>JAVIWC010008559.1:0-600000 GCA_031894815.1 Creontiades dilutus | reverse complement strand
TTTACTAAGCTTTGGAGTGTGCGTGTTTCACAGGTGATAGAGCAATATATGAATTTCAGGAGGCACACAAATATGATCAACTGATCAATCCAAATAGGTATTTTGGTTGAGAACCGATTTAAATGCTCTATGCATATCTCCTGAAATTCAATAATCGCTCCATCACCTGTGAAACACGCGCACTCCAAAGCTTAGTAGAAATTCAAATCATTAATCATTGAATAATAAACCCCAGTGAAAGAATTTGCAGCGTTTTTGTTGTCCGAATTCAAAATTTCCACTCGCATTCTGCGTTTCATAGCCTACTGAACAAATTTGGTTCCGTGTCTGTCGGTCTGTCCGTCTCGCGGTCCTCTTTCAGCATTTCCTTGTTACAGTCATAACGTCCACAATTTCGAATGAATTTGGCTCATATTTTAAAGGACTATGGAGGATAAGGCATCTGGAAGTCCCATTTCAATTTCATCTCAATATAATCAGCGGTAACGTATGCGCTAAACGTGAAACTCTTAAACCTGGTATAACTTTCACAATTTTGATTCAATTTAGCTCTTATGGTAAAAGATGTAACGAGGAAGCTGCTGTGCCTTCTCCTTGGCAGTGTATTTATCTATTACCTTTAGTTTTCATTGTCACAATCCGGTTGTTTACAAAACGTTTGTTTATTTGCGTTGTAAACATCGAAATGCCACAATCCCTTCCTGACCGACTCGGCCTCCCCTTACCTAACCGCTGTTACACAATATGCTCACACACATGAACGCAAATGAATCAGGGAGTGTCGAGCGTTGGTGAACCTACTTCATGACATTTCAAAAACAGGAACAAAAACCCGAGTGGTAATTCGGAGGCGATAAGAGCCTCTGGAACTATCCGGGAATTTATCTTCCTTGAATGGCGCAGTGGGAACCGTCTAATTGGGTCGAACGTTCAAATCTGTCAAGGCGCAGAGTCAACAATACGAGCACGCGCCTTTTTGAAGATTTGTCGGGTGAATCATTTTGAGTGATGGTCCGCGTCGGATCGGAAAGATAATACATGTCAACGAGATCCGGAGTTGAATGAAGAGGTGACGTGTGGATTCCACGTTCTACAAATTATATGAGTTGTTTCCACTACCCTCCTACTTTTCACGAGAGGCTATTATCTCTATTGTGAGTTGGAAGTTCATTATTTTATTTATTTATTTACCATCCAAATACAAACTGCTCTTTTAATTACAAAATAATACCAACCCCCTCCCCCCGCTCGAGCCAAGCTCCAATAGCATTTCGCGAGTTACATCCATATAATAAACTTATTCAACATAAATATGGACGAGAGTGAACATTTAACCACATTAAATTCAGTTTAATTGTCCAGTCAAGAAAAATTGACCACCCTGTTATATTCAGATAATATTCAACTTCTTCCAGAAGATTTGCAGTAGCAAACTGAATTAAACTTTTAGCTAACTGAATTAAACTTTTAGCGAACTGAATTAACCCTTTCGCAATTAGAATTAACCCTCCCGCAATTAGAAATGAACTTTTCGCAAATACAAGTGAACCTTTCATTAAATTATTCTCTGCACTTGATCAGAGGCCATAGAAGTCCCCAAAACAAAACTTGTAACTTCAATCGAAAGCTTTCTTTGTTGGAAAACCCTTCTCTGCCCGTCAATTATAGTCATACCAGTGTTCGTAGGTTTTTTGGGGGTTTTGTGAGGAACATTGGTGTGGTGATGAGCGACAAAGATTCAAATAGTTCGGTCAGAGAAGCTTTAAAACGATTTGATGAGCTAAACCATCCTTTTAAACAGTTTTTTCGGGTTTCCTCCGCAATATCTCCCTTTTTCTTCGTGAAAGTGAACGTTTTCAAGGTTTGTTAATGTACTACACTTCAAATGAGGAGCTTAATTTCAAAAAGGCACATATCCATTCTGTTACAAAATGTTCAGGTTTCTAAAACGATTGGCAGATTACAGATGTTTTTCTGCAGTTTCTCATCGGAGTAATGTGTGAGAAGGCACAGGATCCCCAGAATATGAATCAATTATCTCCAAAACACGAGGCTGTATATCCATTTTCACTTTGGAAATGTGCCCTTTTGATCAAAACTCATGGATTTGTGCGTTTTTGAAAAAGAAAGAATTCATTCTCCATTCTGCAGGTTTTATTGAAAACTTTACCTGACTCCACATTTCCATTTGTCATGCCTGCCATCTATCGAGTCTCGTGTAAATATTCAATGTCAAGACGAAGGCGCAATGCTTCTTTTTGGATATGTGCCTTTTTGAAAACCCACGACTTATCGCCTGACGAAATCCGGAGGATTGCAAGGCACTGAAAAAAATGTAGGGGACGGATTTGTTACCTTTTGATGCAAACACATAACTTTAGCCCCGGAATTGACGTGGATGTGTTCTGTTTTGTTCGGAAATGATAGGGGGATCTGATTCAATTCATATTCAGAGATAGAAAATTGAGAAAAAAACGTTTTCTCCCAGATTTGGATATGTGCCTTTTTGAAAGTAAGCTCCTCAAATGGGGTCGAACGATTTGAGCATCAACCCTAATTGCAATGCAATGTGTGAGAATAGTGGCCAGAGAAGCTTTAAAACGATTTGATGGGCCCCAAATCATCCTTTTATTTAAACAGTTTTTCGGCTTTCCACCGCAATACCTCCCTTTTTCTTCGTGGAAGTCAACGTTTTTACGGAGGAGGGATGTTCGAATTAGTAGTGATAGTGACTCACCTCCTGTTATTAGGAACACAACTCGAAGAAGGCGCGGAAAGTTTAATTCTGATGGCGAAAAGTTTAATTCCAGTTGTGAAAAGTTTAATTCTGTTTTAATCCTGTTCCTGTTCTGTTTAATTCTGTTTCTGTTTTTTTTTTTTTTTTTTTTTTTTTAGTTTGCTAAAAGTTTAATTCAGTTTGCTAATGCTATACAAATAACATGTAATACAAATGCGTTTACTCAGTGGAATCCCAGTCAGAACTGTGTGTTTACCAGTTGATTGACCGAAAATGCAATGTCAATCGAAAAGATTTTCATGTTGGAAAAAGCTTCAGTCACCCGCAATCGGCCACTCCCCACTCAACGCGCGGCAAGATCCCACGACACATCATTTGATAGTGTTTTCGGGTGAAAGTTCTCAAAAAGATATTAGACGTTCCATCAGACGTAAAGGGCACACAAGTGGGTTCTAAAAGCAAATCAACCTACTGGGCTCAACACGTTGACTGCCATGGCTACGTTGGCCAAGGGTTGCGCTCAGGCTAAAAAGTAGGTATTTTTTGAAAATTCTAGAAGAAACACCTCTGAAAAATGATATTTTATTGGGCCGGGCGACCTTCAGACGAAATCATAGTCTCAGCGAACCAAACACCCTCGTACCAGTTTGGTACTCACTGGCTCAAAGTGAACCTTTTGCTGAGTAAAATTTCCTTCCCTAATTTTCTCATGAAAAATACGTTGTAATGACTATCAGTCAACGCTAACATCTCGCACAAAACTATTTATTCAAAAAAAAAAAAAGGCCGAACCCTGTTCAAATAAGAAAGTAGGTAGGCACCTAAATCATCAGGTTTTTTAAAACTAAAATGGAAAATCTTCCTAGAAGTAAAAATTGACATAATGACGAATATATACCTACAAAAAATAATTCTGAAAATTACTCAAGGGATGAGAAGGATCCGTCCAAAACCTCTCATGGAGCGATGTGTGTAAGAAAAATCATTCTCATTCAAAGTAGGATATTTACAAAATAAAATGCCAGACGGAAAAGTACGTGCTAAGCAATGTTCATAGATGCCAACAAACTCTTTGAAGATGTACACAGCGTGCTAGCACCGAAAACACTTCATAGAGTGGACGTCAGGATCGTAGGTGACGTTCCACCAGTCATAAAGGGCACACAAGTGGGTTCTAAAAGCAAATCAACCTACTGGGCTCAACATTAATGATTGAAATTAACATTGTTATGGAAGCCTATCAACAGTCATCCCATGTCCCCAACAACTCATCCTTTCTCCGTATCAACTTACAAATTATTTTTTCATCTCACCCTTCAACTTGTGATCAATATATTATTTGAAACATCAAAAACACATTTTTTCTTCCTTTGTTCCTCATTGATATTTGTGAATGTGTGTACGGAAATATAAAAGAAAATAAATTTAAAAGGAGTACGGCCATGAAGCAATAAAAGAAAAATAGAATCGAAATGAAACATCTGCTCCGAAATCAAGTAGATATTTCGATAAATAAATTCTGGATAATTATTTGGTGAACTATTTTAGACGTTGGTGCCTCGAATATAATGTGGAAAGATGAAATGCATTGTCCAACCATCACCAAAATGTATCAACATAAATAATTGTGTAAAAAAAACAGAAGAAATTACGTGAAAATAGGGAAAGTAAATTTGAATTTGGATGAGAATGCAGTATCTGTTAACAAATTATTTAGAGCGATTTGATGTTTTTATGTTTAGAAAAGGAAGTAGAGAGAGAGTATTGAATCTCAATGAAATTATTAGGACTGAGGCATGTTGAGTTTTTTCGTTACGGATTAGGGGCGGCTGTGTATGTGCCGCTCCCAACTCGTTCGTTACTTCTATTGGTACTAACAATATTGCATCATTTCGTAGTAGTACGCACCGTAGATATTACCTTGAGTTGCTCAACATCTAAACGTGGCAGCACACTCCTAAAATAAACAAGAAATACCAGAACGAATCTTTATTTCAGTACCGTTATCAATTCGCAAAAACTGAGCGGATCACACCTCGCGTCAAATACGGTATCACTCGTGAATGAATTCATGATTTATACCGTCGAGCGCACGTTAAGAAAAACTCTGACCTCTAGATAAGCGATATATTCCAAGGCTTCTAACGTTTCGCCAGTTTCATGTTTTGTGGTCTTTGCAGGGATGAGAGTACGATGAACTCAATTCGATGACGATCGTTACATGCGTTACAGCTCTCCGGTAAGGTGAAACTAGGAAATCGCACTATGATCGTGATTTATTCGTTTCACGGTTTTCCTCAGCTAAAATTTACATTTAACGGCCATTCTAGAGAAAACGTGAAATTCCAGTCCCAAAAAAAAAGGCTGTAAGAAGGGCTCAATTTTTTGGTCTATTATTTATGATAAACAAAAAATTAAAACAGAATTTAGATTAAAACTCAAGATAGGAGTGGGGTCTATAAATTGAAATGTTCATGTGGGTTTGAGTATTGCGGTCAGACGGGTAGGAAATTTAAGGAAAGAATCAAGGAACATGAGAAAGATTATAAAGATAGCAAAGGTGATTCTGCGTTTGCCTGTCACCTTAGGGAATCTAGCAATATTTTCAATTTTGACTTGGCAGATAGACAGTTTGTAGAATTTCTTCATTTTTGTCCTAAAGGAAGCATGTTGGATGTTCTTGAAAAATTTGAGATACTTATAAGCGATAAAGCAGATAAATGTTTAAATGACGTCATCCCTCAGAGCGTTTCACCATTGGTGGGTTCATTTCTCCAATAACTTGGTCCCCCACTTCAAAATGTTACCCTTACATCTGTTTGAGTCCCTTTCACTTTGTTCATTGGTTGTATCTCCCGTCCCCTTTCACTTTTCTTGTCCAATAGGATCCAAGCTCCCTTCACTTCTGAGACTATATAAGATGAGCTCTCTCAACTGCACATTTAGTTATATTTTGTTACTGATGATGACCTAACAGTCGAAATCGATTTAACTTTGTACTCAGTATTTGGTGGAAATAGACAATTTTTTCTTTAAATTCTGTTTTAATTTTTTGAAATGGGTTTCCACAACTTCATCGCGAGTGATTTAGTTCGTATTTATGATAAACCTTTTCAATCGTATAGAAAATGTGTTTGTATAGCTCCCCTCAAACCGAAAAAACGATTGGAATAAGTTTCAGGTCTATAGAAAAGTCCCACAGCCAATAATGGTAGTTTCTGATAAAGAAAATTGGTCCGAAAAACTACACAGTCATACGAACAATCACACATAATTAAAAAACCACATGCATTTATTATTTTGTGATATTGCGTGGTTTACCGTACCGTTATGAGGTTTGGGGGGTCACTATTTGGATTAAAAATTGCGGTTCCTAGCTATGGGTGGATTTGAAACCTATCTCAGTCGATTTTTCGACCAGAATTACTTTGAAATGAGTCTCTAATCGCTTCTCAGTAAAAACCTCAAAAACGCTTGGATCAGTTTTTGACGCATAGTATCAATGTGTGTCTGGCGATCAGACTGCCTAGAAGTAAATACCAAACAGAACCCTAGAAATTCCTCCTCGCAAAGGACGAGGGCACAACATTAACTAAATAAAATAAAAGTTGGGAGACGGCCGGGTTCACCCGCCTCCACCTCAACGGATTTGCGAAGTTGAGAAACACGAAGGAGGAAGACATTGAGAAAAACGAAGTTTTCCTATAAAATGACCACAAGTTGAGATAAGAGCCGAAGTACGCGGTTGGTGATGGCACGAAGTACTGCTGCCGAGATGCCCAACTCGAGAAGCTCTGTGGACACGGTTTTGGCCATGACCTTACTGTTATCAGGACTCCGTTTAGATTAGATACCGGTTGCCGCAGTTCACTCCTGTAATATCTACTTATTTTCGCCTTCCAATTCTGCTCCGTGTTCACGTTTCCACGGACAATATGGACGTTCAGGATTCTAGAAGAGCCAACTGGCTTGACGGAAACGATATCCGGATTCTTAACCTGGTCGCTCCGCATACGGTATAGCCTCTACATCTGCACATTCCAGCCGCTAGATGACGACGCGCCTACTATCTGCTTGGCAACCGCATGCGAACGCCATGAGTCCTTAAACACGGCTACACCACCTGATGAAGGTTGTCATTCTTACCCTGACAGCCAAGGCAATGGATATCCCAGTCCAACGGCTTCACCGCGGAAACGCCTCACCGTGGTGGCTAACAAACACAAACATCGAAAGTTGTTCTGAACGGTCTACGATGCAAAATGCGAGTATTAATTATTGATTTTGGAGGAGAATAATTTTGCATTACTCGAAGGTGAAAACAAACCTTCCGCTACCAATGAGTCGAGTCGGAAGCAATATTGGATTCCCTTGCGTATAATGGACAGATTACATAAATTCATTATCCTGTATAAATAACCCTTTGAATGAATGCATCCCCGAAATAACCCAGGCACATATTGTGCTGTGCCAAATATTTTATGTGGGAAGCAACAACTGTACATTGTTAACATAAGGCAAAATCATTAGGGCTTAAGCCACTTGATTGAACTGTTTTTCTACTTCAGAGTATAGGCAGAGAAAATTTGATTTTCATTTTCGGGAGATGAAAATGTTTTCCATTCGCATTTAGCGTTTTAGACCATTTTGAAGAACTTGCAATCTGTGGTTGCCCGTCGGTGTATTTAACCTTGGTCTTTGTCCATCTGTAACCCCGCCGCAGACCCTTGTAACGAACCTACTTCTAGATTTTTGATCCGATTTGGATGACATTTTCAGTATAAATATGTAGCATGGGGCTGCACAGAGAGGTGACGGAATCAATAATCGGGAAGGTCAACTGACAATATCAATCACAAATACCAAGAACAAGTACAGCATCAAGGAGATCGGCAGCACTGTCGCTGGAACTATGGATGTTGAAACCACAGCATTTCAAATGACTGTGGCAATTATAACATGGAAGGGAATTTGCCATGGCAATCTGGCCAGGAATCAAAGAAAGTGGGCACTCCTGACTTCATATTGTGTGGGGCAGTGAATCGTTCATCTGTTCATCATTTGTCCGTGCGGCAGTTGCCCCAGTTATGCCATGCAACCTCAACCTCTTTTTGAAGGAAGTTATTTCTCCCTGCAAGATATTCAAAAGACTGTACACGGTTAAGTATACGGATGTACAATTTTAATTTATACTGTAAATTTTTGTAAGTAATGTTGAAATTTTCGAACAAATAAAATTCTGTTAGTGATGGAATTTTCGGGGAATGTGCAGGTTGGGTTGCCACCTACCACTTCTGTTGCTCAGAAATCAATACATCTGTCTGTCCATGCGGAAATATAAACTTCACTAAGCATAATTTGTTAAGGTTTTATCGGTCCAATTGCGATCAAATTTTAAGGGTAGTCGAGAAAATACGGTCTAATTATGTCGAATCAATTTCAGCACGCTCATATCGTCATTCTATCCTCTATAGGATTAGGGACAGAGCCCACAATACAAATCGAATAACCTTTTGAAGGCGTTGAGGTATATCCCGTGAATCTTTACAACCGTCGTGTATTCTGCAACTTTCGAGGTAATCTAAAACATCCATACATTCTTGTTACCTAGACAAGGAAGCTGTGTGGCACACGCAACTTGGCAGACGTGTTACAGCAATCTCAAGACTGCAAGTAACTCGTAATTTATGGGAAGAGTTCACAAGAAAATTGGCGAGGATGTTTGCACGTTTTCGCCAGGAGTTGTTCGATTCTGTCTTCGTTGAAAAATATATGCGATCGTTCCACGATACCAACTCATTGGTCCGCGACCCCCAACCGCCTGGAACAATGACGAAGCGACCTCTGGCTCCCGAAACTGGAAATAACCGGATTTTATACGATAGGCCGACCTTTAACCCTCTCAGATTTGTATAGAATAGCGTTCATTTGTAGATTAAAGAGGAGTAATCTAGGTTGTGAGGTTGAGAAATTATAACACCACGAGTCCCCGAGGGGCTGACGAATCGCACTATTCGTTGCAATCAGATTGCTGCGATTCACATTCTTTCAAAGAGGCAAACAAATGTACTAACCAAACCATCAATGTTGCTTCCCCTACGCAACTACGAGTATTACACGTCTACAACAGTAAACCTTTTTTTCAAGCGTTTTATTTATGTAACATCTAGTTACATTACACATTATTATGTAAGTAACTATCTAACCATTCAGGTCGCAAAATTACATTTTTTTCCACCGTAGTATCAGTTCAGTGACGAATACAAAATCTTCTAGTACAGATGAGGGCTACAACCGGCCAGCTCTAAGAGTTTAACCGGCCGGACACTTTAAAATCCAAAGAAAATTTAATAAAAAATACGCTACTCACTTCATACTCGTGGAATCAAGTGAGAAAATTATGTGTACAGCCATTTGCAACCGGTTCAGAACAAAATCCTCTTGCGGGACGCACATATGCTGTCAGGTAACAATAATTCAGCACGCTCTGTGAGTAAGAAAATGTTGCTTATGCTAAATATAGTGAAGAACTCAAGTTACTGCACGAGCAATTTTCGATCAGATTTCGCGATTTCAAAAACGTGGAAGACTGTTTCAATTTATTTGCTGCTCCAACAAAAATTGATGTACGAAATGCTCCTACACACTAAGTCTTGCAAATAGAGTTGATCGAGATTTCAAAGAACCTAACTCTTAAAATTTAAAATTGACGACGATGAGTAGCGCGATTTCTACGAGAAATACCTCGAAGAAATTCCATTCTTCCATTCTACCACTCTCCGCAGCTTAGAAAATTTACAAAAAAAAAAAAAAAAAAAAAATTAATCAGTTCGATTGGCAGGATTTATTAATGGAAGAGTTATCTTCATTTGTGAAAGTTGATAAATCATCGTACGCGGCTGACTGTCGATAATTTGGGAAATTCTTTAGGCATTTGTATCAGTGGAATTAATCCAAACATCTATGAATTAGTTTCTTTTACAATAATTAGTTTATTTTATTCATTTCAGTTTATTATTTCATTAAATTGTATTATAATAACATTGTCGTACTATTTCATGTCTGATATCTATCCCTAAAAATTATTCTACGAGGTTTATGAAAATTTTGTTTTGTAGGGTTTGTTTATGCTGTGCAACCCACAGTTCAACTCCTTATGTCCATACAGACATCAGCTGGTACAGCAGCACTTGGTTTTGGATTTCAAGTTGCGAGTATTGAGTCATCAGCCAATACTTTTGTCGGAATTCGATATCGATTTCTGACTTTTTTCTGCATCACTTGCTAATTTTATTTAAGCTTGGCATCCAATGTCATCCCCAGGTATTTACAAGAGTAATCATGAATGTCAGAGTTTTAGCACCTTAACGTGAGTTATCTAGTACCTCACTCTCTCGTTATCAAATCGTAAGTTTTTTTGAGCTCTCAAATATCGTGTAACTGAGGAAAACATGTGGCTTGAATACGTGCAAATGGGAAAAGTGACGTGAAGCTCTGCAAGAGAGAGCCTCCTGTCATACCTGACTGTGTCTCTTCAAAAACCAAACGGGTGAATCAAATTCAGCAGTGATGTCCCATCAGTTGATATGTTGGCATTGTGGCCACAATACATGGCTACTGCGGAATATTGGCAGTGAATGAGCGAATGCAGACGTGCTCATGCACTTATCATCTGTTCGAGGGACAAAGAGCTTTTCCTATGTGTCAATGTTCTCAGGCTACCGGTGACAGTCACTTCTCTCGGGATCTTCCCGCAAGTCTCGAAATAACTCGGACAACTGCCGTCGAACTAACTCGTTTGGTAGCGGTTGTTTGCCGAGTTGTTTTCCAATACTTGATGGTGGGAGGAGGAGAGATGAAAGTGAGGCTTGTAGAATTTTTCATTGTTTCATACTCTCATCAAAAGATTATTTCTTGTATGATCTTGATTTTTTATTGTAAATGTTGAACCTTTGTAAATTAATCGCAGAAAAAATGTTAAACCTCACCTCAAAATTTGTCGGTTCACGTTTCATGAATCTAAAAATCTAACCAAAAAAAAAAAAAAAAAAAATCCATCCGGGCAGTCAAATTACGAATGGGCAGATGATAAATATTGACCATCTCTAAAGAGTGAAATCAAAGAAAAATGAATGGACCAGGTATGAGAATATTGTAGTTTATAACTGGCTCCGTACTTACAGAAAACACGGCAAATTATTAAACGGGGTTTGTTTATGAATTCATCCTACCCATCTGAGTAATCTATCTTGCACACGTATTGCAATGGGTTCAAATATCTCTCTTCCCAAAGTAAATACCAAATTTTATAAGCGTAATGTATATGTTAAGGCACTGTATTTGCTTTGGAAATGTAGTATTAATTTAAGAAATATAGGTACAATTAAGCAATTCAAAACACTTCTTGCTAAAATTGTGCATACAGACGTTGTTCTTTTCTAATCTATTTCGTTTTAAGGGTAAATTTTTGTTTTTACATCGAGAGTCTTCAATTTCTTTTCTTCTCCTCTCGTCCTTTAGCTTTTAATCACTATAGTTTCCCATATTCAATTGTTTGAAATGTATATGACGGAACAACAATACATTTTGATTTATTTTTAATAATAAACTTGTAATCGCTCTTGAAAAAAATTCTAACCAATCCCCCCCCCCCCCTCCTGAAAATGCCATTTTACGTTTCAAAGGGTGTAGAATCCGAATCTGCAATAAAAAATTTCTAGCCTTACTCCGTACGCTCTTTTCTCCCAAACGGCTTAAGCAAAAAAGCTGAAATTTTCAGGAAAAATCCATGTTGCTCCGGCGAGGCAAAATTCTTGAGCCAGCTCTTCATTAGTAAAGTGCCCTTAAGGGTTGTCAAAAAAATCCCTAAAAACCTCAAAAAAATTCAAGGCGGCCTACATTTGTAATCTTTTTGAAGAACACTTCACGATGAATCGAATGAGCCCTTCCCCAGATCCGTAGGTCTAAACATTCCCGATGTATGGCCCGATTTATGGTGCCAACATTTGCGTTATTTTTTTTTATTATTGTTTTTGTTTTGAATCAAACCTAGTGACATATGTCTATTCTATTCAATTCTACTTCTACTTCTGACTTTAAATGTTCCAATACAAGGTTGTTTGATATGCATAAAAAACTTCATCTTTAAGATAACTCCATGAACACCACCGGCTGCTGTTTCACAAGTGATTGAGCGATTATTGAATTTCAGGAGGCACACAAATATGATCAACTGATCAATCCAAATAGGTATTTTGCTTGAGAACAGATTTACGTGCTCTACGATACCTCTCCTGAAATTCTATAATTGCTCTATCACCTGTGAAACACGCACAATATCAAAGCTTAGTAGACATTCAGATCATACAAGCGATTGAATAATAAACTGAAAATTTGACGTTTATATCAAATGCTTCAACCGGTCATCGGCTACCTTTACCAAGTATCCAATTATAAATTGTCCCTTATAAATAATGTTCATATAACTAAATTAATTTTTCTCTGAATGTAAGGCTCCACCGCCAGCCACAAGTCTTTGACTTATTCTCGCTGTGGGCAAAAACACTTTATTTAATTATTTTAGAAGGTACCATGTACTTTACGTTTATTTTTTATCCTTTCTTCATTTTATATGTCTTGTATGACAAGAATTTTGTTTTTCATTTTTTTTCTCTTACTTGTTTTTGCCAATAAACGAATATTCTATTCCTATTCAATTCTACTTCTACTTCTGACTTCTAAATGTTCCAAAGAGAGTTGTTTGACTTCATCTTTAAGATAACTCCTTGAACACCACCGGCTGCTGGTTCCTTTGCATGAAACAAAAGCTGATATCGAACTATTTATAATGGTACAATATACCTAGACGTCCAAGATATGAACAACGTATCTAGGATACAGGATACAATATCCTAGACGAACTAGACATACAAGATATGAACAACTGAAATTTGACGATATAAAGTAAAACATCTACCTACCAACAAATTACTTGTCCCCAAAGATACGAGTATAGAGCAAGCCTTGAAAAGTCAATTTCAGAAGGAACTACATACCAAATTCCATTGCAATTATAAAAGCTGATTCGATCCTCTCATGACAATTTGCGATTTTAACAATGTGCAAGTGCGTTCACATTCACATTCATGTTGACGTCGTTTTTTCTGTCTAAATTCGAAAACCTAAAGCATCAAGATCTGGGTGGGCTCATTCGATTCATTCATTCATTGTATTTGGAAAGCTGTGTAAATTGTCCACATGTGACTAGGTGTGATCAAACCAAGTACTTAGGCATCTATATGGATACTACTATGAAATGGACAACAAATATAAACAATGTTAATAAACGGCTCCGTAAACTCATCTTCGTATTTTCACGTCTGAAAAATATATTAAGTCCAAAATTAATGAAATTACTTTACTTCTCATTCTATTCTACTGTATTGTCTTCCGACTTGGGGCGGAGCATACAAAACATCTTTGTTTTGTATCCAATCCAATAATTGTTACATACAAATTTTTAATAAGAATCGTAAATGGAAGTCCGTTTTTGGCGCATACTGAACCTCTTTTCAAATCATTAGATATTTTAAATTTTAATAAACTTTTAGAAATGAATAATATAAAACAGGTGATAAAAGAGCAATTGTTCATCCATCCTCAACACGAAATAAAAACCAGACTTATTACAAATAAATTCCTCACCCTCCCTTTTTTTCATACTACAGCAGCTAGAAATTCCTACATCTACAATGGCATGGTCTCTTTTAATAAACTGCCAACTTCAATAAAAACTCAATTACTTGATGGATCGAAAAATTCTTCTGTTATCTTAAAAAAACACTTTTTACAAAATTAAAATACCTTCAAACTGTTATCTTAATTACTAGTTTCTCGGACTCTCTCGGTTATTATTACCATTATTATTATTGTATTTTTATTATCATGTTTTTTTTCAGATTTAATGAAGCTTGTATTGTCATACTAATATTAAAAATTAAAGGAATAAACTAGAGAAAAAAAACATACATGCACAGACGGCTCATCCTCCTAACACGGGCGGCACGCTCTTATCGGAGGATTATATTTCCTTGTTATAAAATTGTAATTTGTACATGTATGTCATGTCATTTCATTTATTGTGGAAATAAAGTTAATTTTAATTTCAATTTCAATTGACGGGACGTCCGTCAGCAAAACACAAAAACATTAGTGTTTTTAGGCTATTATTATTGGTTATCCCGCAATGAATAAAATCGAATAATTGGTTGGCTCAAAAAACTACGAGAACCACAATTTTGGACGATTAAATGGAGAATTCAAAACCAACTGTGGAAAATGTTCTATTCGGAGAAAATACCAACATTTTCTGTTGTTATAGATAGGACTGAGACGAGACTTAATCATTGAAAGTCGGGAAATGTTTTTCTTTTTCAGTGGAAAACTACAAGAAATCCACGGCTTTGGCCAATATTTGACTTTGCACCGACTTTTCGGAAATGGAGTAACATCTGATGATCGGCCAGTAATACTTTATAGCTCATAAATTACTTAATTACTTTACAGCTCATCGCGTAATTAATCGATTTATTGGACTACTCCTCCAAAAGATAGGTAGCTAGCAGTTGTCTAGATGAGATTCTATTGAGTTATTGGGCAAAAACTATTTTTCATAAAAGTAAATCCGCACATGAATGTATTTCCTTAGATTTGTGCACCCTCAGGGCAGGGGCAGCATTCTAAACGCTAAGTTTATGCACCTCGTGATGGGGACATTTCGGAAGCTTTCAGGGGTCAGCAGTAAACGTAAAGTGCGATGACGTTCCGAAGCCATTTCGCCCTGGACGTTGGCGAGCCGTAAAAATTAAAGGCTTATTTACTTCCAGCCTCCAGAGCAAGATGACGGTGTCTAAAAGTACGGATTCCAACGGTGTCCATGAAGTTTACTTTACCCCATTACTTGAAAAGCTCCAGGAGCTGCAAGATCGTACGAGGCAATTATATTAAATCATCTCATTACGTTCATGTTAAATTCTGCTGAAATCTGTGCTTTTAGTGTGTAAAGAAATTATAAAAAACGCTGCAAATTCTTTCACTGGGGTTTATCATTCAATTGGCTTGCGTTCATGATTTGAATCTGTACTAAGCTTCGGAGTGTGCGTGTTTTACAGGTGATAGAGCGATTATTGAATTTCAGGAGATATGCATATAGCACTTAATCGGTTCTCAACCAAAATACCTATTTAGACTGATCAGTTGATCATATTTGTGTGCCTCCTGAACTTCAATAATCGCTCTATCACTTGTGAAACACGCACACTCCAAAGCGTAGTAGAAATTCAAATCATGAACGCAAGCCAATTGAATAATAAACCCCAGTGGAAGAATTTGCAGCGTTTCATGCATATCAGAATGCTTCAACCGTGTATCGGCCACACTACATCACTACATCACTAGGTTACTGATATCAAAACAAAAACAATAATAAACCAAAATAACGCGAATGCTGCCACCATAAATCGGGCCATACATCGGGAATGGTTTGACCTACGGACCAGGGGAGGGGCTCATTCGTTTCCTCGTGGAGTGTTCTTCAAAAAGAGTCCAAATTTAGGCCGCCTTGACTTTTTTGGAGGTTTTTAGGGATTTTACAAAACAAGTGAGAGAGCTGGCTCAAGAATTGGGCGACGTCGGAGCAACATGGATTTTTCCTGAAAATTTCAGCTTTTTTGCTTCAGCCGTTTGGGAGAAATCGTGCGTACGGCGTCAGGCATACGGCGGACGGACGGAAAATTTTTTATTGCAGATTTTGATTCTACACCCTTGAAACGTAAACCATGAAATTTTCAGGGGGGTTTAGAATTTGTTTTCTTCAAGAGCGATTACAATGGTTATTTATTGAATAATAAACCAAAATAAATTTTGTGGCAATATTACTCGTTTTAAATGATACTTTGCTATTGCAACTGTTATGGTATCTCTACTGGTGAGTTGCAGTTGGAATGTTTGTAAATAGGTTGGACACATAACTATCTATCACCACTTTAGGGATGTTCAGGGATAGTTAGGGATGTTTAGGGATGGTTAGGTATAGTTAGGGGTTCGTGGGGAACCCGGGATAGTGGGAACATGATTTGGACTGGTTATTTCCCGCAGGTAATTTCATATTTTCCAAGCGGAAGAACCATACTGGATGGTAGAGGATAATGCTGCTTAACGTTCTAGTGCTTCTTCGTCAAACAAACTAAAAGGAATCTTCAGCAAGCAAAACGTCGTATTTTAGGTCAATCAGAATTTGATATTGTCATTACCTATGTTATTTGTATAAGGCGGAAAGCGAAAAATATCTAACCGTATTCATGACAAAGAATGAGCGGTTGACGCAACGGTGTGGGCAAATAAAAAGAAAGTGCGCGAATCTCACGGGGGAATACACTCGACCTATTCCCGCTCAATGTACTGTGAGCTGTGATGGGGGTGGCGGGTGTCTCTCAAGGAGTTTGGCTACACTCGATTTGCGAGGTGGGATACAAATTGTATGTTACATAAACCTCTCCTTGATAAATTGTTTCCTCGAAACCGAAGGTAGTAGCTTCGTGTTGAAGAAAGTGGTCGAAAAAATGTCTGCAATGTTGGGTGAGGCATATAGCTATATAAGAAACACAAGAGTTTTAGCGTAGAATACGCTTTAGCCATGGACTAACTAGCCGAAAAGTGTCACGCGGGAGTGGAACGAAAAAGGGTATGGTATCCAGGAACGAAAACGGTGACGCGAGACCAATAAACATAAGAATATTTACATCCATGTGTAGTAGTTGCGACAAACCTTCCTGTCTGAAGACTGATTTTTAAAAGGCTATCGTAATAGCATAATAGGTTTGATCGCATTCTTGAAAAAAAAAAAAAAAAAAAACTAAACAGAATAAAAAAGCGCTACTTTATTTGAGGTAGGTACCTTTTATTTGAATAAATGTTATTTAAAGTTTAATAAATATTAAATTAAATAAATTAAATTCATAAATTTCATAAACCGTTATTGTCCATTACCTCTAACGATTGTGCATCACAAAAATAAAAAAATAAACCGTTTTTACATTCTTAACATACCTTTATTTTTATTCCTTATTCTCGGAGAAATACACTTGCTTAAATTCTTTCGTAGATTCAGTTACTTTGAAAAACAAGTTTTCTTTCAAATTTAAGCCATTCATCGAAGTTTCGTCCATTTTTGCGTATCGGACTGGCAAGAAACAGCTAAAATCATCGCTGATCACTATTAGTCGTTTGCCATATTTGGTAGTAACTCTCTTGAGTGTATCCATTCTATACCATTTATTCTGCTCTACTTCATCTACCTTCAGCAGAGGTGTTTCTGGACAATCTGCCAGAGCATTAATTGCATCCAAAGAATTCATTATTTTCTCTCACACAGCAACCTTTTCATATATAATGTGAAATGTTGAGCTCATCAACGTTAATTCACGTTCCACGAGCGCCAATGAACGATCCTTAAACGTTAATGAACGTTTCTCTAACGATAATCAACAATACTAAAACATTAATGAACGATCCTTAAACGACAATCAACGTTCGATGATCATCGTTGAACGTTCAGCGTTCAATCGAGGCTAAAGCGTATTCTACGTTCCTATACTTGTGGCAGTAGTCTCTAAATAAAAGCAAAAGGGGGTCCAGGGGGCTTGCGCGGAGCGCCGAGTTTTTTTTTTTTTTCTGATCGCAGTAACTTAGTGATTTAGTGAATGTGGATACTGGAGTGAACTCCTAAGAGGGTTTATAGCCAATACACAGGTTGAAGCATTCTGATATGCATGCGACGTCTTACGAAATTTAAAATTTTCAAATAGAATATTTTTCCATTGTAATCGCTCTTGAAAAAACGCTGCAAATTCTTTCACTGGGGTTTATTATTCAATGATTCATGATTTGAATTTAATATTAAGCTTTGGAGTGTGCGTGTTTCACAGGTGATAGAGCGATTATTGACTTTCAGGAGATATGCATAGAGCACTTAAATCGGCTCTCAACCAAAATACCTATTTGGATTGATCAGTTGATCATATTTGTGTGCCTCCTGAAATTCAATAATCGATCTATCACCTGTGAAACATGCACACTCCAAAGCTTAGTAGAAATTCAAATCATGAATCATTGAATATTAAACCCCAAATCATGAGTCATTGAGTGCAAATTCTTTTAAAGAATTTGCAGTGTTTTCAGATAATAACTTCCACCGCCTAAAAATCGGTTTTTGCAGGTCACGTTTGCTGTATATTCACAGCTTAGAATACGGCCAAAAATTGATTTTGAACAATAGATGCATTTGGGATGTCTATTTTACATAAAGTTTGTCCTGAGTCGATTTTGACTTGAACATGCTCTTGACCTGTAAACAAAACTTTGATATTACGAATGTGATGTTGTTCGGTGTTAGGGCGGACGCTTGACACGTTCTGTTCAAATAATTTTGTTAGACACATCTCCATGCACAACGGGTCTTGGAGAATCTTCCAAGTGGTACGGAATTGAGGAAGGTTGATGATTACGGAAACACCTACCAGGAACTAGTTCTTGGCAATCACTTTGTTATAAGATACATTATTTTAGTTAGTTCCTTCTAAATGTGGGACAACCCTACAATGATGGAACGATAAACTCAAAATAAACTCGCCTCAGACTCTTCAAATCGTGGTATCAACTAATACACTGTTCATCACGCGTTCTCAATTAGGAATTTCCCCGGGGCAGACGAGTGATTCCCGATTGTAAATCTACATGTACACCTCCTCTACATGTAGCAATTCAGGTCTAACTTTTAACTTTCTTGGCAGCGATATCATGGATAGTATCGTAGTAATCTTAATGGCGCCTCTTCTCCCTTGTCCAAATCGCCGATTTCTCCTCCCGGAATTCCAGGTCATTGTCCAGAGTGTCGACTTGGGCCTGGGACATCTTCCTCTGGGTAAACACGAGATCTCCCGACTCCTGTCCGCGACTCGCATAATCACTTCGTGTCCAGTCGGGATGTTGTGCTCGTTCTGAGAGGAGGAAGGTCGTTAAAAACCCATGCCCGTTGACTCTTTAGGTGGTGAGGCTAAGGTGGAGAACTCCCAAAGGTGTTCCAGGGGTCCAAACAACCTTCTCGCTCCTTTACTCAGTTCGGTACACGCAAAACTACGAAAAAGTCCACTTTGGTGTGCACATAGCTTCCTCGAATCCATATGACCTCCAGGCTAAATTATGATTCTTTGGGTGAGAGAAGAAGTTATAGACCGTAATAAGGGTAGAGTAGAACATATCAGATAACATTTTGTCCGTAACCGCCAGAAGAGAGGCTACACAGAACAAAGAAAATCACATGTAGACAACTCCCACGAGTAGAAGAACCAATGTTGGCTCAAATACTAAACCACGGAATAGCGCGCACACCATTATCTTTCCACAAGTTTCATGAAATCCAAACGTCATCTTACGAGATTCGGTCCTAATGTGCAAATGAGCTAAAGAAAACACAGAATGGTCTCAGCTGAAGAATAAATTATAAGGTTTCAAAACGAATTGAAATAACCTAAGATCTTATGATTTGTTTTGACCCATGGCAAGCAAATTCAAAACGACTCAACCACTGAAATGACCTGAAGATCTTATGATTTGTTTTGACCCATGTTTACAGAAAAAAATATGATCAACTGATCAATCCAAATAGGTATTTTGGTTGAGTACAGATTTACGTGCTCCATGCATATCTCCATAAATTGTCTAAATAAACATTCAATAATGAAAACAATGATAAACATACATTAATGAGAGAACATAAAGATCAACAGCATCAAAAAAGGACTAAAAAGCGTAAACAAGGAACGAATGCAGATAATAAATTGCCTAAATAGTTGTATGGCTACAATAAGGACTTAATAGATGAGATATTAACCTGGATTATATTGGATAGTAAATAATTTTTTGATGAAAAATACATTTTTTGAATTTCGTTCTAGTTCTTTTGTATTTACTGCAATGAAAAGTAGAGAAACCAGCAAGATAACCATTGAAAAATCAAGGGCGGTCAATAGACAGCTGCGCGAGCGTGAGTCATGTTGGCGCGAATGCATGAAAGTTAATGCCCATATCGTAGAAATGCATTGAAAATAACTGAACATCCAAACTGAAGGTGGAACCGAGGTTCTCGGGCGCTGGGCCAGCGGCGCCGGCCGCTTGCCTCGCCGCGCTTTTTGAGAGGAAACTCTTCCACAGGACGGCGCCGCCGGCGCCTGTTTAGGTACATGAAGGAATCGCGAGGCGCAGGCGCAGGCGTCGAGGAAACCACCCGTCGTGTCTTGGCTTACGTGGAAAACGAACGCGAGCGAGCTGGCCCATCGCGATCTATTGGCGCCGTCAAACAATGCGATTCTATTGGCGCCGTCAAACAATGGATGTGTCAGACGTAACGGCGCGGCACCGTGCGGCAAACGCTCACGCCGCGTGGTTTGATTTCCCTCGCAATCACGTAATCGCGTTAACATTTGTTCACACTTAGGTAGGTTAACCTGCTTTTGTTGAGATTATATCGTTCAACAATGACATTGCCTTTTAGGTGATTCCTTTGCGGTTTATTTTCAATGATGATTTCAATGATTTTCAAGAGAGCTTCAACAAAATGAATAATATACCAATTTTTGCTGAAAAATAAATACATTTTTAACCTATATCAGATATAGATTCTGAGAACACATTGTGAGCACGACTTCTTTCAATTTCAGTAGTCTGATTTATTTAAACTTTACTAGTCTGAATATTAGAAATGATTTCGATCATTTTCCCCGAAAAGTAGTATTTCTTTATTTTTTTAACCTATCTATTTTGCGGATTTAATCATTTTCCCAATTCATACCGCGAACTGTTTCTTTCATCCCTGGGATTACTCGATTGCAGTTCAAAAGTTGCGTAATGTTTTTCCGCCTTCAAACTGGAATTTCTCCATGAGATCGACGAGGAATCGCAAGTTTTTTGGAACTGCAGTAAAAATACAAATAATTCAGAAACTAACAATTTTTTTTTTAATTTTCAATGTTTGAACTGCAATTACGGTCCTTAGGGGTCGTTTATGATTATGAATGTGCATTGGTTGTAACGGAAATTTTACGTAATACCCGAAAACGTGGTCAAAACGCTGCAAATTCTTTCAATTTTATTCATTTGGCTTGCATTCATGATTTGAATTTCTACTAAGATTTGGAGTGTGTATGTTTCACAGGTGATAGAGCGATTATTGAATTTCAGGAGGCACACAAATATGATCAACTGATCAAACGAAATAGGATTTTGGTTGAGAACCATTTATGTGCTCTATGCATATCTCCTGAAATTCGATAATCGCTCCATCACCTGTGAAACACGCACACTGAATGCAAGCCAAATGAATGAAATTGAATAATAAACCCCAGTGAGAGAATTTGCAGCGTTTTAAAACCTCAGCGACAGAAAGTGCCCACCTTTTAAGGATGTCTTCCAACACTTTCTTCTAATTAGTAAAGTAACTGAAGTACCTTCAAGTGACAATAAGTGGAAATAAATAGAAGATAAGTGTCGAAGGATTCACTTTGGCGTCCGTTTTTTCTTTCGACAAAACCAATTTTGGTGATAATCTTACATCCACTACCATCGAGTATGATAACTTCCATATCTTAGCCCATTTCACTACATAGGAAAACAACATCAGTGCTAACTTCGTTTGACATTTGTATAAATGTTGAAATTGCTTTTTAATAGCCCGGGAACAATCTATGAAAGGTTTGTTTGTCCGAACGCAATCGAAAGATCAGTTTTGAGAGATCAGTTTCGCACTGTCGATGATGAGAGTGGAGCCACGCGACCGATTCGCCCTTCGATCCATTATGGAAATGCGCCATTACTATTCTCTGTGCGCGATGTGTCCTATAATTATATTCATGTGCTGTCCCTCATCCCCTGTCAAGTCATCCGAGCCATTTGACTCTTTGACTTCAACACGCTCACCAGGTAATTAGGATGGCCAACTACTCTATCTGCAAGCCACGAAAACCGTGAAAATGAATTGCATTATACGGGCGGCAACGTTGCAAATTATTAAAAATAGTTTAAATATTTCAGTATCAAAAATGAAAGTAGAACATTCTGCTTGGATCTCTGCATTCGTTATCGCTCATATGTTTTGGGTTTATTATTTCCAAAAATGAAACTTTGTAATCTACCAAGAAAATAAATTTTAATCTCTCCCCAATATTTGATAGTTTACGCTTCAAGATTCGAAAAAATAAATAAATAAATCCGTCTGTCCGCCGTACACTCTAAAGTTTGGCCAAATGGAAAATTTCGGTAGAAACCTCCAATTGAAAAAAAAATTGTCATTAAATCCTCCTGTTTCTATATTTTTTGGGCCGCTGAATCGATCGGAACTAAAGTTGAAAGGGAAAAATCACTATCAAAGAGGTCAAATGGGGAAAAGTTTATATAAATTCTAAAATAGAAGAGGAAACAAATATTAATTTGTAATTTAAGTTCATTAATTAGTAATTCAGTGAAATATTGTTCAACTATTTTATAGATAATTTTCTGATAGTTAAGGTGAATTAAAACGCTGCAAATTATTTCACTGGGGTTTATTATTAAATGATTCATGATTTGAATTTCTACTAAGCTTTAGAGTGTGCGTGTTTCACAGGTGATAGAGCGATTATTGAATTTCAGGCGATATGCATAGAACACTTAAATCGGTTCTCAACCAAAATACCTATTTGGATTGATCAGTTGATCATATTTGTGTGCCTCCTGAAATTCAATAATCGCTCTATCACCTGTGAAACACGCACACTCCAAAGCTTAGTAGAAATTCAAATCATGAATCATTGAATAATAAACCCCAGTGAAAGAATTTACAGCGTTTTTTTTTTCAAGAGCGATTACAATGGAAAAATATTATATTTGAAAATTTTAAATTTCGCAAGACGGAGCATGCATATCAGAATGCTTCAACACGTGTATCGGCTATAAACGCTTTTAGAAGTTCACTCCAGTATCCACATTCACTACATCGCTAGGTTACTGCGATCAAAACAAAAAAAAACCTGTTGTTTTTGTTTTGATCGCCGTAACCTAGTGATGTAGTGAATGTGGTTGCAAATGTTGGCACCATTAATCGAGCCATACATCGGGAATGATTTGAGCTACGGACCTGGGGAGGGGCTCATTCGATTCCTCATGGAACGTTCTTCAAAAAAAGTCCAAATTTACGGTATTTTGAGGTTTTTAGGGATTTTACAAAACTTTGACAACAATTAAAGGGCACTTTAAGTTAAGTGAGAGAGCTGGCGTAAGAATTGGGGCGTTGTCGGACCAACATGGATTTTTCCTGAAAATTTCAGATTTTTTGCTCCAGCCGTTTGGGAGAAATCGTGCGTACGTTCGGCGGACGAACGGAAAAATGTTTTTTGAGGATTTGGATTCTACACCTTTTGAAACGTAAACCATGAAATTTTCAGGGGGGTTAGCTTTTTTTTTCAAGTGCGATTACAATGGTTTATTATTTAATAATAAACCAAAATTAAACCAAGGGTTTTTTCAATGAACTCATTTTTCGAGGTGATTAAATATTGTTGAGTATGGTTTAAATAATACAAAATGAAAAAATACAAAATTAGATTTATTTTCAAGAGAAATTCAAAGCTTCAGCGCTTTGTTCTGCCCTCCGAAACCTCCTAACGTTTTACGACAAGAGGCCTCACCTCTGTGACCCCTCCCCAAACCAGTCCTACCCAACCCGATTTACTTTACTGCATAATGTTGTTAATCCTAAGATTTACACCTCTAGATCGTCCCGAATTCCCCTCTACCTTCTCCATATCGTTCACAAATTGCTTCTAAGCATGCCTGCTAAGTATTCAAGAAATGTCTACAAGCGTTCGGTTTATAGCTGGTTGATTAATTTAAATTACAATGAATATGAATCCTTTTTCACAAGCAAATACCTGTGAGCTTTGCTCTCTCTCTCTCTCTCTCTCTCTCTCTCTCTCTCTCTCTCTCTCTCTCTCTCTCTCTCTCTCTCTCTCTCTCTCTCTCTCTCTCTCTCTCTCTCTCTCTCTCGCACATAAATTGGTCAAAATCAAACCTTTGTTTATTTTTTGTCGCATAATATGACTGAAAACAGTTTATTAACCATGTTTTTTAAAGGCTTTTACTGACTTAAGCAAGTTTGCTGTTATTTCGTAGTAATTTTGAATTAAAAATTGGCTCGGATAGGATTCAGATTGGTAGAAATTGACCCACAGTAATAATTGAAGTTAATGAACCTAAAATTGATCCTCCAAACTTCACAATGACAAGAACAATCAAGCATTTAATACATGGTAATCCATGTGTTAGAATTGGCTGGATTCATTCAAATTTCAAATATAGAATATAGGTGCTAATTTTTTACGTGTTTGTTGTTCATCACACTTATTTGCCATAGCGACATTCAAGAAAACTGGTAAAGCATATTGTTATTCGACTAAAAATAGAACTAATACTATTAGTTCCGCCTTTTATGTAGACGTGTTCCAACGTAATGTATTCTTCTAAATATTATTTAAACTGCTTATTTCGGAAATGGTGGTTTCTCTTTCGTCTTGGGTGATGAAGCGTGCGAGTGTAGACACAGGAAATAAAACTACAATTAGGGGAACCTTCCCAGAAAAACCCGAACTCCACTCTAATAGAACTGTAGCGCCCCGACCGAGCATTCTTTCGGTAGTTGTTTAAAACAAATATTTTCGGTATAACGCGACTCAATTTCCCTCTAATTGAAGAGAAGTTTTTCGAGAAGGCAAGTTGATCAGTAGGTTCTGATTACGAGTCCTCGGTCACTTGCGTATTTTACAAGAACACAAATTTTGGTTTATTATTTTCAATAATAACCATCACGAACAATCACGAACGAATATAATTCACGAACAAATATTTTTAACCACTGTCAAAGGTTGTAGATTTACGTTTCAAAATATGTGGATTTTAAACATTTAATGAAAAAAATCCGTCCGTCCGCCGCACAGTGGAAAATATGATCGATTTAGTTGGACAAAATTCTGAAACTGGTCCAAATTTAACCTTTAGCTTCCCAGATTACGGAAAAAATAATTTTATAAAAAATCTGATTAATTGTTTGACACGATTGGCGAGCACAAAATGGTCTAAAATCAAATTAATTAGCTAAAATTTGAGTGAAAAAAAAACGTCTGCCAAGTGGGTGTGGCACATAGCTTCCTCGTATACATAACATGACTGTATAGATCAATGAAAATTATTATTGACAAAAGAACTTCGTTCAATTAGGCGAAGTAAATATTGATTAGGGTAAATTTATTGTTATGCAGGAGCATAACTTGAAAAAATAAAGGCATGTTCAACTATTGAACGAACTATAAAATATACCAAATCCGAACAATCCTTGAAAATTTCATCGAAATCAGTCATGAACTCCCGGAGTATGCGTGTAACAAGGATATCACGTTTGCGCATGCGCAGAGACTACTATTGATCCGGGAGTCATGAAACTCATAGGGGACCATCTACACATCGAACCGAACAATCCCTGAAAATTTCATCGAAATTGGTCAAGAACTCCCGGAGTTATGCCTGTAACAAGGATTTCACGTTTGCGCATGCGCAGAGGCTACTATTGATCCGGGGGTCATGAAACCTCTAGGGGACCATCTACACCCCAACCGCACAATCCCTGAAAATTTCATCAAAATCGGACTATAACTTCGTGTAGTTTTGCCCGTAACAAGGATTTGCTGACAGACAGACAGACAGACACGGAACCAAAATTGTTCAGAAAGGTCTAAAACGCAAAATGCGAGTGGAATTTCCGCTACCTTGGTAGACTTACCAAGTATTATGTACTTACCACCAAATAATCGCAAAAATTCTTTGCAACATTTAAAGACTAGAGGGATTGATGAAACAAATCCTATAAACAAATCCTTTGGGTAACTTGAAGATAATATAGTTTTCCGTTATTGAATAGGAGCAAACATTTACAAATTGCTAAATTAAATCTACAGGTAGAGTGCAATGTATAATCAATTACGAATTGAAAAATTTAATGTCTTACATTACAAAAGCTATAAAACTTTGCGCTACACACACCTTGAACATAATGAATGGCCATCGAATAAAGATAATCCCTCTGCCGGTTATTAGGCACTTGAGTGATTCTCATTTAACGGGACAATCGAGGTTTTGATTCTGACTAAAAAATGTTCTCCTAAATTTATGATTTTTTTTATTATACAATCTAGATGTTACTCTAATGGTATTGTGATGCACAAGCACGCATGATTTTCGTTTGTATCCTCAAAATTCAAGTTTTAAAATTTTATAGGTTACGAGAATGGTTTGTATCCATGACAATGAGCTTTGTCAACCAAATAACGATAGAATTACGTAAACGATGTGTAGGTAAGGTTGAATGAGACAGATATCTGGTTTCAGTTTTTCATGACTTTGTGCTAGAACAAGTATCACATTTTAATATTAGTATTTATTTAGTATCAAATACCAAACTTGAAAAAAAAATGGTTTCAAACGGCTTTTGTGTGGCCACAACAATGAAGTTTAAAATCGCCACGACAATGAAAAATCAACATTAACCTTCTGCAATTAGGAGTCTAATGAACACTTATAGAAATTAAAACTTGCATTAAATAGAGTTTTTACATCTCTATCCCAAAATGAATGCTAAACGAATCAATAAGATTGATTAAGAGTGATTTTCAAACCCATAACAATGAGAAGTATGAAACGTACACACCTGTTTTATAAACGGCTAACTTCATTTTTGAGCCCCAACTGTATAGAAATGGGGGAAGCATGGTGTTTCCTCAAAGGATAGGGTTACTAACGCTGAAAAAAACTTTGAATTGCCAAAAAATGCCCTCATTTGAGAGAGCTACGATGATTTCCTTCAAACCCATGACAATGAGACCGAAGGTTTGGGACAAACTTTGAGCACTTGATTCGTATAGACTATCTAAAAGTTAGTCACACTTTTAAGCGCACTAACATTCAGTAACTAATTCCGAAAAAAAAAAAGTTAAAATATTTCCGGGAAGAGTACTTTGAGCGGATAGAATTTCGGATTAAGTTCAAATTTTGACTCACGGACAGACCATGACAATGAGATTAGAGGTACATTTCGATCAATTACCGGCATGTACAATGAAGAGTAGCCGACCTTTATGACAGCAATGAGTAGGCCTAGTTACCACATAAAATCTACAAAAATGATTTTTGGAAAAAGTTGAACAGAAAATTATTTATCAATGAAGGACAGCGATTGTCCCGTAAAATAGGAATCACCCACTTGCGTAAACCTGATCGATTCATCCTTTGACATTGGTTTATAAACACGGTATGGCGGGAAATATTAGTATTAAGCGTCTTACTAACTAATAATAAAAAGGTAAAGCACTCAGAAATTCCAATATTTTGACTTGACTTTAGTCCACTTAAATAGGTGATTTTGCCTCGTGTACGCCGTTCAAACCTTTTCTCCGAAACTACTGGATCAAATTTTAAGAAATTTGGCTCACAAATCGGTCCAACACCGATTCAAGGATGTGCCAGTAATCTCGGCATTTCGATCAATTAACCCCAAGTGATTAACAACAACACGCCATTTTGCCACTTTACCACACCGCTAGAAATGTGATTTGTATTCAGTTATTTTCATTTATTTATTTTTTATATGCTTGGGTTGTCTCACAGCCCCCCGGATTCTAGCCTAGTAAGCGTCTCTCTTCTGACAAATCAATCATTCCGAGGGAAATGAGGTGATTGTGAGGATTGTGAGTCCATTGCAGTCGTCCTGTTCATCGTAAATAGTCGGAAATGAAACGGAGATTTCTATTACGTGATGAATGCCTCACATAATTCGACTTTCAATAGTAATTATTAGCTCTGATCTCAACAACTTAACTACCTGGTACGTGACTCACTGACAGTCAGTCTCAAAAAAACCCCCTACAGGAAAGCGTTCGGTCGAACGTGACGGATCGGGACTAATGTGTTTATTAGATAGCATTGATCCATTGAGTCGACCTATTAGAGCCTGGTTTGGCGGGAATGACAGTTCTAATGGGTATTTTCCTTGTCAAGTTGGCCGACCGCTGTGAGGTTTGTCAATATTTTTGTTGTCGTTTTCGGACGAAGTTTATCTTTGATTCTGGGGGTGTTTTGATTGTTCGTGGCGTCCAACAGTAAGGATCCTACCTGATACCATGAGCAACTGTACAAAGTCTCAACTATGGACCATGGCCACTATGAATGAATTTTCCAAGTTTTGTCATGGCGCATTTTCTTAGGAAATGAAGCTATTGCAATGGTTCCCAAAATGTCCAGATACAAATTTTCCAAAATTTTGGTCATGGAAATTCTGAAACCAAATGAAACGATTCCTGGTTTTAACAATTATTTTGATACATCATTTTTAATAATAAGATTTTGAGATTGCAAAGCAGAAATGTTTCATAGAACCCTTCAAACTTTGTCTTTTTACATTTTAAGGTGCATGAAATCCAAATCTCCAATGTCCGTCCTCACGGTCCATACAAGGCCTTAGAATTTATGTAAAAAATCCGTTCCTTCGCATATAGGCTCCACTTAGGATATAGTTGGTCCTAACATTTAGCTAACCCAGTCGCCATACACGCGTAGATGTTATGGGTGTAAACTGATCAAAAACGCGGGTTTTCCATGTTTTTAAGGACATAGGCAAGTGCAGGGTTCACAAGGCTAGGTTTCCGATCCTTAAAAATCCACCTAATTGCAATTTCTGAATCTAAAAGTGACCCCACAAACCTCACAATAATCTACCATTAGAAATAAATAAACCTTTATTAATATAAATTAGCGTGAGCTATACATATTGTAAGACCGTCTCTCAGGATTGAGATGTAACTTCGTTCTTTCAAGAATTCCAAACAGAAGGATGTTCGTTGGAGAGCACTTTTTTGGTGAGTTTTCAAAAAATGTACTGTAACAAAATTACTAATGTGGCGCGAAAGTGGCCAAAAATCGTTGAATTTATATTTCTAGCAAAACAAGATTGTCAATTTGGATTACAACATTTAAAAACGCTGCAAATTCTTTCACTGGGGTGTATTATTCATTTGGCTGGCATTCATTATTTGAATTTCTACTAAGCTTTGGAGTGTGCGTGTTTCACAGATGGTAGAGCGATTATTGAATTTCAGGAGGCACACAAATATGATCAACTGATCAATAAAAATAGGTATTTTGGTTCAGAACCGATTTAAGTGCTCTATGCATATCTCCGGAAATTAATAACCGCTGTATCACCTGTGAAACACGCACACGCCAAAGCTTAGTAGAAATTCAAATCACGAATGCAAGCCAAATGAATAATAAAGCCCAGTGAAAGAAATTGCAGCGTTTTTTTATTGAACCTCAATACCCCACCACAATAAAAACATACTATATATCTAAATACATACATAAATTTCTACTAAGAATTGGAGTGTGCGTGTTGATAATAAACCCCAGTGAAAGGATTTGCAGCGTCTCATCCATATCAGAATGCTTCAACCCGTGCATCGACTATAAACCCGTTTAAGAGTTCACTCCAGTATCTACATTCAATACATCACTAGGTTACTGCGATCAAAACAAAAAAACGTTGTCGTGTTTGTTTTGATCGCAGTAACCTAGTGATGTAGTGAATGTGGGTGCATATGTTGGCACCATGAATCGGGCCATACATCGAGAATGGTTTGAGCTACGGACCTGGGGAGGGGCTCATTCGATTCCTCATGGAAAGTTCTTCAAAAAAGTCCAAATTTAGGCCGCCTGGACTTTTTTTGAGGTTTTTAGGGATTTTACAAAACTTTGACAATCCTTAAAGGGCATTTTAAAGTAAGCGAGAGTGCTAACTAAAGAATTGGGGCGTTGTTGGACCAACATTGATTTTTCCTGAAAATTTCAGATTTCAGATTTTTTGCTCCAGCCGCTTGGGAGAAATCGTGCGTACGGCGTACGGTGGACGGACGGAAAAATTTTTATTGCAGATTTGGATTCTACACCCAAGAGCGATTACTATGGTTCATTATTGAATAATAAACCAAAATGTGAGCTCATAAACTAATGCTTCAACTTCATCAAAATGTAATCACTGAAAATCTATAGAAATGCAAAAATACTAAAAACTCAATATTTGCAGTTGAGGTGCAGCACATTATTTTGCACTGGCATTTTCACCATAAATTACTAGTTATCAAATGCTTTATAGACAAAGTGTTTAATTTTGACGTCCCTCAATATAATTCATCAATTTAGGAAAACAACTGATGGCCAACCAGCCTAATGATTCCGATGGAGTAGGTTCGGCGTTGAGGCACGGTGGTAGATCTGCACAGACCAAAAGGTAGTCGCGGAAGCGCCTCCGTTGTGCTGTCGACAAGTATCACCCATCGGGAACATTCTGACACACAGACGATCAGATAGGACTGAACGATTGAGAGGGCTGAATCCTTGCAGCAGGCGCAGATGTAAAGTTTGTCCACTGCTTTTGGAAGAAGAACACTACACTCCGCAAATAACTCCAACATAGACATGCAAAGGGTCCCAGATTGCCTATGGTTTTGTGTTGGTTGGTGTGTAATCATTGTCCAGCCTTTTAAGTTGGAAAAGGAGAGACGGCGCTGAATGTAATGGTCAATAACCACAGCATCAGTGATCAGAAGAAATGAAGATTTGCCCATAAGCCGCCATGGCTCGTCGCATGATGCTAAATGTGATAATTGTTTCGGCTAGAAAATCTTGGAGACAATGAGACGTGAAGAGAACAAACTAACGCTGCTTGAATCAGAGAAGGCCCACTAAAATGTTTTGGGAGCCTATGATCCTCCAGTGTTGAACATCAGACTCTGGCTGGATAACCGCACTTCTCCATGGCAATCTTCTCTAGGCACAGCAATCTCACAACTTCAAAAAACCAAAATTAATTTTCCTCATAGTTTGAAAAAAGCATAAGTCGAAATATGAAAAATAGTCTGTGTAGTCAGTTACTGTTCATGGCAAATGATGTAAATACTTGTGTAGCATGAGGAGCTTGACATACTAGTAAATTTTTTTGATTCTACGCTTTTTGAAACGTTAAACAATTAATTTTAAGGGTGGGTTATTCATTTATCATTTTCCTTGTTGATTATGAAAGTTTACTTCTGAAAATAATAAACCAAAATAAAAGGTTAGACACATAAACATACACAGCCGTCCGATTTACTTGAAATATTTCATTATATTCTGCGGCGATCTCCTCTAAGTGCTACACGACAGTCTCCGTTGCTACAGAGATATCGTAAGTTGAAGCAAATACACCTTCTGGTAAACGATGTAATTTTACAAATATGTGAGCCAGTCACATCTCATTTCAAAACCCTCCGAAGCTCTCGATACTCCACCCTGGTCCTCTCGTGTTCAATTTATTTTGAATTTTACGAACCGCCTTCCAAATACATCTTCAGACGTCACCTTGAGAAACGGGTTTTCCTCTTTCCGATCTGAAGCTCTTCCCTTCATAAATATCCCAGGATCCTACGCCCACCATCCTACCAGTCCGCACCGACCTCCAGGTGTGCACTTAATTTGGGAATCTGATTATACTCGTATTACTCCGTCTCGGAGTTTTCCCATTTTCCCGATTGCGTTCTTTGTTTTTCGTTACGTTCATTGCCTTTATCTTCTTGGCCAGCCCATTCTGTGTCTTAATGGGTACAAATTTCGTTTGCGTCTCAAATAAACTTGTAACAGAGCATTTCCATTAGTTGAGCAGGTCTTCAACTTTAACCACAGCAAACTATAAAATATGTCATCTTCCATCAACAACCGTCCAGCATGTGATCCGTATTAGCAGACTATTTCAGGGCACCCTGAGAGTTTGTCAACGTACGCCATACAATTTTTCCTCTCACAGTGTATAGGTCCATGGGGACGTACACAAACGGTCGATCTGGGGTCATATCATAAACCATAGTCTTTTTTGGGAGAGAGAATCACGCTTCTTGGCATAGAATGTGACCTTCACCAGTAGTTTTTAAGTCATTTCAAATGAATGGCCAATAAACTGTTTGGCTTACGAACTTCTCCGTTTCATTATCCCGATTCCTTGATGTGAAATTACATACTCTCGTTTTTGTAACCAATAAAACGAAATATTAAAAACCATTCCTAGATTTTGTAAATCAGTCTAAATTTCTTTCTCAGTTCATACATAGTTCAGTAGAACCATGTAGTGATGAATGAAGGTTTGCACTTACAATATTGTTCATAGGTTCAGAGTTTCTTCCACATAAACTGGTATATGAATGGCAAATGGTTATTGAACATAAAAGATGGTACGAACTAACTTTATGAGCTTTACAAACAAAAATTTTCCTTCCCTCCGTCCCAAAGAAAATAGAATACATGGAATTCTTTGTAACCTCCATCAACATGCCTTATGCAAGGAGACAACATTGTTACCATTGGCCATAAGAACCCCATTATTACTCAGCAAAATGTGTTTGCTTGTTGAGCTCATAAAGTTAGTCTTATACTCTGTTTTATTTCAACAACCATTTGCCACACATGTACCGGCTTAGGTTATGAGAAAAAGCTCTGAACACCATTGTAAGTGAAAACCTTCAACCACAACCATAAGAAACCAGCCATCTAGAATGAAAATGAACGCCTACCTATAGAAAAAAAAATACTATTACTATTGTACTTACTTACTGTACTTCTAATTGTAGATACCGCATGAATGGTATCCAGCTCCAGGACAGAAACATCGCAAATACAAGATTTGGCGTATACAAGAAGGGGGACAGGTTGTCCGAGTAGGATTGACCTGGCCGTTGAGCAGTGGAAACAGGATAACTGGGATAAGAAACTTAGTAAAATAAACATACGAGACCTTTCAATCTGGAAATTAACTAAATTCTTAAACACTCAAAACCAATATTCAATACCTATTCTTAAGATCCGCGATAAAACAGCGTTCTCTAACAAAGAAAAAATGGAACTCCTGGCCCAACAATTCATTGACGTTCTCATAAATGCACATACCAGAGGCAATAAATCTTTGTCCGAACAAATTAATTCAAAAGTCAAAAAGCAAATCATCATACCACCCACGCCTAGCGACCAAAACATTAAATTCACATCCCCGAAAAACCATCTCCCGTATGAAAAATAACAAAGCACCCGGTCATGACAACATTCAAAATTTAGTACTAAAAAACCTCCCAAAAATTGTAATATTATACCTTACGAACATTCTTCGTACATTCTTCAAACTCCAATCCAGTGAAGGTAGGGTCTTCACACTAAAACCCGCTCCTAAACTCCGCACAGATTTCTGTCAAGCCTCGCTGGGGGTCTAGATGAGTTGTGCTCTCTTAACCCCCCCCCCCCCCCCCGCCTACTGTATATATTTTTAAATATGGAATGAATGGTAATTAATGTAAATATAAAATGAATGCGAACAATGTAAATATGAACAATGTAAGTATGAATGGATTTAGAATATCCCCCTTAGTTTTAAGTTAGCATCAAATTACAAATTAAAACGTTAGGTCTATTATGTTATTTTCCTCCACATCATACTATGTATCAAATTCCTTAAACTTCCGATTTATTAAATTACACATACTTAAGATTACACTTTAGAAGCCTATATTGGCTGGTATTGTTATCTATAAAACTTATTACTCATGTATTGTGCTTTATTTCTGTAAATACTCGTAAAAATGTCGTATTTTGGTTGTCCGAGCGAGCTAACCATCAGTCCTCTGGCTGTTTACTTCCAGTGGAAGCACTGATTAGCCCGGTTCGAATCCGGCAGGCACCAATGATTAGGGCCAAAATCCTATCAAGTGTCATATACCTGTCCTGTCGTTAGACGGTTCACCTCTGATCTCGATATCACGTGAATCCAAATCGCTCCCAACCCAGGGGCGTGAGGCAATGGGAAGCCACGAGCGAAATCGTCCGACCTAGTTCCGATCCTATCTAGAGGACGGCTGGCGACGTCCGCGTCATCTCCGGGTAGGTGGACGAAAATCCAAGGTGAGATTCCTTGTTTACTTTACTTACTAACAAGATTTTGCAATCTCAAATCCAAAACTGAGTTTCCCGGCAGTAATCCCTAAATCTTGATCAGCAGGGTTTATGAAGTTGATTTAAAATAAGCTTTTGCCTTTGTCCGAAAGTCGCTCTGCGATTTACGGTTTAGTTGACGCCGTTTTTTCGAACTTTTTCAATAATCGCATTTCTAAAACGATGCGAAATAAATACGAACACATCCTATACAACGGTTTGGTTACTCAGAAACCTTTTCGAAGCTTTTGGAATAACCCGTTAAGGAAAGAGTGTTATCGCTGTAGATAGTTATGGAGAACGAGCCCGAATGAAAGAGAAGACAAGGTATATTCCGATTCCTCATCAATGGGCAACAATGACCGAAATAACAACAGACCAGCCTGTCATCTACCTACAAGCTGCCTGTGGTCCTTCCTTTGAAATCACTTAGGGAATCCAGGCAGAAACCCAACGTTAAATAGTGGAAGAAGTCCTTTAACTAGCCGTTCCAAGTTTTGTTTGAACATGGGAAAGGTAATGTGTTTGAGTGTGGTATAGTTATTGACCGTCAGTTATAAACAGTTGATTGGAAATCAGAAAATCTCTAAGGTTTGTTGAGATGCGGTCAGTTGGATTGAAAATACTGAGGTTTTTGTTCCCAACGTTTCATAATTTTATTTGTACGTGGTTCTACAATAGATAAAATAGGGAAGCTTAATGTTACAGGAAAAACCTATTTATGTTTTTGAACATACAAAGGAAATTATATATATTTCGCCCCCGTTCAACGGTGGATCTGAGCAAGCCCGCATGGCTGGCGGCCACTCAAGTACATAGTTTCATCTTGAATGCAATTACTAGTTATGGAGGCGCGAGGTGTCGAGTTTAGATAGTGTACTACACACTACGTCCAATATACATAGATAAATTAAGTACGTAGAAGGCCTACCTAATACAGACCTAATAATAATAATAATAATAATACCTCTGCGCAATAATTTGCAACGTTTTTTGTGTTCATTTTCAGGTGTTTGGCTGTTTCAAGAATTTCACGTTAGCGCGTGCACATAGCGTACCGCTGATTATATTGAGATGAAATTCCTACGGGACTTCAAGAGGTCTTCCTCGCATAGTCTCTTAAAATATGAGCTAAATACATTCAAAATTGTGGAAGTTATGGCTGCAACAAGGAACCGACAGACACGAAACCAAATTTGTTCAGCAACCTATGAAACGCAAAATGCGAGTGGAAATTTTGAATTCGGAAATAAACAGATTTTGGTCATTATTCCGCAAAAATTGAGCCGAATTAAGAAAGGAATTAAGATAGGATCACATGAATCAGCGCTAAAAAAAAAAAAAAAAAAAAAAATTCGTCTACCACACTTTGGAGCATCATCCACAATTTGACAATTTTGGATTTGCGCAACTTTGTGTGGTCGCTGAACCGGTTGCACGCAATAAAAAAATTGGTTTAGGGACCAAAGTTGCATGAAATGTAGGGTAAAATCCGAATCTGGAATAATAAATTGGGGTTCCCATTAAAAATAAGGAAGTTAGTATCACTTGTGCATGGTTGCGCAAAAATATGAAGATTCAAAAAACTTTTTTTTTTACTCGCATTTGGACGATTTTAGGAGGTGCCGAAATTACGTGGAAAGAAGAAACAAGCCTCACCAGAAGGCGAGGACGAAATAGACATGAAAGACGACAGTGCGGTAAGCCTTAAACCTCCAAAACCTCTTGTAATAAATAGTGACAGTGATATGGCAACAAGGTGGAAACAATGGCTGAAACACTTCGAGTGGTTTGCAGTCGAAACGAATTTATATAAGAAAAGTATTGAAAAGCAAATTGCAATCTTCATGACCTCAATTGGTGAAGATGCGTTCCCCGTGTATGATTCGTTTGGGAGAGATGATGAGGATGACGAATTCACCGACCTTGACACTATTAAAGAAAAATTTGACCAATATTTTGTGAAAAAAGCTAACATAATTTACGAACGATTCCTCTTTAACAAACTTGCACAAGAAAACGGTGAACAATTCAATGAATTTTTAACCAAAGTTTAAAATCAAGCAAATAAATGTGACTATGGTAGAATTAAGGATATTTTAGTGAGAGATCGATTGGTTCGTGGTCTTTTTAGTGATGACACACGTCAGAAACTCTTTGAAGCAGAGAATCTGACGTTAGACAACACCATTAGAATGTGTCGATCTGCGGAAGAAATTCGAGCTCAAATAATCAAAATGTCAAATAAATCTTTAATACACACTATTAACCGATCACAAAATAACAAAGTATTCAATGCCCATAAACAAGTTTCAGGTATAGAAACATTCCTCTGCTCACGTTGTGGTACTCGTCATGGCCGGAGATCGTGCCCTGCATACATGAAACAATGCGGAAAGTGCGGCCACTTAGGACATGTGCAGTCGATGTGTCGCTAGAGAAAACCGAATTCGCAGAACGAAGTGAAGACTCTATCTGTTGTGAAAACTGATAACTTCGAACAAGTGGACTCACTGAACCTCTCATCTGACCAGGTATATTTTGTACATGCGTTAGGAAATGAATCATCACAAGATTGGACAGAACATCTGATCCTTCCGAGAAATAACAAAATTTTATTCAAACTGGATACAGGAGCTCAATGCAATGTGATTAATGAAACAATAGCTAAGAAGAGTGGTCTAAACATAACAAGCTCACGAGTCAACCACCTTATTTCCTACACCAATGACAAGTTACCAGTTGTAGGAGAATGTCATGCTGAGATAGGTACTTGAAGCTGTAGTGAAGGTGGGTACTTTGTAGGTAATATATGTCAGAGGGGGGGAAACAACTCGTGGGATACCCTGTATAATGATTTGCGGAAATGGTATGACTTAGTGTACAGGTGGTGACTCTTGCCAGCACCACGGGTTCTAGCCTATTAGCGGGCAATATTATTGTAATTTTTGACAATTTATTGTAAATCTATGAGAAATGCTTTACAATAAGTTCTAATTTCATTTCGCTAAAGCGCTGCTCATACCTACTACAACTATCTGCCAATTTTCGTGTTGTCCGAGAATTCGGTCTAGTTCATTAAAATATTCAAAAGTGTTGATAATTATATTTTTAAGCGATCATGTAAAAACTGCGCGTAGGGATGCGTGAGCATGGAATCCCTGTAATGTATACATTACTGACCAATACGTTTTGCAGCGCTTTTTCTTTGAGCTTCATTAGGACTCAGTGACCGGCTCGTCGAGCCCCGAAATGATTCACTAAAGAATAATCGGATCAGTAACTCCAAACTAATTCGCAACGTAGCACGCATCTCGACAAATTAAATCAGTGCCGACGAGAAATACTCTATCCCAGAAACAGGTGTATTTATGTGAAAGTGAGGATGAAAAATGACGAACCCGAACGGAGGGATTTCGAGTGATACTAAATGGTGATTAATTGAGAATACACGCGTTCTGTGCGAATGTAGAGCGAGCGGGAGAACGGGTAAATCCGACGGTGAAGGTAGACAATTCCATCCATCCGTGGGACGATTGGACTGAATAGACCCGCATCCAAGCCGTATCCCTATACCGATTGTTTATTCTGCTACATAAACTAGTGCCCTTGTTGCCTTATTATTCTCGTTGATGAGTCTGTCTATTAGATCTGTGAAGGAAAGTGACCCCTTACTCTATCAATCAATTTGGCCTAGCTAAATCGTTTGACACATTTTACTGTCACGAGTATAGTTTGATGATAGAAATCTGAAATGGCCGGGTTCCTTGGATTCTCCAACCAAAAGAGTGCAGTGATTTAAACTGTTGAAAGAGGAACAGTTGATGAAAATTCGATTAAATAACATCCCAAAAGAAATTTTGAGTTCATTCAAATCAACATTATGACCGCATTAAATTTTGTCAAAAGTACTCAAAAATAATTAAAAATGGCCTAATAATTAAAAGTAGCTAAAATTTTTTTCAGCAGAATACCTACTACTCAGATAAAAGTTGACATTTGACATTGGCATTTGAAAACGTGTGCAGAAAATTGTGCTGAAAGGTTTAATTCAATTCTAATAAAACAAGGCTAAACGTCGGCAACAAGCACTTTTAAAAACGTCTGCCAAGTGGGTGTGGCACATAGCTTCCTCGTATCCATAACATGACTGTATAGATCATTGAAAATTATTATTGACTAAAGAACTTCGTTCAATTAGGCGAAGTAAATATTGCATTAGGGTAAATTTATTGTTATGCAAGAGCATAACTTGAAAGAATAAAGGTAGGCATGTTCAACTATTGAACAAACTATAAAATATACCAAATCCGAACAATCCCTGACAATTTCATCGAAATCAGTCATGAACTCCCGGAGTTATGCGTGTAACAAGGATTTCACGTTTGCGGATGCGCAGAGGCTACTATTGATCCGGGGGTCATGAAACTCATAGGGGATCATCTACACATCAAACCGAACAATCCCTGAAAATTTCATCGAAATCGATCAAGAACTCCCGGAGTTATGCGCGTAACAAGGATTTCACGTTTGCTCATGCGCAGAGGATACTATTGATCCGGGGGTCATGAAACTCATAGGGGATCATCTACACATCAAACCGAACAATCCCTGAAAATTTCATCGAAATCGGTCAAGAACTCCCAGAGTTATGCGCGTAACAAGGATTTCACGTTTGCTCATGCGCAGAGGATACTATTGATCCGGAAGTCATGAAACCTATAGGGGACCATCTACACCCCAATCCGCACAATCCCTGAAAATTTCATCAAAATCGGACTATAACTTCGTGTAGTTTTGCCCGTAACGAGGATTTGCTGACAGACAGACACGGAACCAAAATTGTTCAGAAAGGTCTAAAACGCAAAATGAGAGTGGAATTTTTGATTTTGGAGAAAAAAAAATTTTCACATTCCGAAAGCGAAAACAATGCTTCCGCTACGTTGGTAGACTCGGAAGGAAAATGTACTAAGACGAGGCCTTCAAGGCAAAACATGTACACACCAAACGCATCGTATGAAATACACCGCTTGATAAGCTGCGCGGCTGGGACCAAGAATCCTGGACCTCAGGCTACGCAGGTGAGTGTGCTAATTCTATCCTGTTCAGCAATGGAAGTTGAAATTTGACAGGGAAAATCTATGGGACATTAAGATACGATTGAGATTATGGGTTCCGTCCTGATCCACTGAGAGCTCCATTGTCATACTCAGCATAGGAAGCTGAAATTTGACGTGTTGAAACTAGGGGATATTAGCAAAAAAATAAAATGAGTGACGTGAGGATACGCAGGTTAGTGAAATAATTCTCTCCTGTTCACCAATGGAAGTTGACATTTAACACGGGAACTCTTTGGGACGTTAGGAGACCATGGAAATTATGGGTAACGTTTCTAACCAGGTGAGAAAGCTACACCATCTCATATTCATTATAGGAAGTTAAAATTAGATATAGTGAATCCTGGGGACATTAGCAAAAGCTTCATTATGTTCACCTGAGTGAGCTGAATCATTTCCTGTCATTAACTTAAAATTCGAGAGTGTCTTCTAGATTCAGCGTGGAAACTAAAGCTAATTTTCCTCTACATTGCGGAAAACCATTGAAACATGGAAATGAAAATAGCCCAAAAACCCAAGATTGACACTTTTTAAATGAAGTGGATATTTTTTCTGCATTATTACATCAATAATGTACTGAACTTGACTGTAGCTAGTTCATTTGTATTTGACTACTCCTTGATTGAAATGACCGAAATATTTATGCCTTCTGACCTGTCAATGAAAGTGTTAGTTGTATTTGGCTGTAAGGGTAGAGGTGCACACTCTATAGGAAACCCTTCGTGAAAGCCTTCCTTTGATAATGAAGTAGCTGACGAAGAAAAGGATGAAAGATAGGAGATGACGTACGAAGAGCCGATTGGCGCTGAAGATTTAATTCAATTTTTTATTTGTTTGTCAGAAATTCAAAAACTGCTTTACCTGTTTTAAAACTTCTTTCGCCACCAGAAAGTTACATCTTTACTGAGTTATGTGGGTGAATTAAATTTTCTAAAAATTTGATTTCTCACTCGAAAATGGAAAAATGTAATTCTATGGAATCCAAATGTTTCTTATAATGGCTTTTTTTTGCGTGTCGTTTAATGTTCCATTTTAAATTATTGGAATTAGGCTTTTGGTTTAGATGTTGTGGCAGGAATACATATATACAGGCAAAAAAACCTCTGCCAAGTGGGTGTGGCACATAGCTTCCTCGAACTGCGTTCAATTAGGCGAAGTAAATATTGAATTAGGGTAAATTTATTGTTATGCTGGAGCATAACCTGAGAAAATAAAGGTAGGCATGTTCAACTATTGAACAAACTATAAAATACACCTAATAAGTCCGAACTATCTCTGAAAATTTCATCGAAATCGGTCAAGAACTCCCGGAGTTATGCTTGTGGCAAGGATTTCACGTTTGCGCATGCGCAGAGGCTACTATTGATCCGGGGGTCATGAAACTCATAGGGGACCATCTACACATCAAACCGAACAATCCCTGAAAATTTCATCGAAATTGGTCATGAACTCCCAGAGTTATGCGCGTGACAAGGATTTCACGTTTGCGCATGCGCAGAGGCTACTATTGATCCGGGGGTCATGAAACTCATAGGGGACTATCTACACATCAAACCAAACAATCCCTGAAAATTTCATCGAAATTGGTCAAGAACTCCCAGAGTTATGCTTGTAACAAGGATTTCACGTTTGCGCATGCGCAGAGGCTACTATTGAACCGGGGGTCATGAAACTCATAGGGGACCATCTACACATCAAACCGAATAAACCCTGGAAATTTCATCGAAATTGGTCAAGAACTCTCCGAGTTATGCGCGTAACAAGGATTTCACGTTTGCGCATGCGCATAGGCTACTATTGATCCGGGGGTCATGAAACCTATAGGGGACCATTTACACCCTAACCCGCACGATCCCTGAAAATTTCATCAAAATCGGACTATAACTTCGTGTAGTTTTGCCCGTAACAAGGATTTGCTGACAGACAGACAGACACACAGACAGACACGGAACCAAAATTGTTCAGAAAGGTCTAAAACGCAAAATGCGAGTGGAATTTTTGATTTTGGAGACAAAAAAATTTTCACATTCCGAAAGTGAAAACAATGCTTCCGCTACTTTAGTAGACTCGGAAGCAAAAATACTCTAGTTAAAATATATACGTATAATCAGCGAACTATTTTCGATATATTGGCTGTTTCGAAGTGTTGTGTTTGTTCAACTAAGGATAATCGTTAAGCCCATGGGTATTGTAGGTAACGATCACGCTAGTGAACTTATACGTGCATAATACATATTTAAGAACGTGTTTGCACATTGTGGGAATAGACAAGTTGGAATATATTCGTATAATCAGGGAACTATTTTCGATATGCTGCCTGTTCCGAAGTGTTATGAGTGTGTGTTCAACTACGGATAATCGTTAAACTCATAGGTAGTCTAAGCTACAATCACACTATCGAATTATTTCGTGCATAATAAAACTTTAAGAACGAAGATGGTTCGAGAGAAAATAGGAGTACTATCAGAGTAAAGAAAAACCTTTGGTTTTTTTCCACGAATTCGGTCTGAGAAAAGTCTGAAACGGATTTGTATCATGTTATTCATTCCTCTTGGGCTTAGCTGGTACTACAACCTCTACTAGACCAATTATAATCTATTACCTATCCTTCTATTGATCAATCATTGCATGGGACTTCCTAAACATGCGGCACCTACCTAATCTCAGCGTAGGTATATGATTTTTGATTAGAGATTTTGTAGGAAAATACTTGGTACTCACCAATCCATGAAGATTCACGTTCCGAATAGATGGAAGATAAAGATGGAAGGCTTTTTTCGCGAACACGACACGGAGTAGACTGCCGGAGACGCGCGCCCGAACACAGACAGGAGAGAACTGGTCGAGACCGCCCGCTCTCCTATACGAGGCGGCCGGCGGAGGGATACTAGGGTGTGGCCGCGGCGCCCGAAAACTTCGTGTTTTCGAAGCCCAAGTTTTTAGGAGCCCAAAAACTTCGAAAACACTTACTTTTTGGCGCAACTTCACAAAAGACCCTTTGAAATAAACTTGAAAACAGAGTACCATGTCTTAATCATCAAAAATATAGGAACTACTTTTCTAATAGTAATAATTCCCTAGAAAAATAGCTTAAAGGCGGATTCACACTCGCGGTAGCGGGGAAGTCAGACCACAGTCAGGTCAGAGTCACGTCAAGGGGCCCCCCATTCACACTGCAAGGTCAGATCACGTCAGGGCAGGGCAGGTCATCTATTAGAAAAGACTGAAAAAGAACGAATTGTAACGAAATGAGCAAATCAGAAACTAAAATTAGACGAGATTTGACTTCGTGATTCACATTTTCCGTTCAGGGGGAAGGTCACGTCAGGTTTTGATCGCTCGCCGTGCGACCTGACGGTAGGTGACTGGAGGAAGATTTGATGTTGACGTTACCGCGCCCGTGAGTGAGGATCACCCCGTTTGGTTTCCATAGAAGCAATCTTGACGTGACTCTGACCTGACTGTGGTCTGAGTCACGTCAGGGCAGGCCCATTCAGCTATTCCGCGCTGCAGCTGAACTGGCACGATCCGAGGTGATAAAAAATTGGTATACAATCGCTAGAATTGGTATAAAATCCACCCGGCATACTTCATTAAGAGTTCTGTATTAAGAAAGTATTAAGTATTAAGAAAAAAGGACCTACCAATGTGAAGTTAGTGTAATGTTTTTAAGTAACACGCAACATTACCTATTATTAATAACCAAAAATGTTATTATGTATTATTTTAGACCTACTTACTACTTCAATAAATACTTGCTACTTTTATTATTGAATACCTACCCACTTAGGTAGGTATTCAACCTACTTTTGACACAACTACTTATACTTTTGAAATACAGTACATATTTATACCTACTGATAGGTAGGTTTATTACCAATGTAAGTGGATAAAAAAATATATTACAACCTTCCTTGAATTATTTGAGTGTTTGCCGTATTTGCTGCTATTCCCTTGTACATTGTACTTCCGAGTACAATGGATAGGAAAAATCGTACAGAAATCGTTGTTCCCTCTCGATCAACGTACTCGATCAACCTTTCGTCATATATTAGAAAAGACTGAAAAAGAACTAATTGCAACGAAATCAGCAAATCAGAAACTAAAATTTGCTGCAAATGTTTTAATGATATCATCAAAAGAAAGTGCTGAAGCTATTTTGTGCTCTATTGATATGATGGCCAAGTTGCTTAGTCGTTGTTGTCCTGTCAAGTTCCTGATGTAGGTTTTTAAAATCCTGTTTTCTAAAACTTCTTTCATTCGATACTACACACACGGGTATTGTAAGAAAAATTCTCAAAGCTGTGGTTATATTGGGATAGGCGTCATGGAGGCCGTTTTGGCAAATATAAACCAAAAGTTCGAATGGAGTAGCTCGCCTCGTCAACTACCCTGCATGCGGCCGCTCAAGGCTAGTTCTCGCCTCGCGAAGTATACGTTTTCTATATCCTTTGTCCTTTCTTGTAGGCCTATTGTATTCCTTATTTATATTATTGCTTCCGAGTCTACTAAAGTAGCGGAAGCATTGTTTTCACTTTCGGAATGTAAAAATTTTTTTGTCTCCAAACCTCTGCCAAGTGGGTGTGGCACATAGCTTCCTCGTATCCATAACATGACTGTATAGATCATTGAAAATTATTATTGACTAAAGAACTTCGTTCAATTAGGTGAAGTAAATATTGAATTAGGGTAAATTTATTGTTATGCAGGAGCATAACTTGAGAAAATAAAGGTAGGCATGTTCAACTATTGAACAAACTATAAAATAATAAGTTCGAACAATCCCTGAAAATTTCATCGAAATCGGTCAAGATCTCCCGGAGTTATGCGCGTAACAAGAATTTCGTTTGCGCATGCGCAGAGGCTACTATTGATCGGGGGGCCATGAAACTCATAGAGGACCATCTACACATCAAACTGAACAATCCCTGAAAATTTCATCGAAATTGGTCGAGAACTCTCAGAGTTATGCGCGTAACAAGGATTTCACGTTTGCGCATGCGCAGAGGCTACTATTGATCCGGGGTCATGAAACCTATAGGGGACCATCTACACCCCAACCCGCACAATCTCTGAAAATTTCATCAAAATCGGACTATAACTTCGTGTAGTTTTGCCCGTAACAAGGATTTGCTGACACACAGACACACACAGACACACAGACAGACACGGAACCAAAATTGTTCAGAAAGGTCTAAAACGCAAAATGCGAGTGGAATTTTTGATTTTGGAGACAAAAAAAAATTTTTACATTCCGAAAGTGAAAACAATGCTTCCGCTACTTTAGTAGACTCGGAAGCAAAAAGTCACAGCTTGAACACACGCTTCTACATTTGATTTATCAATAAATACTGAATTACGTATTTGGTTCAAATAATAGTTCTTAAATATGAAACTTGAAATCTCCCATATTGAAACAATTTGCATTTGCAGATAACTCGTTCAACGCCGAGTAATCCGCTATATGCCAGTCCGGAAGTAGACTGAGTGAAGAGTTAGTAAATAAAAAAATAAAGCTGGTGGGTTAGTAGTAGGCTTATGTATTTGTGTTGCCGGCTAGTTAAGGTTGAGTTTAAACCCGACCAGAAAGTCTTGAGATGGTAACAGATTTGCTATGGCAGTTTACTCCCCTCCCCGCTCATCGACTTCCGTCTACTGTAATGGAGGTTCTTCAGATCAAGATTGAAGGGAGATGGATCAAGTAGGACTATTTACTCGGTCCCTATTGATTGCGTCTCAGTTTCAAGTGAAAAGGAGCAAAGGAGTAATCTTCTTATCTACAACGGCAATGGCCACCGCTGGCGGTATTTACTCGAATAAGCCCCCCCAAGAGTTCAGATGGAGCCGTGTGTTTCAACCCTCTATCAACAGTTATATTCCTGCTGCTTCGGAAAAGACTCGAAACATGAGAACCAGGATAATTACCATCCGACCGAAATAGTATCGTTGAAGATCGGGACCGATAACTGAAACTATCGATGTGTACGGTGAAGAACAGCCGTAAATGTTGAACTTTGTCTGTTCCACTTTAAATTTGTTTAAAATGTCTTCCTCCCAACTCTACCCTTTTAAGGTAGCAGCAAAAAGCCCTCCTTTGCTCCTACAGGTTGAAAGCATTGTTTTCACATTCGAATGATAATTTTTTTCAAGCCAAAATCAACATTTTCCACTTTCATTTTGGTTCATTATTCAATAATAAACCATTTTAATCGCTCTTGAAAAAAAAAATGTCTAACCCCCCCTGAAAATTTCATGGTTTACGTTTCAAAGGGTGTAGACCGTACGCCGTACGCACGTTTTCTCCCAAACGGCTGGAGCAAAAAATCTGAAATTTTCAGGAAAAATCCATGTTGGTCCGCCAAAATTCCAAAATTCTTTGGCCAGCTCTCTCACTTAATTTAATGTGCCCTTTAATGGTTGTCAAAGGTTTGTAAAATCCCTAAAAACCTCAAAAAAAGTTAAGGTGGCCTAAATTTGTACTCTTTTTGAAGAACACTCCACAAGGAATCGAATGAGCCCCTCCCCACGTCCGTAGGTCAAACCATTCCCGATCTATGGCCCGATTTATCGTGCCAAAATTTTTCGTTATTTTGGTTTATTATTGTTTTTGTGTTGATATAAGTAACCTAGTGACGTAGTGATGTAGTAATGTGGATACTGGGGTGAACTCCTAAAAGGCTTTGTAGCCGATACACGGGTTGAAGCATTCTGATACGCCTGAAACGCTGCAAATTCTTCAACTGGGATCTATTATTCAATTGGCTTGCGTTGTGATTTGAATTTCTCCTGAGCTTTGGAGTGTGCGTATTTCACAGGTGATAGAGTGATTATTGAATTTCAGGGGGCACACAAATATGATCAACTGAACAATCCAAATAGGTATTTTGGTTGATAACAGATTTACGTGCCCTATGCATATCTCCTGAAATTCAATAATCGCTCTATCACCTGTGAAACATGCACACTCCAAAGCAAATCAATGGAAATTCAAATCATGAATTCAAGCCAATTGAGTAATAAACCCCAGTGAAAGAATTTGCAGCGTTTTTATTTTACATGGCTCAGAATATAATATAATACATCATGTTTCCAAGTCAATTTAATAGCCCTACTCTGTGTCTTTTAAACTTAATACACTTGCTGTGTGTGACACTTCAAATTTCTTTGCTACAAAATCTGTTTCCTACCATCCGAATCAACCCTGGTCTGAATTACTTCGGATATTCAATCGGCTTTCTACTGTATAAGAAAATTCTACTTGAAAATGTCATTTCACCATTTTACATTTTACCATAGAAAGAAGATACTACAGAGACGTCAGTTCTAACTAGCCGAACAAAAGAAGATATAGAAGCGAATTTTTAATTAATAATTAACGATAAGTTGTTTTCCGATTTTTACTTACCTACAGGCTCTTAAAAAAGAAGGAAGTGGGCGAAAAACCAACACTCAATCAAATTGGAAACACAATTGAAACAAAATAAATTGAAAACACACTGAATTCACAAAAACGCTCAAGTAAACGCTCATGAAACTAAACTATGTGAAACTATAATTATTATCATTTGGAGAGCAGTCGGAAAATTGTGGGTTGATTGTCTCATCAATTTTAACACGATCGTATAATCATTAGCTGCTGTACATTTGTTAAAGTGAAATCTTTCTAATAAGATTGATGTTAATGGTTTTAATTAGATTTTGATGAACTTTTTTTCAGATAGTGTGCGGATTAGACTGTATACAGTCACCTAAAAGCTTCATTGCTAACAAATCAATTGGTCAGGCTGGGCATGCGCAAACGTAAAACCTCTCATGAATCATTAAATGATGAAAACATATCATATCATATAAATTACATCAGAACCCGACAAAGAATTTAAAAAAAATGTATTTTCTCCTCTAACTTATTTTATCTAATTCATGTCTCAAGTATCTTCGCACTCATTCTATTAAACTTTTAAGGCCAAGAGCACGATATTGTAAAAATATATATATATAGGGTGGCCAAAATTTATTGGACCAGGCATTTATTTCGCGTCCGTTTTCTTTATTCTAGCCGCCTGTTTTCAGATTTTTACGGGGATTAATTTTCAAGGTCTGGTTGAAAAATGTAAAAACAGGAGATTGAAACCTTCTTCTGTGATCAAGTGAAAAATCATCTTAATCTGAGAGTTGAAAGTAGGAATAAACGATGATTTTTCACGCGAAATTAACAAATTTTCGATCATTATTCCGCAAAAATTAAGTCAAATCAAAAAACGGATAGCATCAAGTGAATCAGCGTTAAAAAACAATGAAAATTCATATGCAACACTTCACAGATCACCATCATCAACTATTTGACAAATTCGTGGTTGCGCAACTTTGCGTGCTCGCTGAACCGGTTACGCGCAATCAAAAAAATTGGTTGAGGGGTCAAATTTTCATGAAATCTTGAGCAGAATCCGAATCTGCAATAAAAAATGGCGGTTCTCATTTGAAATAACAAAGTTGATGCGCAAATCGCGCATTTGCGCAAGTGCGCAACGCGCGAAATTGTGATATTTGAATTCCTTGTTAAAAATTAGTGAAGTTATCGTTTGAAATTTTTTTTAGGCTCGGAAATTACGGAGATAAATGCCTGGTCCATTAAATTTTGGCCACTCTGTATAATTCGTGTATGTACTTTTGTAATTTTATTGATGACAATAAAATATTCTTGATATGACGTGAACGCTGAAACTCCAAGGTTTACAGAAAGTGAAGAGGTGTGAAACCAATGGGACCAGTGGTAAGTTTGCTGGAATCCTAAATTGCTGAGGTCGTGGGTTGGGACTTGTGTTGATCTCAAGAAACTAGACAGCTGTGGTGTCAGGAGGGGGTCCATTTTGACAAGCTGCGTTCCTTTCCATCGATTTGAGAAGGCTTTCACAACATTAGAAGAGAGAGGATGACGTTTTTCACCGCAATCACTTAAATATCCCTTTTCGTTGGGCATTACGAGCGATGCCACTGTGTTTACTTTGTAATCTCTTTTAAGTAATAATTCAGTATTATAAACGGTGGGAGAATATCAAAATATTTATATACGTATTCACAAAAAAGCAAGCTGTTCGTCAATGAAATTGTTCCAAAACATTAAATGGGAGTGGGCTGTATTATTGATGGCTTGTTTGAAGCCCACTGTTGGGATTCGACGCACTTAACGGGACTTTCACAAGTGAAAAAGGATTTGCCGGAAAAAGGGGCTCATCCAGAACCACCCTCAGAGGGTGAATTATGGATAAACCCTTCGTCCACAAAACCCGAGAAATCAATGCAAAAAATACTTAAAAATAAAGAATATAAAACGATAGGATATACATTGTGTATATTTTACAACTAATTTCCAACAAAAAGTGCCTCCTAGCATTTTTTCTTAATCTCGCTTAGTTTTTGAGTTATTTCACTTCTAAGATTGAATTCTGTTTCCGACCTTGTCTCAGCAAAACGGCTATAGCTCACATACAGTATTATTCAAAGTAAAAGTTGAGGATACCGTTGGAAAGTGCGTTGAATTTCCTATCTTTCAAACGCCAAATCAATGTTTTTGCTCTCATCAAGTTTTCGGAAAATCACTCTACTTCAAAATCCAAGAAAATTTTGAAAAAAGATGGTTTTTTTCAAACGTTTAGTACTCCACTTTACTTTGCATTTGATCAGATGCCTGTTGCTCAAAAAATGCGCCAAAGGGTCAGCTTTTGAATGATATATGAAAAACCATTTTCACTATTTTATTTGATTGAGAAAACTTCGTTTGAATGGAAAGAACAGCGAAGCAAGTTGAGGTTTTCGACGCTTGGTAGTGGGTTTCAAATACCCAAGTAGGCATTTTTGCGAACGAAATTAATCTGTTTTATCTTTCAAGGGCAGTTTTAGATTTTTCACTCCACACTCCAAAGCTTAGTATAAATTCAAGTCATGAACGCAAGCAAATTGAATAATAAACCCCAGTGAAAGAATTTGCAGAGTTTTTTATGGTTATCAGAATGCTTCAACCCGTGTATCGGCTACAAAGCCTTTTAGGAGTTCACTCCAGTATCCACATTACTACATCACTACGTCACTAGGTTACTGATATCAACACAAAAACAATAATAAACCAAAATAACGCGAATGTTGGCACCATAAATCGGGCCAGTTTGACCTACGGACCTGGGGAAGCGTTCATTCGATTCCTCGTGGAGTGTTCTTCAAAAAGAGTACAAATTTAGGCCGCCTTGACTTTTTTTGAGGTTTTTAGGGATTTTACAAAACTTTAAATTGAACCCTCAAAGGAAACTTTTTTCCTGAAATTTCAGATGAGAGGAGAAATCGTGGCTCAAATTTGGGGTGAAACGTAAACGCCGGACCAACATTTTTTGGTTATTATTCAATAATAAACCATTGTAATCGCTCTTGAAAAAAAAAATTCTGACCCCCCCTGAAAATTTCATGGTTTACGTTTCAAAGGGCGTAGAATCCGAATCTGCAATGAAAAATTTTCCGTCTGTCCGCCGTACGCAAGATTTCTCCCAAACGGCTGGAGCAAAAGATCTGAAATTTTCCGACAATATTGGTCCGACAACGCCCCAATTCTTTAGCCAGCACTCCCATTTAATTTAAAGTGCCCTTTAAGACGGCTACGCGAGATCAAGCCCTCGGAGAAACAGTTTCAAGAGCCGTAGGTACATTGTCCCCACAGATTGTTCAAATTTCGTGTTAGAAGTTTTGCTCAAACTACCCGCAGCAGTGGCTGGGCAACCCCTTCACTGAATATATGTTTATACAATTAATATACACTAAAAATAAACTTCAACTAAGATGATAAACTACCTAGGTATATTTATTCTACCAATAATTTGTGTTATAAAATAATATATACATTCATTATTCGTTGGATTGCAAGCTTTGAGTTGTTCTATTTCCTTAATTTTTTAAGATCAATTTGGTAGGGAAAGTATTAATTTGGTTGGGAAAAGTATGAATTTGGTTGGGAAAAGTATTATTTTGGTTGGGGAAAGTATTAAGTTAGTTGGGAAAAGTATTACTTTGACTGGGAAAAGCTATATACAAGCGAAGGTACACCCTACCTAGATAGGTATGGTCGTGTATGTACGACAACCCTGCATCACACATACTTGCAGCCTGTCAGAATCGATCGTAAGTAGTCCAAAAATATTGAGGTAGATCGCCACCAGTTTAAGTTTGAGCACCGCTGCTGAAGAGTAAAAAGCAACACTGATATTCCACTTGTAGGAGAATCCTGATGCTTCGGGGACCCCACGCTGAAGTCCAAAAGGAAACCCGTCAAGAAGTACCTAGTAGTAATACAGAATTTGAACCGGAATTGAGAGGGGAACGGAAAGCAAGTGCTATCCGAGGGGAAGGCGACAAGAGAGTGACATTTGTGCATTCACCACCCACTGCAGATCAGTTGCCCAGCGATTTCAACATTGCAACATTTATACCCAGACTTATCGGATTTTCCTATATATCCCCGTCCCAAATAGAAATGTTGTCTGTCCTTTGGATTTCTCTCTAGATCCCAGATCGAATGATGTTTGAATCTAGTGAACTAGTTGAACTTGATCCTTATTTGAATTCACTCACTTTCCACGGCGTCTGTCAATGTTTTCTTCCCAGCAAAATCGTCTCACTTTCTTTCCCACCATTAACAGCCTATACTTCACTAGAATGAGGAGTACGCACTCTGAACTAACGGAATGACTTGCCCCCATTTTTTAAATGTGTAATTGGAGTTATTTTCACATTCATCAAGTGAACTGGTTGGCAAACTCCCATTTTCCGATACCACTAATCGCTACCATCTATTGATTGCCATAATCGTGAGCAAATGACTCGACTATTTTCGTCGTTGGCGCTATCAGTTTTCAGTTCGGAAATAGCTCTTCTGCGCAGATCACCAGGCTGTAGATAATCATTGAAAGGTGCCTGTGGTAGATCGTCATTAGTGTGTTACTACGTATGCATGGGGGCATCCAATGAAATAAAATTAATTAAAGGAAACGATACATCTAATTACGCGTCACTAGTCTATGGACCCCAAAAAATAATGAGCTATATGATAAAACATCCATATCTCATAAATCACCGGGTTTGATTGTGCCAGTAATAATTACTATTAATTAATATTGTCGCACTAATAATTAATCATTTTGCTTCCTTGTCTACCAATAGTTTGTCTCCAAATCAAAATTTCCGCTTTACGTGATCATTATGAATAACTTTCGTTCTGTGTGTGTAAAAATACGATAAGAACGACCTACGGCAAGCGATATCTGAGCTAAAAGAAGGCACCGAATAACATCAAGGTTATGGCTTTAACCGTGTCATGGCGCGGAGTATGTGCGGAAAAAGTACCACGGAGTTACTCGAGTGGGGCATCGTGGTGTCACCACCCGCATTCTGAATTCTCACCTAAATCAGTGAGCATTCTATAGGGGCGCTTCATTTCATCCCTTTCTTCCTTCTCCATCTTCCTTAATTTCTCGAATCCCTGGAACCGGCTAGATAGCGTCTCCCACACTTTAATTTTATTCAGTTCGAGGTAAGTTTCGTAAAGAATATTTTTCAACGGTACAAGTTACAACACAAGGTTTGTAATTTCTGTATTAGAGTACCCCTTCTACGTAAATCAGTTATCTATGTATATTAGACGTACTCTGTGGGATACGATATTAACTCTCTCCTATCTTTTCTTGTCCACTCTAGATGCCAAAAGAGCTCCACTCATATTTCAACACGTTCGATAATTTGCGAATAAAATTAGCCACAAAAGCCTTCAGCTGATAACTTATCTCCATACCTTGGCCCTTACTTCAAAATGTCCGAAGACAGTTGGATGACTCCGTGTTAAATTCAGTGAACGTCAACCTTTGCTAGCCCCTGTGTGCAAATATATCAAAGATATCAAAAGTTAAAGCTCACGAAGCTCTACACCCGATACCACGGGTCATTCCGTATCCTTCTACATACTACGTCGAAGAGGCCTTGATTTACCTTAATTAATCAAGCTACCATACAAATAGAACAGAAGATATCCCTTAATAAGCTGCCTACGCACTGGTAACAACTACGTGTCGTAACACCGTCCTGTTTCATCGTTCCGTATTACTGCCCCGAAACACCGTCGTGATCATCGCAGCGTTCTATAACACAGTACATCATTCTAAATTTCTCACAATCGAATAAAAAAGACTTTACTCACTCTGACTCAAGTGGACACATCTGGACGATTGATGACTCAGTTGATGACGATGATGAGTTAAACACTAGAGCGATTAGCAGTTTTCAACTGTACAAGTCAAAAAAGTGGATTAGCGCAAAGATGCTCAGAAAACCCTCAGCAGTTATAAAAACTAGAGTTTCGGAGGAAATTTTTAGTTTTAAAATCACTGAAGTTGGCATGACATCTCATGAAAAATAACGAAATCTACGCTAAAATACCATGTGATTACATTCATGTAGATGAGTTTATGTGCTCGGCTAAATATTTTGGGATAGAATAGACCTCAGTAGTCTCAAAACTATCATTCACAAGTTTCAAATCCGCTTCCAAATTAAGGTGGATTCGAAACAAAATGAGCACAGATTCATCGTGGCAGTCAACGAACGGTCGCACGACCCGGACTTTCCTACGATTGCTCCAGAGAATTACTTTGAGCACTTATTATTCTCGTTTTTTCTGTTCTGCGGGAAATCGTTGAAGATAATTCATTGTCCCAGAGCAGCATGGATTCACTAGAGGTAGATCGAAGGTTACCAACCTGGTGTAGTTCACTGATTTCGAGTTCTCTGTATTTGAGGATGGTTTACAGGTTGATGTGGTCTCAGTGGATTTTGCTAAGGCTTTAGACCGGGTCTCTCACAAGCACATTATCGCCTTGTTGTATTCCTTGGATGTCCATGGAACTTTCCTCAACTGGATCGAGAGTTTTCTGTCGGACAGGTCTGAGAGGGTTAGGCGGGTTACACTTTCCGGGTCGTATCCAGCAACATCGGGTGTCCCTCAGGATTCACATATTGGCCCGCTTTTGTTCCTTCTGCTGATGAACACTGTTTGTTCCCAGCTTTCCTCTGATTAGATCAAGATACTAATGTATGCTGACGATTTGAAAGTATTCAGACGAATCTCTAACTTGGCAGATTGTTGCCTTCTTCAGGCTATCCTTGATTCGCCCCTCAGGGGTGTTCGGCTAATCACTTAGCGCCTAACCCGTCCAAATTTACGATATCATCTTACACGAGATCTTTAACTCAACTGGAGTTCGGCTATCTAATCGGAGAAGCCATTCTTGCCACAGTTGTGTCGACCAAGGACCTTGGAATCGTTGTGGACTCGAAACTGACCTTTATCGACTATGTGGACGCGGTAGCTCTGAAAGCTTTGAGTGCCCTCGGTTTTCTAAAAAGGTGCAGGAGTGACTTTTCGCCTATTGAAGCAACTGTGCTGTTGTGTAAGTCTTTGGTTCGCCCTATTTTGGAGTATGCTAGTATAATTTGGTCTCAGTTTTATGCAGCATACAAGTATCCATTGGAGAGGGTTCAACGGAAGTTCATGCGTTACCTTGCATTCAAACTGACAATACCAATGGAGCAGTTGATTTTGGCCACTCTTGAAAGCCGTTGAGAGGTGGCAGATATGGTACTTTTCCTCAAGCTTGTGGATGGAGTTCTCCAATCCCAATCGCTTCTCTTTAAAATCAATATATAATGTGTGACTGTGATGTAATTAGTACCTCTTCCCACACCCTGAAGTGTCTGCTGGCCGAAATATTCTATAAATGATTTATTCCCTTTTATTGTATTTCTGCATCCTTTTCCGTTGCATGCTGTTGCCGTTCATTTAAATAACTAAATAAACTCAAAGATTGAAATTTGGAGTTGATGTATTTTTATTTCCGGGGATCAAGTCGTTTTGCTTGTTTCATGGTCAACTTTGGTACCATGAACATTTCTATATCACTCTCAATTCAGAAAATATTGGTAAAAAAGTTTAAAATTTAAATGTGGAATATTTCTGTATCTGGCATGCAAATTAGACATTTTGTATAACATCAGATGTTATACCACTTCAAAAGCTGTTGACGTTTGAAATCTATTGTTCCCGTATGTTCCCACTTCTTTCAGCGTTTTTTCATTTAGTGAAAGGAAATGGAAGGGAGCCCTTGGAAATTAAATGTAAACACTCCCAATATTTGTGCAAACACCTAAATCTTCCTTCTAGGTAGGTACACGTACGTAAGGCGGAAAATTTGAAATAAAGCCATAGAATCCGTTGGGATATTGTTGTTCGGTTTATCATATTACAACGTAGAAGATGTAAAATGTAGGCCTGTTACGAAGATAACCCATCCCCAACGCCTTCAAAAGTTAGTCGTCATGTTTTGCTGGTCTGTTTTGCTAATTCTATAGCGGAAAGAATGATGAAATTATATGATCATGTTGAAATTGATATGAAATTAGTAAATCGTCCTTTCCAGACTACCTTAAAAATGTTAGAAGGATCGAATATTTGGAAGCTGTGAAAATGATGTTAGGTAGAGAAACGTTTGAGCCTGCGCAGACTGAAATTTGATATCAGCCTAGCGAAACTCAAATGGGACCGTACGAGTATACAGCCTACCCCATATTTCCTGAAAATGTCATCACAACCGGATGACACCTGTAGGAATAGTTATAGGTATTTCGCGTTTGCTCATGCGCAGCCACTACTAATGATACTTTTGGTGGATTGATATGAGGTTATCAGTTAGTTTTTCCCCGACTACCCTGAAAATTAATCAGCCCACATCAACTTCACTAACCGAAAAGTCCCAATCTTGGATATTGAGATCAATTCAAATAAAATACCGCATACTGAAGCAGCTAAATACTTTGGTTTGACACTTGACTCCAAATTAAACTGGAATAAACACAGAAAAGAAGGAAGAAGAACTTAAAATCAAGTACAGAAGGATGTATTGGCTAATGGGAAGGAATTCCCATTTCTCTCTTCTCAACAAACTGCTTATAAATAAGCAGATCCTTCGCCCTATTTGGACCTATGGGATTCAGCTCTGGGGCTGTGTCTAGAAATCAAATATTAAGAAAATCCAAACCTCTCAGAATAAAATACTGAGAAGTATAGTTGGAGCCCCTTGGTACATGCAAAACGATGATATTCATCGAGATTTGAGGATGAAATTATTGCAAAATACGCAAGGAAGCATTAAGATCGCCTCCACAAACATGAGAACCTGGAGATGCTCTAATTTTTGGACAACGAATGTGAAATCCGACGTCTCAAGTGAAACAAACCACTGGATTTAGTTGTGCTGCGTGAATAGAAGTGCAATCGAACTCAGTGCTTCATGATCCCGCTATATAATAAAGGGCTAGGTTTTGCTGTAAACCTACCCTCTTGGAGTGCACCTATATTGATATGTAAAATTGCTAGATGAAATGTATTTGATTTTCCAGTTGCAATTAATAAGTCACGAAAAAAAAGTGAAAATTCGTGCGCGTTGGAAGCAATAGAACTTCAGAAAAGCTTGGGATTTATGTTCGCGTCACTCCATTTCGGTTTATTATTTTCAATAATGAACCTTTTGTTATTGTCCACCCCCACAAAATTTGTTGTTTGACGTTTCAACAAGAATCTAAAAATTGAATTTTGAAAAAATCCATCCGTCCGCCGACCGGAGCTCGTCCCGGAAACTACTGATCAAAAGTAATGCAACTCATTGATGCTAGGCAAGAATAGTGATGCTGTCACGGCCTTCAGTTGCTGTGGTGATCCGGATAACCTCCGTAACCTGGTAAATTTGATTGCGGAGTCTGTACTCCAATTTTTCTCGGCAGCTTCTTCTATATACGCATAGTTGGTGCTGTTGAAAGTACCCTCTATGTCCAGAGTGGGTATGGGCTATTTCCTTTGATTCGAAGGCCCTTACGATCAATGCAATGGTTTCAGTTAAAGCTGTCTCAGTTGACCTGCCCTTTCGGTAGGCGTGCTGCTCCTTTGCAAGAGGAGAAAGATGTTCATGCTTGATCATGCGGCCAATGATTTTCTCCATGGCTTTTAGGAGAAAGGAAGTACGTATAAGTCCACTTGACACCGTCTTCTTCAACGGAATATAAATTTTGTACTGAATCAATGCGCTCTAAAAGACGTCCACGATCCACTGATTTCCGCCGAGAGAGGACGAAACGTTTAGGAAGTCGATTTTCAAATCTATCTGGAGAACGTGTCACCGTTCGGCACACTATAATAAACAATGGGAATCGAGTGTGTGTATGTGAGCGACAGTGGGAGAGACGGAGTGAGAAGCCCCGCAGATATGGGAAGGTGTCCGAAATGGGAAGCGGCGGTGGTGTTTCTGTTCTGTCGAGGCCCCCAACCCCCTCACGAGCCAGAAGGCGTCTATCTAATCAGCCTCTTCTGACCGGATGCCTTGATATTGATTGGGATCTAATTGTTTTCTAACCAGTGATTTATATAGGAGCAGGGAAGCGTAGGTGGTCCCTGAGGGGGTAACGCGCTCGGGCTATCAATACGCCACGCTGTGTCGTGGGTGTCGTTGCCGTGTCAGATGGTGTTGGCAGAGAACAAACAGACGTAGACACAACCTACAGAGGTATATCTGTTCTTTGTAATGATTTTACAAAGAATTTCATATGTGCGAGGGTTATCCGAAACGCTATAACGTGTATAAACAAAGGATAATACAGGATTACACACGTATATTGCCCAACATATATCCAACATGGATCCGGACAAACAGGATTGTACATCCACAGATAATGCCCCCTACGTACACTCAGAAATACGCGTAGATACCCAACTGAAATTTAACAAAATAAAATAAAAATGCACGCAACAAGAATGCTTCCGCATGTTCTCCTCAAATGAATAGATGCTTGGAAGATGGCATCAGAGGTAATGTAATCGTACAGAATCAACCGTGCTATTGGGGCTATCGCCAGCTACGCAGTCTAGAGCAGGGTGCTCAAACTTAAACTGGTGGCGATCTACCTCAATATTTTTAGACTACTTACGATCGACTCTGAGAGGCTGCAAGTATGTGTGATGCAGGGTTGTCGTACATACACGACCATACCTATCTAGGTAGGGTGTATTGTAGCATATATAGATATTAGCTTTCCGCACAATTTACATTATTTTAGTCAAGGTTTGGGTTAGGTTTACTTAAGTTCTCCTCTACAATATCAATGAAAAAACTCCTAGTTATTCAAAATTGCGAGGTTATCCAAATTTATTCGTTGTTACAAAACAAAAGAGTTACATATATGTAACTCCATATTATGGTGTTAAACCTAACTATGGAGTGACTTTGGATGTTGAAGCGTGGCACTGCATGTCCTCTGCATACTTTTCATAAGATGGTGCGTGACCACTGAGTGCTAATCGCAAGCGTGATGACATATGATCGTCAGATAGTCGATTGCGATATTTCGACTTAATTATATTCATTTTAGAAAATGCACCCTCGCACAAGTAAGTTGACCCAAACATTGCCGTCAGTTAAAGGGCGATTTGTCTTAGATTCGGATATTCATCTTCAGATATAAAACATCAGAAATTTGTGTCAGTTGCTGTAGCTTTGAGATGTATATCTGATATAATCTTCACCAACTCATTTTCAACAGAACATGAGTCCATATTGAACTGACTTGCTACTTCAGTAGCTCATTCCTCAATGTTTTTACATGAAAAAGGATAACTCATAAATGATGCTATATTTAACAATTTACTGCAATCATAAAAAGGCATTCCGAATTGTCCCAAAATATTTGATAATTCAGCCTCATACGTATCATAATTCAACTGAGGAATCCTTGCTTTCAAAGACGTAAAATGTTTCAGATCCTTTCTTTTCAGTTGATCTACCATAAGTTGCAATTTACTTTTGAATGCGTTTATTAATAGTTTTTCCTTTACCTTGAAGCTCCAAGTTAATGGTGTTCAAGTGCATTGTGATGTCAGTCAAAAACGCCAAATCAGTCAGCCATTTTTCGTTTTTCAACTTCTCAGCGTCATCACCTCTTTCGTCTAGAAAATCTGTTATTTCGGGCAACAATTATTGAAACCTTTCAAGGAATTTTCCGCGACTCAACTATCTGACTTCCCTGTGAAGAACTAAATCGGTGTGTTCAGCTGACTCCCTATCTTCCAACTGCGAATGAAAGAGCCGCCGTTGCAAGCTACGTAATAAATTTTTGTATGTTATAAAGCTTATTACGTAATAAATTTTTGTAGTTTAGTTACCTACGATCGCGATCGACCGTTTGAGCACCCCTGGTCTAGAGAGTCTAGAGGCTCGGAGACTAGCGACCTTTAAAGGCCCTGCAACCCGACTGTCTAACTGAACGGCGAGCGAGAAGATGATCGTACAACAACCCGAGTGTTCACTTTCGATTGAACTAATTTCTATGTGAATCAAACAGCAAAACTTAATCCTGCGTCGAAAGTTCTTTAGATTTCGATTTTGTAATATACATTTTAATCCTTAAATATTGTTGCTTAGGGTTGATTGATCAAGATACCGAGATCGATGTTGGATTTTTTAGCCAAATTTCTTAAAGTTTGGTGACCTGTAAGTTGACTGTGTGAAAACCCACAGGAGACCATCTAAAGCCTGACCCGCACATTCCCTGAGAATTTCATCAAAATCAAATGAAAGCTGTAGGAATTGGGATTGTTACGGACTAAACCGAGGCACGGACAGGCAGACAAATAGACACAAATTCGGAATGGTGCAAAACTCAAAATGTTGAGAAATTTTGATTTTTGAGACAAAAAAGCTCATCTCCCGAAAATACAGACAATGCCGCTACCTATATACAGGGTGTCTTCTATCCAATGGATCACCCCCCTAAAATCGCCAAAATGAGGGTAAACGAAAATTTTTTTTTTAATCTTCATATTTTTTTGCAAGAATTTCAAAAATGAAAAAATTTTGCTGCGCGCAATCGCGCAACTGACACCAACTTTCTTATTTCAAATGGGAACCCCCTTTTTTATTGCAAATTCGGATCCTACGCAAAATTTCATGAACTTTCGACCCCTCAATCGATTTTTTTGACCGCGCGCAACCCATTCAACGAGCATGCAAATTTGTTGAAATACCAAATTGCGCAAAATATGGTGTCATGTAAACCCCAAGTGTGGTACATGAATTTCCATTGTTTTTCAACGCTGATTCACGTGGTGCTGTCAGTTTTGAGATTTAACTCACTTTTTATCGATATTATCCCCATAATCTATGTTTTTCGGTGAAATATTACAGTTTTTCCGAAGTACCAACTTTGGCAGTAGATATTTTTCCTAACCCTTTCGCAACACGGGCTTGGAACCGGCTTTGGCGGGTTTAAAAATAAATCTACTGCCAAAGCTATAGTATAGACTCAGAAGCAATTTCCGCAAATACCCTCGAAGAAACGAGGAAAACGCAGTTTCGAAAACATGACCACGTCAATGTGACAATTTACGTGTAACATCAGGTAGCTCTTGAAACTTTCAAATAACTTTCCGCTATTTTCATTACGCGACGTATAGATAGGATTAGCAGTCGTACGATTCGGTTGTCCTTCGTAGATAAAATGTATTATCTATCGCAAATACAAAACGCACCTGCGTAAACGAACGAGACGTGTATTCCGTTGAGTGGGATCACCTTCATCGCCGATTATTCGAATTCTGAGGTGCCGATAAAAATCATTTCGTGTTTCAACAACTGTTGCAATGAGGAGCGTGACAAGTGAGCTATTGACGCTCACGTGATGCGTCGGCTGTTGGCTTCCCACAAAAACTGTACACACACATACTCGCTTGCCTGTCTACAGGCCTCTTCTTCCATTGATTAATGACAAAGTAGCCGTGAAGTGGGTGGCGTGTTATGACTCGCGTTTCTCTCGGAATTGGTTTAAGGATGGCGATGGAAGATTCGCAGGACTGTATTCCCATTGGCAACTACTCGTGTGAGGCTTCACACCACCTTCCCTTTGTAAAAGGGAAAAGCGACCTTTTGTCGGAAAATCCAAATTTGAATAAGCATTTCTTAACGAAACGCTGCACCAAGATTTGGACATTTTGAAACCAAAATCATCTTCTTACGACAAAATTGATCGTGTCACGTGACAAGCCGTTAGTTCGAGAAGAAGAAAAGCTTCGAACATATAAACTATTACAAAACAGTTTTAAGGAACAAAATTTAACACAAACATCTCTAAAATTAATGTAATTACTTAATCGTTAATGTTAGTGTGTTATGTTTCATTCCTTTTAGCTACAATTAAAATTTATGAAATAATAAAATTAATTAAGCGTTTTAATGGAAACCCCCTTTAGATTGTAACATTTTTTTCAATTAATGCTCGAACTTTTGGTTTATTATTCAATAATAAACCATTGTAATCGCTCTGAAAAAAAAAAATTCTAAACCCCACCGGAAAATTTCTTTTTTTACGTTCAAAAGGGTGTAGAATCCGAATCTGCAATAAAAATTTTTTAGGCCGTAAGCCATATGCACGATTTCTCCCAAACGGCTGGAGCAAAAAAGCTGAAATTTTGGTCCGACAACGGTTCAATCAATGTTGGTCAACTGATAAATCCAAATAGGTATTTTGGTTGAGAACCGATTTAAGTGCTCTATGCATATCTCCTGAAATTCAATAATCGCTCTATCACCTGTGAAACACGCACACTCACAAGCTCAGTAGAAATTCAAATCATGAATCATTGAATAATAAACCCCAGTGAAAGAATTTGCAGCGTTTTTTTTTTTTTTTTTTTTTTTTTTTCAAATAACATTTTAGGACGTCCTTTTGAAACAAGGCAACCTCTGCTCAAACCAGAATTCCACACCGATCCGTGTCATTCTTTTTTTGTTCAATTAATATATTGGTTTAGTATTATAAAGTATTTCTGCTCGTTCAATTTGCATAATGGAAGTTGATGAATGGAAGGGGTTATAGGGATGGATTGTTATTTTTCTCTATTCCCATATAATTTTATTGATTTAAAAACTGTGTTTCTTTTGTTCGACCCTAATTTTAGTCTATTTGTGGAACAAACCTTGGGGATTTTGGATTTTCGTTAAGAGGGGGACGGAGGGGTTAATAGGCATTCAAACTCGGTTCACACGCTCAAACTGCCGATTTCCCTGATTCTTTTTAGTTGGACTAGGAGCTTACGTCTCGTTTTGAAACATGTCCCAGATCTTCTTAATTTAATTATGGAATTGGGTGAATAATAATCGTTGTCTTCACTAATTCCACTTTTCTTCACGCTCACATATCAATAATAAAAATATATCCTACATCAGTCCTTCAAGTACTAATATGTAGATTAGTTGGAGTAATAGATTTGGATCGGTGTTAGAATGCGTGTTCCTGCGTCTTGATGTAAAAACCTGCATTATAGTGTTGAAATGTGTATAACTACAAAAAATATATCGCCATCATCCTGGATTTGCACGTTTTTCACTATTCCTCAGCTACGAAGTTCGCCATTGTCCTTTTGGAGTGGGGTTCCATGGTGCGGGGAACACGATGGTAATGGATGGTGCGGAATCACAAGGTGACGGTATGTCAAAGTTAATGGGTGGTGTGGAATTCAAACTTATTCCTAAGCCAGCTTGAACTCATAAAGAGGACCCAGGGTGGAATTCCAAGCCTTCGTTGTATCCATACCTTGTATCTGACCTCCTGATATACCAAAGATGATAGGATGACTTCTTCGTTATTATAGCTCCTTGAATAGTAAAACCTAAACAAACCCTTAGTATGTAACCCAAGCTTACATTCAAATGGGTCATTTCAAATTTTCGGTCACATTTATGTCACTGATCAGTATTGCCGTCACTGCTCAACTAAATACAGTTTTGTAAGTGGTTTAAAATTGTCTCCTATATGCATGTACATGTTCCATGAAAAAGTATGTAAAAGTTGTGCCTACAGGACCCAGGAGAAAATATCAAAGTCCGTATTTCTCACTCCCTACAGCTGTCACTAACCAGAGGTATACAACTTCCATCGTCACTACTCAGCGAAATATTTATTGGGGCTGTTATGTCTACTATGAAAGAACATACCGTCTACAATGGATATCCGCCTCAGGAAAAAAATAGGATCAAATCAAGTAACCTTATCAGCCCATTATTTCAGTGTCACACGGTTTTTCCTCACTCCTTTGAATGTTTTGAAAAGTAGCCCCCAACTGACAGGAAAGGGTGTTATGAAGATGCTTCTGTTTTGTTGGCATCGCTGGTGGTTGGATTTTGCCTAGACCTTCTCAGTCAGTTCTACTGGGAAAACCATCCCTGGAGGCAGCATTGTGGGTTTTTTAACTCCCACTCCTTACTCCAATAACATTCTGACTGTGGCAAGTGAAACTTGATCGCACTTGTTGACAATTAGTTTGGTTGTTGGAAGTTCGTTGACAACATTTTGATTCTACAAGTTTCATTTGTTTTGTGGCCTGTAAAGGCGGTGAAAGGCTATAACCCCACTCCCTACAATATCCAGCCAATAGCCCCTTAAATTGTAGGGAGTGAGATCTGCTTGTAGCAAGTGAGATTTTGGCAAGGAAACCTTAGTATGTACTGTAGCTACAGTAAGCTAATTTGTGCTGTTCCACTCACCTAAATTGAAAGACTTGAGCGGCGATTCCCATGGAGGTTGGAGGCCCAAGAGGGGAAAAGATAGTAGTATATACCTCACTCCCTACAAAAGTTTTTATTTTCAAAATGGCATATCAGCAGTACGGTTCAAGATTATGTGTGCTCACTTGGGTAATATACCGAGAGAACCGCAGTGATTGATTTTGAATAAGAAAATTGATCAAGTTTCAAATTTTTTCTTTTAGAAAAGTCGATACCCAAATGTGACCGAAATTTTGAAATGATCCAAATACATTCCCAATTGAAATGATCCAAATACTGGAGCAATATACTGTGCAACGCCACCAACTTTGAAACCCATGAATGGAACAACAGTTATTTCCATACTTCAGTTATTGAAATTCAACTAAATAAAATAAAACACCTACCTATCCATCTTTTGTCAGCAAATGTATTACAATGCAATGAAAAATCGCCTTCATAAGGGAATCTCGATAACAGAATACGTTGCAATTATATCAGCTGATCTTTCGTCACAATCTACGAGGCTTTGGCAAGTACGTTCACTTTCACATTCATGTTGATGTTTTTCTTCTTATCCAAAGTTCTAGCCTTCTTTAAGAGCGAACGGATGATTATGAAGAGGTCCGGGAGGGCCGATTAGATTCATTGAAGTCGGACAACAGCAAACAAAACAACATTGGTTTTATTTCGAAAGTTTTCGACATTCAGATTTTGGTTTATTATTCAATAATTCTAAAACCCCCCCCCCCCCCTGAAAATTTCATGGTTTACGTTTCAAAGGGTGTAGAATCCGAATCTGCAATAAAACGTTTCCCGTCCGTCCGCCGTACGCACGACTTCTCCCAAACGGCTGAAGCAAAAATCTGAAATTTTCAGGAAAATCCATGTTGGTCCGGCGACGCCCTAATTCTTGAGCCAGCTCTCTCACTTAATTTAAAGTGCCTTTTAAGGGTTGTCAAAGTTTTGTAAAATCCCTAAAAACCTCAAAAAAGTCAAGGCGGCCTAAATTTGTACTCTTTTTGAAGAACTTTCCACGAGGAATCGAATGAGCCCCTCCCCAGGTCCTTAGGTCAAACCATTCCCGATCTATGGCCCGATTTATGGTGCCAACATTTGCGTTGTTTTGGTTTATTATTGTTTTTGTTTTGATATCATTAACCTAGTGACGTAGTGATGAAGTGATGTAATGGATACTGGAGTGAACTCCTAAAAGGGTTTATAGCCGATACACGGGTTGAAGCATTCTGATAACCATAAAAAACGCTGCAAATTCTTCCACTGGGGTTTATAATTCAATTGGCTTGCGTTCATGATTACAATTTCTACTAAGCTTTGGAGTGTGCGTGTTTCACAGGGGATAGAGCGATTATTGAATTTCAGGAGATATGCATAGAGGACGTAAAATACCTATTTGGATTGTTCAGTTGATCATGTTCGTGTGCCTCCTGAAATTCAATAATCACTCAATGAATGCAAGCCAATTGAATAATAAACCCCAGTGGAAGAATTTGCAGCGTTTTTTAATTGATTGATTTCAGCCTTTAGAATTCACAGAAACTGATGACTAGAACAAGGCCCAACTCGTGATTTTTGAGTGAGTCCCATTTGTGATTTTTGACCCAAGTTCCATTAACTTTGGTCCTGAAGTTTTGGAAAAAGGTCCTGATAGTGGGCAGTCGGATTTTATTTTATTAATTTTTTCAACTTAATCCGTGGATTTTTCACATCTAGAAACGTTAAGAAACAGCTTTTGAGGGAACTTTGTTTTCTTGTTCAGGAATTGAAAAGAATAAGCCAAAAATGTGGAACTTTCTTTAGCCCCCTGCTGACTCTCAATATCTAAATTTCTGTCTTCGCAGCTCGCAGACTTCTTGAGAAGCTGTCTCAGTTCTCTCAACCGATCAGGATGGAGCCCTTCAATTCATTCGTCCCAGTCCGTGACCAGGCAACGTCATAGTTAGTATTCATCCCACGAAAACCTCCCTTCTCCACGAAAAGCCCCGTTTTTAAATTTACACTACCCTCACCGCTTTAAGAACGAATGAACCTGAAATAGAGGCCACGTTGTTTATGAATGATAAACAAAAGTCAGATTAAATCTCGGTACTCATTTTAGAAGATATAGCGATGAACACCATTGTTCGGAAGTTTCCAGCGGTTGGTGCATATTGTTATGTGCTTTCTACTAATTTTGCAAATGGTTGATATTACAAACGTCTCGGCCCAAACGAAGGAGCTACTCCATTCACCTATTGTTAAACCTAACAATCTCATCACAGTCAAACGTTGAACCAAAAATGATGCAGAAACGACGGGGTTGTTCGGGTTTCACTCTATATTTTCATTATTTTACATTTTTTTAACATCGCTGCAAAAGAAGTTCATGCATGCATAGCACTTGCTATTGATCTGATATGATCGTATTAAAATTGCTTTTAGATTGTTAAACCGTTCTGCGACGACTACTCTAAGACTTGATTAACATCAAACCACAGGAACCCGAAACTGTTTCTGAGTGGAATGAACTTTTAACCATACTCCGGCGAATTTATTGATTTTTGAGCGATGAAATTTATAGGTACCATGTACCTACCGCCTAACTCGCACGTACTCTAAACATATCACCAAAGTTGGAGATTAGTACCTTGTCACAAGAGTTTGAGGACTCGCGACTGAAACGCATCCAATTGGTGGTCATGGAACAATTTGTCAAAACCATTCCTAAAAGTGATGAATGTTTCAAGTACCTCTGCACAAAGTTTCCGCAGTTATCACAGGCAAAATTGAAAAAAGCACATTTGTGAGGCCTGATACAAAGAAACTAATGTTAAACTTGAAGAATTTTCTTTCAAAGTGTCACAAAGTGGAAGCGATACCTGAAACTCTTTGAAACAGGTTACCACGAGATTTCAGTGAACTTTTGAACAAAATGGAAAAACGGATGTCACATGAGCATAAAAGTTCGCTTTTTGTTTATTATTTTCAATAATGAACATCTGTCATCGACCACGAAAGATGCATGGATGAGATGGCAAGGGATATTTCGATTCCTCAATGATGGACAACAATGACCGAAATAACAACGGACCAGCCTGTCATCTACCTACAAGCTGCATGTGGCCCTTCCTTCGAAAACACTTAGGAAATCCAGGCAGAAACCCAACGTTTAAAAGCAGAATAAGTCCTACAAATAGCCGTTTTAAGGGTACCACGAAAATAAATTGTGAAACCCCCCTCATTAGTCGCTGGTTTACGTTTCAATTTCGAAAATTCAATTACAAAAAATTAGTCCGTACGCCGTCCGAAACTTTTCTCCGAAAGACTGGAACAAATTCTGCGAATTTTGGCTATAACATTTAAGCCTCGATCAGGGATGTGCCAGTCATCTCGGCATCATGATCAATCAACACTAAGAGATTATATTTAAGGGGTGATCTATCAAAATCTAAATCTTAAACACTTGGGAAGTAAGGGGGTAGTTTTTTGTTGGATTACGGTAGAAATTAGTTCCCTGGACAAAATGAGACCACTCGGGTCACTATTCGATCATCCTTCCGCTCTATCATTCCATTCCCATACTAAACCTGTTCGAGAATTCGCAGCATTTCAACATTTTTCTTCAGGAAAACAGTTAGGAAGAAGGTGAAGGTTTCCATCAGAACATTAAGGTCATGGAACCGATATCAGGGTAGATGGGACGTCAGTAAGATAGGAGACTGCTGCTAGTCGCTTTTCCGAAGAAATCCTGGCGTTTCGCCCAAGAAGAAAAGTAGCGATCAGTGCTATGAGGAAAAGCAGGAGAGGGAGTAAAAAGCCATAAAGGTGGATTAAATTTATGAAGAATATCATTAACAGTGTTTTCATTTGTGATTCTGAGGTATTCGGATTGAAACCTTTCAAGAACTAAAAAAATTTATATGTTCCATGATGCAACATTTTGCCTTGAATTTCAGGATATTTGATCAGGTTGCGGAAAAACGGTGGGTGATAGAGAACAACTGGATATGATTTTCGGATTCAGCACTCTTCAAAACTACAAGATTACCAAAACATCTACAAAAGTTTCCATTAATATTTGTTTTACAGGCCTGTGTTATTGTTCCTTTTTCTAATACAACAAAAATACTTGTCAATGATACGGCGGAAATTTAATTTTGAATGTAAGCTGTACAAGTTCGACGAACTTTGTATTTACAAATCTTCTTGTAGTGACATGAAGAGTTTTAGAGTTTGAAAGTGACAAGTAGGATCGGTAGTGCAGGAAAAGCTTTACAGCCTACAGGAAAAGCCTTACACTTACAGGAAAAGCTTTACAGTATGAGCCAGTATGAGAATTGGCTCGGTTGTGCAGGAAAAGCTTTACAGCCTACAGGAAAAGCCATACGCCTACAGGAAAAGCATTACAGTATGAGCCTAGTCTACAGGAAAAGTTTTACAGTATGAGCCTAGGCTGGAAAAAATGCGGATATTTTCCTTTAACCGTTAATAATTGCTGCCTTAACTGTATTTATCTGTTAATACCAACATCCATCTCGTAATTTAATACTACACCGATATTTCATTCAGCCAGGATATCTGCATCGTCAAAAATAGAATAATTTATTTGTATTATTCCGTGATGTAGGTAAGTGTTGACTCATGTAATCGGGTAGACAAGTACTTGAAACACGGCGTTTCGTAACAGGAAATACTTCTTCACAAGCCTGACAGATATATATTTTTATGTACCCGTGTAAGATATCGTGAGATAACCCGATCATGCAGACCTGGTGTATAATATGTATTATCTATCGCAAATACAAGACTCACCTGCGCAAACGAATGGGGAGTGTATTAATTTTGTTGCGTGAATTATCACAATCTGAAGCGCTGATAAAACATGCCCGTTTCACCAACTGTCGCAATGATTTGCGTCACAAGTGAGCTACTGACGATTAAATGTTGAGTCAGGAGTTAAATATATGTGCCTACATTGTGGCAAGAAAACTTTACCTGTACAATTTTTTGTTAAAAAAATCGACTTTGGAAATATTGACAATATCGGGACGTTTTTTGAAGTCTTTAAATGAGACTGAAGCCCATTTTTGCGCTCACATTTATGAATCTGTCAATTCACAAATATCAGGTGAACTATTCCAAAATGCAGCTAACAAAAAAAAGCGCTGCGAATTCTTTCACAGGGGTTTATTATTCAATTGGCTTGCGTTCATGATTTGAATTTCTACTAAACTTTGGAGTGTGCGTGTTACACAGAATAGAGCGATTATTGAATTTCAGGAGATATGCATGGAGCACGTAAATCTGTTCTCAACCAAAATACTTATTTGGATTGATCAGTTGATCATATTTGCGTGCCTCCTGAAATTCAATAATCACTCTATCACCTGTGAAACGCGCACACTCAAAGGCTTAGTAGAAATTCAAATCATGAACGCAAGCCAATTGAATAATAAACCCCAGTGACAGCGTTTCATGCGTATCAGAAAGCTTCAACCCGTGCATCGGCTGCAAAGCCTTTTAGGAGTTCACTCCATATCCACATTACTACATCACTACATCACTAGGTTACTGCGATGAAAACGTAAACAATAATAAACCAAAAAAACGCAAATGTTGGCACCATAAATCGGGCCGTATATCGGGAATGGTTTGAGCTACGAACCTGGGGAAGGGCTCATTCGATTCCTCGTGGAGTGTTCTTCAAAAAGTACAAATTTAGGCCGCCTTGACTTTTTTGGAGGTTTTTAGGGATTCTACAAAACTTCGGCAACCCTTGAAGGGCACTTTTAAATTAAGTGAGAGTGCTGGCAAAGAATTGGGGCGTTGTCGGACCAATATTGATTTTTTCTGAAAATTTCAGGTATTTTGCTCCAGCCGTTTGGGAGAAATCGTGCGTAACGGCGGACGGACGGAAAAATTTTTATTGCAGATTCGGGTTCTACACCCTTTGAAACGTAAACCATGAAATTTTCAGGGGGGGTTAGAATTTTTTTCAAGAGCGATTACAATGGTTTATTATTGAATAATAAACCAATTTAGGCTTTTACAAAGGTATTTCAAAATTCATACAAGGTGCGCAAGAACTAATGGTGCAGTTTCATGGGGCTATTAAAAAAAAGGTACAACCTAGAATTTAAATAATTTTCACGGTTGAATTAAATTTGTAAATGCTTTAACTAAATTCGTGAATTTTGTCCCTTTTTTATTTGGTCAATTTTATAAATTTATTATTGCAATAAGGACACATTGTTATCGACCAAGCAAAAACTCGGAGCTTCACTTTTCTGTTAAGAGCATGTGGCTTCAAGAAACATGGAACATGATTTTGCAGCGTTTTTTTATAACTACAGTTATCACCAATAGTTAAGGTGTTGCCATTGTGATGCCTAAGCGGCAAATTCCTATAAATCACAGCTCTTTCAAATGGACAAAGTTGTTTTGTTAAATTATCAACGGTTCAGCTTTCGCAACTAACATCCAACTAGATTTAATGAAGAACTACTTTTCTAGAAGGGTACAAAATATATTGTATACCTATCAAGAATATTTCAGCAGTATACAATATTCTTTGCAGTCTTTTCTTAGAAAATTTCATTCTTCAAGTTATTTTAGATGTAATTTGACACCCTCAGATAATATAATATATAATCTGATATAGAATATGATATTATCATCTTCTATAAGCTTCTGGTAACCTAACAAATGCAAGCATAACTCATATAGTTCGTCTTCCGATATTCCATCAAAGAGCCCGTACAATTTAACCCAAACTTCCTGAGATCTCGCAAACCGAGTGGTCTTTTGGATAGTTTCCTCCGATGTTCTTTGTCATTGCTTTCAACTGTATTATAGTTATGGAGGTCTCTATCGTAGGAATTGCATTCTTCGAAGGAAACCGCACCAGGGTCTTCAGTTTCATAAAACCTACCCCATACTACATCCCAAGCGTTGGACATTCCTCGAAGCAGCAAAAAAACCTTATATTTCCCAGAAGCCCAATTCCTTCCAGCAGTCAGATTTTGACAGCCTTTGCGAATTTTATTCTCATCACTATCACTTTCTAAATAGAGTTCATTCGACACAGTTATTTCAGCACTGCACTCATAACCCGATAAAGTTGTATGATAAATGTTAGAAGAAGCCTCAACAATAATTACAATTATTGTAATATAACATATTTAACAATAAACCGACGGAGAACGACACAAGAGTCGAGGATTAAGGGTTTCCCCCGGTCTTGGCAGAAGGGAAGGGCAATCCCACACGGGGGTTCAGAACACCCGTATAAATAAGCCCGACCACCCCTAAGGATTCATTCGGATCCTCTTGATTCCGTCACTATGTTCTAAGCCGAATCTGCTCTTTTAAAATTCAGCCCTGAATTCACAGGCGTTGTAGCTGACGCCTGAAATGTTTTCTGGTGATTTTGCTAACGGTCGCTTTGTCACCCCTTCAGAAAAATACGTAAATCACCATCATGTTCAAATTGCTCAAGTTGAACTCTTCCAAATTAGTTCACCCGTTCAAAAGTCACATGTTTGAAATCCCGCAACTCAACCCAAATTTTCATCCATTCAAATTTGATGTCCCCTTGAAATCACATCAATAACCACTAATTCATTGAGAAAAAAAGAATGATTTCGGTCGTAAAATATAACGGAACACTTTTTATTACTCCCAACTTTTTATGACCTTAATTACTATACAATTCAAAACCCATGACGGATTTGGAATTGTAGTTTCCACTACCTACTACGAAATATATACCTAATATCCAAGAGATAACTTCAGTATTGGCTACGCCAAACTACAGTTCAATAATGAGTTCAGGGTCGCATTCACGACACACCTCAACCCAAGTGATCCAATAGGTAATGACCTACAGGTAATGACCTATATTTCCCAAGGGTCGGCATCGTCATGCATATAATTAGTGGAATACATAAATTATAGCGACTCATACATTCATAGTAGCTTGGGAATGATAGTGGGTATAGATGGATTCGATCCTAGACCGTGAGTCGACAAAACCAGTCGGATCTCCTTCAATAAACAAGATAAGACTAGCCCAATCATGAGCCAACCCCATTGCTTAATTTTGAATTTTATGAAGAAAATGATCTAACCCCGAAGCCGGATTGTTACTATAATGGTACCTCGCAATACGATATTAATCCATTCCTGACAGGGGTCGTATCGTTAATAAATCGTATAATGAACATTGTAATCTTATGTACGATAATTTAATTAATTGAAGATTTTTTCTTAAACTGCATCAAATTCATAAACACCACAATCGTCTGTCGTATTGTAAGTTATGATTTTTTTAGTAATTTTTCGAAGACCTTAATATTTTCTCACTCGTGCGTCCACTTATTTCCATTTTTACCTCGCATTCAAAAATAAATTCATTTTCGGAGTATTCAACCTCAATTATTACAATACAAACGTTAATTTTTTCATAATCTAGAATTATAAAAAATTATCTCTGACAAAATTGGTCCTAATTGTCAAATTTCATTAAAAAACTGCTTCATCTAAAAAATGGTATAATCAGTTTCAATAATACCTATTTTCTTTGGTCTACCATTACTGAGATAGAAATGAAAAACACGATATTAGTGAAGGAACCGAAGGTGAAAAGATGAAGCGTACTCGCATGTCATATTGTTTTTGGATGTTGAACTTGCCATGTAAACAAATACCTGTTCACACTAGTTCAATAAAAAATACCTGCCTTAGATGATGTGTTGACTAATAAGCTAGTTCATTTTTCACGATGGCAGATTTTACAACGTGGGAATACGTAGATATGCACTTCGTCTACGGGTTGTGTAGCGGGAGTACCGCAATCGCTATCCTGTCAGATGTTGCCCTATGGACACAGTTTTTACGAGACTGCACCAACGTTTGTTGGATACAGGTTCGGCGGTGAGATCTCAAAGGGAAAATTCATCGGCCGCTGTAGATTTTGGAATTGAGGATTACATCATTGACCGTGCCACAACTGATCCTAACGTGAGCTCTCGAGACTTAGCCTCAGAGATCGGTGTTTCCCAATTCTACGTTTTGAAATTATTGAATAAAAACCATTTTCATCCTTACCATTTCACACAGGTGCTTTGGAAGAAAACGATTTTGCAACTAGGGAAGAATTTTGTAGGTGGCTTCTGAATAGCGACATAGAACAATATCATTTTTTCAAACGCATATTGTGGACAGACGAGTCTTTGTTTACTCGCGAAGGTGTATTTAATACTCACAGTATGCACCACTGGGCTACGGAGAATCCCCCATTCATCTCGACAGTCATCATTCCAACGCCAGTTCAAAGTAAATGTTTGGGAAGGGATAGTAGGCGACCAGTTGATAGGGCCACATTTTCGTCCAGCCATTTTAAATGGGGAGACTTATTTACAGTTTCTCGAACACGATTTGCCTATTCTCCTTCAGAATCTTCCTCTCGACGTTAGAGCAAATTTAATTATGCGAGTACGCTTCATCTTATCACCTTCGGTTCCTTCACTAATATCGTGTTTTTCATCTCTATCTCAGTAATGGTAGACCAAAGAAAACAGCTATTATTGAAACTGATTATACCATTGGAAAGAGTACTAGATGAAGCAGTTTTTTATGAAATTTGACAACCTCTAGAACCAATTTTGTCGGAGAGGCTAATTTTTGAAAATTCATGATAATTCTAGATTCCTGAAAAAATTAACGTTTGTATTGTAATAATTGAGTTTAAATCAAGTTGAATAACTCCGAAAATGATACATTCTTATAGAAAATTTAATGCTGAATCCGAAAACGAGGTAAACAATGGAAATAAGTGGACGCACGAGTGAGAAATAGTGGTTTTATGACGTAAGGTCGGGTTCAGTCGAAAAATTACTGAACAAAAATCATAACTTACGAACAGAAAGTGATGGGACACATGTTCAGGCGGGGTTTTACTACATTTTTAACTATCTGAACTTGAATTTGACGTGATACATCATCGTCTTCACTTTCCTTTCTAGTTTTCTTACTAGAAACACTCGCTTCTTCACTTTCTGGGGCACTTCTCTTCGAAAAATATCTATCTAAAGAAGCCTTTTTCTGACGACTCCTCAAAATGTTTCGAAAATGGGTCATACAAACGTCATTCACATTGTCCATTGCTCGAGCTGTACTCATTTTTTCTGGGTGCTTTTTTTCAATAAAACTGTTTAAGTTTTGAAACCAACCGATGGCTCCCCGTATTTCCGTAGAAGTCAGTATCGGGATCGTTACGCGAGAACGAACATGCGATATTCCACTTCATATCTTGAACGCATCGTATCGCGAAGTACTTATGTACCTCTCACATGAGTAATTCCACAATTTTCAAGAGCTTCCCTACCCCTTCCCGTCCTAGGACCTCCCCATGATCCCCTAATCTGAGTTGGAATTTCTTCCCAGTTGTGCCAGCATATTGAATCCCATAATCACATTTAAGCACTTATACCTAGACCACTTTTACCTTCCCCTTCTTGTTATCTTGACTCCTGGAATTTGATCCACTACTATGAATAATTGCAGCCACTAAGGCTACAACTGATTTTTATGGTTTTTATTTTGTTCAATCACAGTATTAGTCTAGTTGAGTAATGAATTTAAAAAAATGTGTTTTTTGAAAATCGTTATAATTTCACTATTTTTATTTTTGATGTTTATCGTTTTATGGTACACATTCTAGTACCAGAATCTGCATCATACATGACGTTATCACAGTCAGTAGATATTTAGTAGCCAAACCGGTTTAGTAAATCACTTTTAAGCGTTGAAACTAATTAAAAAACGCTACAGATTATTTCAAAACGTTTACTATTTTGGAGCCCCCACCCCCATTCCAACTTGAAAAATTGAAATTTACGTTGATTTCTTGTTAAATGTGAATTTTTAAGGGTCTGAAACTATCCCAGTCGAATTCTGGTTCAAAATTATCACAAAATGACACCTCACTTGCCTAGTACTAGTATTACGTGAGGATCGAAACCAGTTGACAGAACGGCAATGGAGTTATGTTTTCATCAGTTCCTTTCAAATCTAGTTAGCTGGTAAACAAGCAACGTTGATCTAGATTTGTACAACTGAATTCTCTCCCAGCACGATTTTTAACCTTTCAGAAATAGAGGAATTTTCCAGTTTGTAATGTAATCGCACATTCGTGATAGAAGTATGATTCCATTTCAATATTGTATCTAATCATTTTGTACTTGAAATGGAAATAAATAAATTAAAATATAAAAATACGTGATTTTTTGGACAATTTTTATCAACGTTGTTCCTGTAGTTTTAAAGAAAAGCTCCGGAAGTACTTATTTGCGTTTTCATTTGAATTTCGGATGTCTACATCTTGAAGCCTGCTCCATCAAATTTTGGGAGCGTTAACTTTTTTGTCAATTACAAAGTTTTTCCTATGAAAAATAATGAACCAATTATCTAAAAGTTGACAGCTCCTCGTAATCGCCTCCTCGATGATGTAATTAGAAAGAAGTCCTTATTATATTGACTCTAAATGTCCCACGTGCAAGATGATATTATTTTCATTTCTACAGACCATTTGAGATCTTTCCATCGTTACAAGGAATCGCTCCCAGGATAATTGGCGCAATTACGGATTGTATTTCTCTCATATTTTTTATTCGTCTAAGCTCTCATATCTTCGTCTTTCTCTTGGAAAAATAGAAATCGGCTCGGATTCTAGTTTATTTTCCATCTTTAATGCGTTGAACCTAACAGTTCGGATTTATCCAACATTATGCTTCAGCCATCCACTTATTGAAGTTTCCTCTACCAAAATAAATCTGAATGTCAGTAGATTTATTGTTTTTAGTTTTGCTAGTATAAAACATTTCTCAGAGATAAACCTCCGAATAACTCGACGGTCATAAGATAAGTATATTCGTGCAGCATCCACCTTGCTCCTGTCACTTTTAGCATCCACTCCATGTTAAGATAGATCTGCGGTTTGTGAGCAATCGGATGATCGTACAGCAACCGAAGTATTCTCATTCGATTCAAGCGACTTAAGCTTAATGAGCAGAAATTTGCTCATGTCAATTTTACGAATATGATGAATTGGGAAACTATCGTATAAAACTATCGAATTCCGTTAAATTTCTCGGTCTCTGGATCGATAGGAAGTTACTTTGGCGAAGCCATGTGGATCATATAATTGCAAAATCAGAGAAATATCTGAATATCCTTAGAGCGGTTTGCTACAAGGGATGGGGAGCTGATCCAATAACGGCATTGACACTTTACAAAACACGATAAGAGCAATAATAGATCTTGGTTCTATCTTCTATGGTGATGCGAGTGCTTCGGTGTTAAAGCGTTTGAATATTGTCCAATCAAAAGCTCTAAGATTGTGTCTGGGATCTCTCCAGTCAACACCAATACACGTTCTACTTGCTGAGTCTTTTGAGCTGCCTTTATGTAATAGGTGGCAAGAACTATCCGACCGATTTCTCCTTAAATTGTACTCACAGAGAACGACTCTGTACAGCTCATGGTTTAATGTCACTGTTAGCGATCTAAGCAGTCAGTACTGGCAACATCGTAATTCCCCCCTACTCTGCCAAAGCCTGGTGCGGCTTGTGCCCGTACTCCCATTGATCAGCATAGATAGTAACTCTCTATTACCTTACGAAGCTCTTTACCCAAAATTAGTAACCACCAGAATTTTTTTGAAGAAAAGCTTTCCTGCCAGCCCTACGAATGCTTCGTTCGAAGCAGAGATTCAGAAAAGATGGCCTACGTCACATATCCTATTCACTGATGGATCAAGAATGGAAGGTAAAACGGGATTTGCTTGCTACGACCCATCCAATGTGCAACATCGAATGGTTAGGGCGCCTGATCAAACTTCTGTATATACAGCAGAAATGATGGCAATTAGAGAGGCTATAAGATGGGGAGAGGAACAAAATATAGAAGACTTGGTCATCATCACTGACAATCTCAGTTCGGTAACCAAACTGAAAGGCATCACTCCTAGGAGTAAAATCACGAAAACGGAACGCGATATTTTGGAGACAGTCCATATGAGGTCCCGGCTGGACAGGATGACCACGCTAGCATGGGTAAAAGCTCATGTTGGCATAAATGGAAACGAGGCTGTTGACCATTGGGCCAAGGAGTCACTGAATAAGGAAATAGACAATTTATTAACGATTCCACCAACGGATGTCTATCCCAGTATCCGGAGTTACCAACGTGCTCGGTGGCAGGAGCAATTTGCCAGCGACCCGAGAGGCGGATTCTACAAAGCAGGCTTCCCAAGCATCTTCAAACGGCCATGGTTCCATAAAACAGGGATTTTCCCAAGAAACATGGTAGTAACCATAACGCGCCTCCGTAGCAACCATGGAATTTGCAAAAAATATCTAGCAGATAAAGGAATTATTCAAGACTCCCCTCTGTGTGATACCTGTGACACCGTGGAAGATCTTGAACATTCAATACTTATGTGCAACAAATTCACAACACAAAGAGACATTTTATTTAAGAATTTGAGTAAAATCGTAACTTTTCCAACTAATTACAGATGCATAATTTTTTCAGACAGTTTTGAAGTTTATGATTTATTGTATACATTTTTAAAAGAGTGTGATGTAAATATTTAATATTTTATGTAAATAAAAATGGCTATGGCGAAAGCTAATGCCAATAAAAACAAATTGACGAACGAACACATAACTACAATTCTAGTCACATTGAATGGAAGAACAATTCCTTATGCCAATACAGCAAAGTATCTTGGGATGACTCTAGATGTGAAACTGAGATGGAAGGAGCATTATTTAAAAAAAAAACATGAATTAAATATCAAGTTCAGAAAAATGTATTGGTTACTCGGCAGGTACTCCGAATTATCAATACAGAACAAATTGCTTATCTACAGGCAAACTCTAAGACCTGCATGGATTTATGGCATTCAGTTGTGGGGATGTACAAAAAAGACGAACATCAAGATAATCCAAACAGTTCGAAACAAGATTCTAAAGAGTATTGTCAACGCTCCTTGGTATGTACGAAATGATGACCTCCATCGGGACCTCAAGATGGAAACTGTCAGTGAAATGATTCAACTCTTTGCAACTAAACACGAGCAGAGGCTTCATGAGCACATGAGCCCAGAAGCTCTTGGTCTTCTAGACATCAGCAGCGTCTTCCGGAGTCTGAATAGAACTAAACCCTTCGACCTCGTGACGTAATGTGACTTGTGTGTGAAAGTGATCCTAAAGAGTAGTTGCAGTTGGGCTATCAACTCTACACGCTGTTACCCACTGTATTAGAGTAAATTGACTTGATGGGCCATGCTCAGTTGTTATGTTATGTTTCTAATAAAGAAATAAACTTTGGAAAAAAAAAACAATCTTCGAGGCAGTCACCCCCGAATGGGATCGTCCGCTTGTTTGGAAGACAACGGTGATCAATTTGAACGACTGCTGTGAACAACCATTTTCTTCATTTTTCTATTTTATTTTTATTTTTTTATGCCTCCAAATTTTTCGAAGGAAAAGGATATTTTTTACTACAAGGAGAAAGGATTTATTTTCAAGCCCAGCTTAGATACCAACTCAACTAACTAAAACTACAAATATCAAGATTCATAATAAGGGGATTTCTTATTGGCAACGACCACGTTTCGGGCTGTAGTCTCGGTTTAATCAAGTCCAATAAAAAAAATTGATATTGCCACGTTATTCTTTGTCGAAAAATGATGACATTTCATGAGCCACACTGAGGGTTTTCCGACCTATCGAAATTGAGTGCAAACGCGCGTAGGCAAACTTTGAACACTTTTGGACGCTTCTGGATATGTCCAAAAAAACTCGACGAAGTGAAATGTTCATAAAATTTGGTTTAAAATCCGAATCTGAAATAAAAAATTGGGCTTCTCATTTAGAATAACAAAGTTAGTGCGCGTTTTGGGAATTTGCGCACATGCGCGACGCGCGAAAGTGTGATATTTCAATTTCCTGCCAAAGTATTAGGGGGTTTTACTTCAACAAGTTTTCTGATAGCTCCACAAATAACGGAAATAGAAAGGGTGGTTCGTTCATCAAGTGACACCCTGTATCATCCGTTAGGGTTGACTGATTGAGACGTCGAGATTACCCGGCCTGAATCGCCGTCGGATTTTTGAGACAAGTTTTGTAAAACTTGGTCAGGAGATTCGGAGAAAATCGACCATGGAAAATGTTTTTGAAGCCCCTCCAAAGTTGCTGGTTCACGTTTCGATATGCCGTCCGAAGCTTTTCTCCGTAAGCTGGTAGTTTTTTGTTGGGCTAAGATAGAATTTAGCTCCCTGAAGTGGATGAGACGACTTGGGTCGCTATACGATCATCCGTTCACTCAGTATCTGGAAAAGTCTCTAGAATCTTGATTCCATTGCCATTTTTGATGTTTTGATCTTACCCTTCTAACCATAGAGAAATTTCGATACGAACAGAATGACCGCGAAACTGACGCGGGGAGAAACTCATCGCTATAATTAATTTTCATGGATCGATATAATGCCGTCATTCGGGCCCATTGAAGACCCGACGCTCGCTATAAACACGTTCACTACGCCGTTGTAATTGGAAGGCTTCCTGGCTAAACACGACGCGAACCTTCCGGGTTTGGGGATGAACCGAGCGTCTTGAGATGACGTCATATCTGAACGATTGGTTTGATCAATCGACAACAAGTATGGAACGTAATGGCAGGTAACGCATGCACTACAGGGATAATGTGATCACACTAAGTGTCATAAACATAATCATAAAAACATACCTAATCATAAAATTTTCAAAAACTACGAGGGGTATCCAGAAAAAACGCTGAATTTGCAGCGTTTTTTTCAAGAGCGATTACAATGGAAAAATATTCTATTTGAAAATTTTAAACTTCGTAGGACGGAGCATGCATATCAGAATGCTTCAACCCGTGTATCGGCTTTTGTGGACAGCTTGTGTACAATTTTCCAAGAAGCCGATAATGATTCTCCAAAGTGGAATTGTGATCACTGCAATCACAGCAGCCACTACATGTGTTCCATGGGACGACCTGATCACGGAAGCTAAATATTTGTGGGTTCAAGAAAGTTCTATATACAAGACTGTAGTTTACCTATTTCTAAGTCATCGTTCATTTTAACTATAGTTTATTGACTGTTTTCATGGTTTTCATTGTTATATTTACATTTAACCTTCTAACTTTGGAAAAAATGGGTTGAATGACGGTTGAGAGGGGAACATAATTTAGTTCTCGGGGTTGGGCGTCATTACCCCAAAGCACTTTATTAACATTCACGGCTGTTTTTCCTTTAAAATTCCTTTTATGTAAGGGAAATGCTCAGATATCGAAAATAGAATAAATTCTAGAGCCATTCGTACAAGAAAAACATTTTTATGACGTTCTGTCCCTTAACTGTATGGTTCCAAAGTTAAGTGCACGGTATTACCCCTCGTTCCCCTACCTTAGAATGAGGAGAAGGACAATATTATACAATTTATCACGTTCCCTTTGGGACGCGAAATGAAACTTGGTATAACAAAACGCAACTGACATTGATTTCTCATCACCAAACGCGTTCCGTTGCACAGTTTCGGTTGGTTCATGTTTCATAGCATGGTTACTATGAAGGCAAACTTTATTCATAAGCCGGGCACATCCAAGAAGTTTAAAAATTCAATAATTGAACTATCCAATTATCGTATTTTTAGTGGTTTCGTCTTCATTTGGTACACAATAATGTGGTTTGAAAGAATGCACTAAATCGATGATCTCTCTATGAATTATGAAGTTTGTCATCTACACTCAGTAAAAAATGTCTCCGTACTACCCAAAACTGTGCACTTTTTTTTATTTATCCAGGGAAGCTGATTCGGATGTTTACACAAGAATACATGCCACGAAGTCTACATAAGCAGACTGGAGTTCATCTGAATCGGTAGAGGATCAATCAAGATTCGTCCCACCTGCAAAAACAACTATCCGAGGTCTAGAATCATGAAAATTGTGGTATCAGCATTTTTCCGGAGACGATCACGCAGGTCTCCCAGTACAGGGACGACTATTAGAATTGATCCTGGAGGGTGGGTCACAACCCAAACATTAAAAAATAATAATAGTAATAATTATAATAAATGAAAATAGAAATAAAAAAAGTAGCTGAATACGAATCCATTCTAGACCAATCTAAGACGAAGGAAGTGAAGAAAAAACTATAGCTGTATGTCTCTCTGTGTGTGCCTGTTACAAATGTTATAGACGCTAACAAGCTGACAATTCTTTACCGATTTCCATGATTTGTTATTACTCTATGTGTAGCGTATTGTTATTGTTATGGTACAGTAAGTCCTTCTGAACTAGAACCCTCAGATACCTTCCAGCTTGGTTTAAAAGTTCTTCCATTCGATGAAGTTCCGTTTCTTGGAAGTTGTCAAGCAAAAAGGAGGGCCCACGAGCTATTACTCCATTTTTTGAGCTCGATTTTTGCTGTTCTGTGGGCTGTACGAAAACTTTTTTGCCTGATAAAAATGAATGCGTTAGCGTCAGTTGTTAATTTCGCTTGGTTTGCTCAGTTGAAAAGTTGGTTGACTTGAAATACATTAATTAAGATGTCTGTGAATACATTCATACAATTAGTATCCCGTTTTTCAAGGTTTGTGAGATTCAGCTACAATATTCGTGAAAAGCAAAGTGGGTGTACGGATACATTTTTTCTTAGTGTACATCTTTATTCTGAGCCGCCAAAATTGCTCCCACACCCTACCGTTTATTATTTTTTGATTAGTTGTTTGAGAATAATTTGTTGATGAGTTCGTCTTTTGATGAGACAAAGTAACAGAAAATCTGAGAAAATGATATCTATCCGCTTGATTAGTCGATAGGTAATCGACCATTACCGATAGTTAGTAATTAGTCAGAGAAAACTTCAGCAGATGTACAGTTCAGTAATGCAACTCTTCTTACTGAATCCATAAAGTAATGTAATTCCTAATTCACGGCCAATAAAGAATCCTTAAAATACTTGCTTTTCTTACTTACCTACATTAATTATCCAAATAAAAGTCTGTTCATTTATAAACTCTAAGGCGGAACAAAGTTCGCGGCCACTACTGAGACATGCACTTGGCCACTTAAATTTCGTAAATGTGGCCAACTAGATCAACTAGTTTTCAATAGAACAAAAGGCGAGAATATCGGCTGAGAGACAGAAAAAGCAGGCGAGCTCCTACCGCTTCTTATCATTAAACTCAAAATTTCGTTGTTTTATAGCACAAGATTGGTTTGTTGGACGAAAATTGTGACTTGTGTGCGAATAGTCATTTCCGAGCCAGATATCTAAACCTGTAATGGGTTTCATTAGGCCGGAAGGGTGGAGTAAGCGTAGAGATCCACAGATTCTATGGATTTGGAGAACACACGGACATTTATACATACAAACGGACATATTTGGACATTTGTTTTGGTGATGGTAGCATGGAGAGCATCCAGATCACCAATCAAACGGAATACTAACCTCCGTATAAAAATTATCCTCCTGTTATAATCATCGTAAGACTGCGCAAGCGGCGCACAGTGGCTAAATCTAGCTCGCCAAAAGTCGAAAGATGAAGATGTTTGTTTTCCAGTCAAATCACGTTTACGAATTAGTGTACATCTTGACTAATCTATAACACAGTAGGTCAACGATTGTTTTACCTAAAGAGATAAACGTCAAAAATCTGACATATGGGTTCGTTATTTCTTGAACAATGCGTGATTGCTCGTGTCATTGTGAGGTTTAGCGAATCACTTTTAAGCTCAGGATTTGCGATAATTTGCTATGGGGAAATATTACAGTCGGTTTGGCGACGAAAATAACCAGGAAATGACTGTACAACCACTACCTATGTCAGTTAAAAGGATTTTTTTTTTTTAAATCTCAAGCGACTCAAACGACCTTAACTCCCTCAACGGGAAATGAACTCAACTTTGATTAACCAATGGAAAGACGTTAAATTTTCCTTTGGAGGCTACTCAAGTTCTGAAAATACGTAGACTATTGAACTGTATACACATCAACGGCATTAATCATAAAAATATTTATAAGTAAAAATTAATAATCTGATGCCAAATGAGTTATTTACTTACTTTCGACGTCTGACGAACTTCGTCTTGACTGCTCGTGCGAACTTTCTTCCCACGATGCTGAACTGCAACGCTGCTCATCTGAAACACACAAAATATAATACGTATTAATTACCTACTCATTTTATAGTTTAATGGAGAATCAGAATTAATGAAAATAAATCGGTACACGTCGACTTCACTAACAATGGAATTGACAATGTACCGGTTTATCTCAAGGGCAAAGTTAATCCGTATGCTAACGAAGCTAAATACCTCGGTATGACGCTCGATGCCAGGCTCAGATGGAGAGCCCGTGTTAGGAAAACAAGGGAGAACTCCTACTGAAATTCAGGAAAATGTACTGGCTAATGGGGAGACGGTCGAAGCTGTCGATCCAGAACAAGCTAACATTGTACAACCAGGTCCTGAAACCTGTTTGGACCTATGGAGCCCAGCTGTGGGGATGTACAGGTCAATCAAATCCAGATATCATCCAACGTTTCAAAAATAATGTGCTGCGAACTGTTGTGAATGCACCATGGTACTTTCGGAATGAACGTCTCCATCATGAACTTCAGTTCGAAACAGTTGGCGAGGCTATAAAATGACTAGCTGTGAGTCATCTCCAACGGCTAAGATATCACGTCAACGAGGAAGCTGTCCATCTCCTTGACGCAAGTGACATCACCAGAAGACTATAGCGACGTCTGCGTGAAGCAGTTGAGTGGAACCATCAGTCAGAAAGGACAAAACTCAGTGATGTATCTTAGTTTTGAATATTTATCCCTATTTTCAATATAATATTGTTAATAAGTTATTACTTGGTACAATAAAATTAAAAACAAAAAAACAACATTTTATAGTTTGGATGTACGGTTCTGTAAACTGTCAACCTCCGACCAGTTTAGGTGTTAATGCAGAAGGGAGGTTGAGACATTCAAAAGAGGAAAATAAATATGAAAACCCTAAATTCTAATCAATTATTATAGCCATTTGTAAGAGGAAGGTTATGACATTTTGAGTTAGTCACCAAATATGCTAACTAAAATCGCTTGAACGATCTATAAGAGGTCCTATTCAATGGTTTCACTCACTTGTGAGTTTCCTCATTTCCTACCAAATTATATGTCATTTTTAGATGTCCTCGTATGTTCAATTATAATATACGTTGACAGCACTGCGACAATTTTCTTGAGATTGATATGGTTGAATTCCTGAATACAATGTTACGGTGTGCGGAAGTACAGTGCAGGCTGTATACAGTTTTCCACACAGGAGGTTCGTTGATTAGCAGGGAAGAAATTGAGATTTCAGAAAGTTGAAAGTCTATCTTCCATTTTTTCACTTTAAAAGAAAATTACATGTGTGTATTTGACTTGTGAAGTACGAGTAGGTAGTTGTAATATATTGACAAAAAATATATCTTCAGTGGAGCCTTTTCCCTAATAATGGCGAAGAGGTTGGATTGGACTTAGAAACGCTACATACAAAAATTTTCTGAACGATTACAAAGGCTCTGTGGGTATTCACAATAACCAAAACCAGATCAAAACTGATCAAGGTTTCTTTTTTACTTATTTAGTCCCTGTTTCCTACTCGTGAGTACCCTTCCACTCATAGACTCTAATATTTGTTAAATGATAACTTTCCAAACAGTAAAGAAGGTAGTACTGTACTAAGAGAGGGAGAAATCGAATATAACAAAACTGTAGACTTATTGAAGACATTTTGAATTGGATTTCGTGAGCGAGGAGGGAGTGGTGACCGGTTCATTCAATCAATCACCACACCTTTGAGGTCGTGGTGGAGATCAGTTGTCCTGACATACCAGGGTGCGTTAACAATATTCCCTGAGATTTTATTTTGGCGTGTCTGGATAGTTTCGACATTTCTATTGCTTGTGCAGCCCCATAGCTGGCAGCCATAGTCCCAGATGGGCTTAATCATTTGCTGATACAACAGCTATTTGTTATGGGTGGATAGTTGAGATTTCCTACCCAGCAACCAGTTCAGCTTCCTGAGCTTAGCGATGACCTCTTCTTTTTTCTTTTTGACGTGTTCTTTCCAGCGTAGCTTGGCATCCAGCGTCATGCCCAGATATTTAGCAGTATTTGAATACGGAATTGTTTGTTAATTTTTGGTGATTGGGATGTTTCAAAGTGGAAATGGTGAGTGACGCGATAAGAAGAATTGCAGCGGATCACGAAATTCTGGACAACAAAAAAGAGGTACGGCGACTCAAGAGGACCAAGCCGCTGGACCTAGTTGTGACCAGACGCTGATTAGTGTTTGTGACTTGTAGTGGTCTTAGATAATGAACTACTGAACCACAAAAAGTTGACATCACTTCATTCTAAATTAAGTTGCTAGATGATTTGTGATGTAAATCAGTTGTAACAATAAATAAATGGAAAAAAATCATCACACCTACAAAAATAGCCAGTCAATTTTTATGGTTTCTTTGTTCACATAAGGACGTCCGCGTAATGCACTGCTTATCAATGTTTGAAAGTCATTACAGACTTCTGACACGGTAGATGTGACAGCCCCGTTACTCAGAAGCCAGCTGCTCTTGAAAATAACGACACCAACGTATTTTATACATAAAACAGACCCATTTTCCACAATCGTCCTCTAGAAGGTGACCAGCTACGATTGGTTAATTGACTGGACCAAACGAGTCCTTGTGTTTTGGATTCCTTTCAGCATTGAACAATCATCTATCCCAACGTTGAATCTCGAGTTACGTCTACTAATTGTGGGTCGGACTTCTAATGGCGAACGAGAACAGCAAATTACCTGGCGGCATCAGGTCAGCCCGGTTTCAATCCGACAAATTATCGTCGCCTGGTCGCTCTCAACACTTTTCATTTTTGCATCAGCCAAAACTTTCTTGACTTCGTCTCTCCCATCTAAGTCGGCGAATTAATAGCGGAAGCCGTTAGACCTAAGAACACAGTTTACATTTTGAGTTTTTGTTGTATTATTTCAACTAAAAAACGACAAGCACAAACAACCTCCAAGTTGGTTGTTGCACGCAGCATTCTCGTCTAGATCACATGAACGTGCAGATCTTTCGAAATGTTTTAGAAGTTCACGTTCGCGCATTGAAATTGATTTGAGATTATCGAATCGTTTTTCCCCGAAATGAACCCTGGAAATTTGAATGGGATCGGACAACTGGAACTGAGATAATAATGTTTGGTGGTAATAATGTTTGCGAATGCGCAGAATGATGTATTGATTGCCTGACCAGTGCCTTTAATAGGGAACCATCTGCAGCTTGATCCCCACATTCCAAGCCAATTCCACCAAAATAGGATGAAAGTTGCAGGAATTTTGCTTGTTATAAGGATCTGTATACCTGTTTGAGAATAATCTTTTAAAATTTGTAAATTATAAGGACATTGTAGCTATAACATAATATAACAATAGTCTCGTATTAATGTAGTTGTTATAGTCAATGTCATTATACGGAATCACGGAGTCACTCTATAGAATGACGAAAACGGCTATCAATGTATGAAATGATACCTATTTACGCAATGATCAGTCATTCTAAGCAGGGTGGTCTTTGATGAACGTACCACCCTTTCAATTCGTTGGTTGTGGAGAAATAAAAAAACGCTGCAAATTCTTTCACTGGGGTTCATTATTCATTTGAATTGCATTCATGATTTGGATTTCTACTAAGCTTTGGAGTGTGAGTGTTTCACAGGTGATAGAGCGATTATTGAATTTCAGGAGGCACACAAATATGATAAACTCATCAATCCAAATAGGTATTTTGGTGAGAACCGATTTACGTGCTCTATGCATATCTCCTGAAATTCGATAATCGCTCTACCACCTGTGAAACACGCACACTCCAAAGCTTAGTAGAAATTCAAATCATGAATGGAAGCCAAATGAATAATAAACCCCAGGGAAAGAATTTGCAGCGTTTTTCAAGAGCGATTACAATGAAAAAATATTCTATTTGAAAATTTTAAATTTCGTAAGACGGAGCATGCATATCAGAATGCTTCAACCCGTGTATCGGCTATAAATCCTTTTAGGAGTTCACTCTTGTATCCACATCCACTAAGTTACTGCGATCTAAACAAAACAAGAGAAAAACTATTATGTTTGTGAATGCAAATGTTGGCAATATAAATCGGGCCATACATCGGGAATGGTTTGAGCTACGGACCTGGGGAGGGACTCATTCGATTCCTCATGGAAAGTTCTTTTAAAAAAAGTCCAAATTTAGGCCACCTTGACTTTTTTGAGGTTTTTAGGGATTTTACAAAACTTTGACAACCCTTGAAGGGCACTTTAAATTAAGTGAGAGTGCTGGCTAAAGAACTGGGGCGTTGTCGGACCAATATTGATTTTTCAAACGTAAACCATGAAATTTTCAGGGCGGGTTAGAAAATTACAATGGTTTATTATTGAATAATAAACCAAAACTTGTCGAAGTAAACCCTTATTTTTTGGCAAGGAATTCAAATATCACACTTTCGCGCGTCACGCATGTGCGCAAATGCCCGAAACGCGCACTAACGTTCTTTTTTTTAATAAGAACCCCAATTCGTTATTTTAGTTTCAGATTCTACTCAAGATTTTATGAAAATTTGACCCCTCAACCAATTTTTTTTTATTGCACGTAACCGGTTCAGCGAGCACGTAAAGTTGCGCAACCCCAAAACTATCAAATAGTGGATGATGATGAACTCTAAAGTTTGACACATGAATTTTCATTGTTTTTTAACGCTGATTCACGTGATGCTATCCGTTTCTTGATTCGACTCAATTTTTGTGGAATAATGACCGAAATTTGTTTATTTCGCGTGAAAAATCATCATATACGCCGACTTTCGACTCTCAGATTAATTTTACAGCTGGTCATAATACTTAGCAATTTAGTATTCAGTATATTCGTACTTAACCTTATAATTTACGTTCGGGTGATGGCATCGATTCAGCCCACTAAACCATCAGGTTCGACATTCGGATTGGGTTTGCCGAGACGAGAACGAGGATCCTCGTGAAGAATGCATGTTTCTTTACAGGGTTTTCACATTACTGGTAAGCGTAGGTCCTGGTTGTGATGTTTAAAGATTCACTCAGCGGGAAACTCGTGTGGCGTTCCAATAAAACATTCACACGCCGATCCTGCACACAGTTGTCATATAAGATTGGAGAAGTACAGTCGTCTTTACTACATTCTTCTATCAGTTCCACCAGTATAGTCGCGATTATGTGATATATCATTGATAGCTTTCGGAATAATGGGACAATATTTACGAGCAACAGACAAAATACTATGATTTTTTAGAACCCCGATGTCCTAGACACATTATATTCCAAAAATAAAATCTCTGGAAATTTTATAGAAACTTCAACTTAGACAATTTATCCACAAAATGTGTACGTTGATGTGGCTCGTGACTGTTGAAGGCTTACTGTTGCCTCATGCAATCGGTTTCATCACATCGTCGGCCTACAAGCAAGATACAACGAGCCCGTTGTTATTTTCGGAGTTTTGAGGTTTCTACAGTAAATTCTTGCGCTCTTTCCATTGGGAAGGTTAGTTTTAATGTCGAATCGAAGGAAAAATCAGAAAACAAAGTTTCATATAATACTAAGTCGCAATAACTTGAATCCATATCCATCCGCCTCACCACTCGGTAAATTGTAGAGTACATCTAGGCATACACTCAGTAAAGAATGTCTCCGTACACCCCAGAAATGTGTTTTTTTTTTTTTTAATTACCCAGGATGGCTAATTTGGACAACTAGGTTCCAGCTGATATGTAACATTATTTTTCTGATTGGGAATCTCGAACACAAGAGCCATTTGTTTTAGAAGAGGGGAAGAACAAAGTCTCTACAAACAGGCTGGAGTTCATGTGAATTAGTACAGGATCAATCAAGACCCCTTAGCAATAGCGACTACCAGAGGTCTAGAATCATACAAATTACAGGATCAGCATTTTTTCCGGTCACGGTCATGGACGCCTCACAATTCAGGCAAGTCTAATAGAATTGATCCAGGTTAGTGAGGGTCAATACAAACACAAACATGGGAAAAAACAATAACCGACTACAAATCCGTTCCAAATCATTCTATGGCCGAAGATGGAAAAAAACTATAAGGGTTCTTAAACAACTTTCAAAAACAGAATTCTTAAACAATGCCCATGATTTGATATCTTTATTGTTTGTGTATTGTATTGTTATGGACTTGTATGTATTCCAGATGCCTGCGTGGCACGAGTGCTCCGAGATACCATCCAGTATCACTCAGAAACTGGTCGATTAGATTGAGTTCTCTTTGTTGGAGGTTATCAGGAGGACCCACTTGCTATTAATCCATTTTGGTTTATTATTCAATAATAAACCATTGTAATCGCTCTGGAAAAAAAATTCTAACCCCCCTGCAATAAAAATTTTTCCGTTCGTCCGCCGTACGCCGTACGCACGATTTTTCCCAAACGGCTGGAGCAAAAAATCTGAAATTTTCAGGAAAAATCCATCTTGGTCCGACGACGCCCCAATTCTTGAGCCAGCTCTCTCACTCAAATTAACGTGAATTTTAAGGGCTGTCAATGTTTTGTAAAATCCCTAAAAACCTCAAAACAAGTCAAGGCGGCCTAAATGTAAACTTATTTTTAACAACATACCATGTGGAATTGAATGAGCCCCTCCCCAGGTCCGTAGGTCAAACCATTCCCAATGTATGGCCCGATTTATGGTTCCAACATTTGCGTTTTTTGTTTTAATATTGTTTGTTTGTAACCTAGTGATGTCCGGCCGATAGCGTCGAGTTGTAGTGAATGTGGATACTGGAGTGATAGCCGATGGGGATACTTGTAGTTTATAGTCGATACACGGGTTGAAGCATTCTGGTATGCATGAAACGCTGATAATATATAGGTAAATATTATTCAATATTATTACTGGGGTTTATTATTATTATAGCACGTAAATCGGTTCTTAACCAAAATACCTATTTGGATTGATCAGTTGATCGTATTTGTGTGCCTCCTGAAATTCAATAATTGCTCTATCACCTGTGAAACACGCATACTCCAAAGCTTAGTAGAAATTCAAATCATGAACGCAGGCCAATTGAATAATAAACCCCCGTGAAAGAATTCGCAGCGTTTTTCAGCAAGCTTTGCTTACTTGGTTCACTCCCGGATGAGATGAATTTCCCGGCAAACTTCACCCGTTCCGCACACAGGAAGAAAATTTTCACCTGGCTGATAAAGGATCTGAGTTCTGTGCAAATACCCTCTCTAGTCTGTATATAGTTTTACCTAACTCCTACTGTATTCTTCCTTTCGGGCAATTCGGAAATCCGTTCTAATTGGGATTCAATGATAATTTTCATAACCACCTAATCACTTTATTTCATTGTCACATAATGCGTAGCACTAAACTTGGATTTTCGTCGTTTATATTTTCTGTGACTAAATCCAAATTGTGTGTTGATATAAATACTTCATACTTTTGTTTTTTTTTTTTTTTTTTTTTTTTATGGCAATATAGGTACGTGTTTCAAAAAAATATGTATATATCATTGAAGAAAGCTGTTCGGTGCTTCTAACCACTTCCCTTGGGTAGAGAGTCATTGGGAACTACGCCTTTGATAGACACCTATCATAATTGTTAATTAATAACTTCCCCCCGGCAAGGCGCCGCGAAGTTGTATGGATTTTTAATGTCTAGTGGACCGGACTCAGTTTTAGAACAAAATCGATACTATACAAATTCAACCACATATTTAGTACATAACAAACAAAGAGGAAGAGTGAGAAAGACAGCTCACTTTTTTTAATGATTAATAAAAGTTCAGAATTCTACCAATATACAATGGGAAAAACCAATGCTGTAAAGAAGGAGTTTGTACTTTCTTTTCCAATAAAAAAATTAATTAAATAAAATAATTATTACACTTTTTATAATAGCCTGATAATAACATCATGCGCCACTAAATTCTACTTCATTTAAAAATGATATGTCGCTCCTAATAATCTGTTTAACTTCACCGAGATTTTGCTTTACCAGAAAAGAATAACGAATTTCCCAGTATTTTACTGTGGTTTTGAAGAAAGGCTTCGGCAAAGGAGTGAAAATTCAATTGTATCTTAACAATTTTCCGTTGTTGGTTGGGTACCTCCCATTCGTTTCAGTCATGTGAAATCTTCCCTGATCGCCCTACGATGCGAACATTTTAAACAAAGCTAGTTTGAGACCTTTAAGCCAATACCATAAGGAGAGGCGTTTGTTTGTTACGATTTTACTCAAAAACACTGTTCAGATGTATTTCAAATGGTTTTAGCTCATGAAGAATTGTTTCAGTATTTAGGTCATTACCTCTTGAAAACCAAACTTGACTCGTATTCATGGCCTATACAGGTAACGGGACTGTACTCGCCGCTATTGGTTACCTCATTGTCTGTTAATCTCGTTCCTATGTGAAAACATTTAAAGCCTTTAATGGACTCCAAATTCCCCAAGCTGCTTTGCGCCGTGGGTTTTTCCCAAGCCACCCTTTTTCTGGCAAACGGTCAGTCACCCTTAGTCTCCCCCTAGCACCCTGGGGTCTCCCGGGGTAGTTGTAACCCCGTCCCTGATTGGTTTCTACTATCCCCTCTCTCTGCTCCCCGCGATTCCCCACTCTAAATTTCCTTCACTTCCCCTCCAAACAAAATTTTCCCGTTTTTTGGTTAACAGAATCTGGAGTCAGTTCTCTCCTTCGTTTAAGCCGGTTCTTACACCCTTGTTAACTTGACTGACTTCATATCATAATTATCAAAGTGACTTCATTTTCCTGACTAAGTAGCGGCAAAGCAGCATATTTTGTGATATTGTTGGCTACCCGCGAAACCTCAACTTTGGCAGAAGCGCCCTAAGGTTTTATTTAACAACACCTGTATTTATTTGATTGGTTCACTGTATCGACGAATACGAATTGAATTATCTATTTCCATACTCGTTCATTGAGCATGTACGCATTCATTTGAAATACAGCCTCCATCAGTTAACTGCACAACCGTTTATATCTTGCTTGGGTTCACCTTAACAAACACCTATTTCAAAAATTCGTTCAACAAAATTGAACTAGGTCGGAAGATTAGGAAGTGATCGAATCCTGGTTGACGGGTTTATGCTTGCGGGGAGTTATGAATCACCTTGTGGACAATGAATTACATTTGGAACTTGCCACATTCTAACCTGCACTTTTCATGAAAATATCAACATCGGGTGAAAACTATAGAATATTTCTGGTTGGGGTTGAGCAGCAGCTACTAATGATATCATCGTGTTTGAAACTGATAAGAGATTATTAAACCAGTCAATCCAAATACCCTCCAAACGTAAGAGAGATCGGACCATTACACCCTATGATGGTGGGTAAATTTTATATTTGCCCACCTACACTCTAACTCCCACATTCCATGAAAATTCCATCATCAACAGACTTTCCCCAATATTACAAGGTTACAAACATTTACAATATAAATTACAACCTTATTTCGGTGTACTTCACCTTATGCAGTCTTTCTAATATCTTGCTGGGGAGGAAAACTCCTCACAAGAAAAGATGGGAGTTGGGAGTCGGAAGGCGGACAAATGACTCCCAAATGAACGCACTACGGTTTGACACACGATACATTGCCTAACACAAAATGAAGTCAGGAAAACCCACTTTCTGTTGGTTTTGTCAGATTCCCTTCACGTAATAGTCGCCCCAGCAATTTGAACTGATGTGTTTTCAACACCTCTGGCCTCAGCAACAGTACAACGAATCTCGGTGGCGCTATGCATCACCTCTTTCTCTGATGTACACAATTTAAAGGGTGCCTTTCAGTTCTAGAAACAACCAGGGCACCAGTGATCCAACAGCCTGAGGGTGTTTCAACAACCTGGTGTGCATCCTTGTTTGCATATGAACCGTCAGTCACTGAACTCAGTCTGACAATTTCATCAAAATTGGATGGAAATTACAGGAATGGAGCTTGTTACAAAAATCGTCGGACATACGGACACATGCACACAGACAGACACGATTTAAAAGTTATTCAAAATGGTCAAAGATTCAAAATGCGAGATGATATTAAGAGTTTAGAGAAAGAACGGCCGAATCCTAAGATATGGAAACAATTCAAAGCCTTTCGAAGTCGAATCTTCTTAGTAAACAAACGCGTGGAAACACTAGCTATGTTTCTTCTGAATCCTTCGGATCGTCAATGAGGTGTTGACATCAAAGCGAAGGCGGTTTGTAAAAGACATCGCTCATTGTTAGCCGTCTCTTTTTCTTCTTTACAAGACTTTGTCCGTTTGATTAATGGAGAGACGCGGAGAATCCGTTTCCCATCGATCGCAGTTTTTGAAGGTGAGTTGGGAGGATTTGACAAAAGACAAGTGTGCGTGGTCCTTCGCGGCTCGGCTTCATAAATGAACTATACTTGATGTCTCAACCAAAGTCAAACTGAAAGTTTGCTACCAAGTAAGGGTAGACGAAACACCGTTTTAACTTCAGGGAGTTGAAAATTGTACTTTTTCCAAATCAAAATTTCCAGTAGCATTTTACGTTTTATACAGTTTCAGAAATATTTTTAAAACTAGACCAACTTTTTAAATGAACGAATGAAATCACGAAAATCAGCTGAGAATTCTAGCAGGGATGTCCATCACCCTTCCTGAGAGCAGATTCAAAATTTTTGGGGCTTACTGCACCAGAGTTTGTTAGACAAACGTTGAGGTATAACAAAAAGAAATCTATAAATCAGATAAAAGTTGTGAAGTTATAACGATTTAACAATGTTACCCTTGTAAAAATTCAATATTCGCCGTGATTGATTGAGGAGCTTGTTTACAAAAAATACTATATCCGTTTTGGTCATAAGCGAGAAATTCATGAAAAACCATTACAAGCTGAAGCTCATGTCAAAAAACTTGCTTTTAACGTAGAATCATTCAATATTAGAAATTTCGCAAAAAGAAGCACGTCATTTCGAGACGTCAATCGAGTTCGGTGGAGCTTTGAAATATCAATATTTTGGATGGAGTATTTTTTGGGGTCGAACTTGGCGTTTAGTAATTTTTTCTGGTTCTTATGAGTACAAAATATCTCATTTTGTAGCCGTGAAAAATTAAGGTTTATGGCTTCATTTAATTAAAAAATAGTTCAAACGGGTAACAGAAACGAACGTATTCAATGAAAATTACATTTCTTCTGAGCCACTGTTTTCTGATCATTATTGTTAAGCACGTGGGATCTGTGGAGAGTTGGACGCCTGGAAACTGAATAAATATAGTTGAGATTTTGTCTCGCCTAGATCGAACTCTGTGTTTATTTTCTTTGTAATATTAATCTATTATTATTATTTGTGTAAGCACTCGGTAGATTATATAAAATAACTATTAGTTACAACCCCTGGTTCTTATGAGCAACACGCATCTAACACCAACCTGAAATCAGAATCATATAAATTCTCACGGGGAACTATCCAAAAAAAAAACTTCCTTCGCTCTAGGAGAAGAGCGATGCATAACCCAAGACTTGGCTCCACTCAACACACTAATCCCCACTTGTCATTCCTGTCCTCAGGTCCAAAATTGAAGGACCCAAACTTACTTAGCTTCTTAGTTAAAAGGCGTCCTTTCAGCGCCAGGAAGGATCAAGACTTTATTGGCGATGTCCAGAAGCACATTGATGAGTAGTGCATGCTTTCTGGGACGTCCGGCTCTTATACGACCACACTAATAAATATAATCATAAACATATGATGAGTATTTCAAAAACTAGACGAAATTCTTAATCGCACAGAAAAAGGACGAAAATTGTATGCGAATTTTAGTAGGTAGAAAGTCAAAATTCCTCAGTTTTCCATAAGAGACAAAAAATACATGGAAATAGTGAAGACAACGATTCATCACTATTACCCACCCTCATTCAACCCCTTTCATCATTGAATTAGAAAGGTTTAGAATATCAACAACAAAAAATTTCTTAATAAATAAATAAAAATTAAATTGAACAAAAACGAATCAGAAAAATCGGCAGTATTAGTTGCATGAGCAGCACATGAATGGATTGTCTTTTAACCCCTTCCATTCCCCCTCCTGTCACCACGATTGCAGCCATACATTTGATGTTATTAGGCTCCACTCCTTTTGGCTCAAATACCGCTCGCCGCAAGTTCCATCATATTTAATTTTCTTAGCCTTCCAGGACTGCTCCATTTCCACGCTGCCACTGACAACTTGGACATCTAGGTTTATGGCAGACCCATCGGGCTTAATGGCAACGCATCTGGCTTCTTACCCAGGTCACTCAGCAAATGATACAGTCTTTCTTTCTCCACATCCCAGCCACTGGATGACAATGCAACTGCTATCTGCTTGGAAACTGCATCATGACGGAGAATACGGCCACCATGATTTCGTGGACGGACACTGCTGCACCACATGATGAAAGTTCTCATTTTTACCCCGACAGGGTAAGGGCCCCATGACTACCTCTGTAACACCTATACAAAGATTTTTAGTGGAGTAGCTCATGATGTGTGTGGGAGACGTGGGTATGATCTATCCATCTGCCACTTTTAAAAGGAATGTACAGCCTTAATGACGATAACTCTGCACTGACCACCTCAGTGGATTAATGTTGCTGAGGCGTGGTGTGATGCGAAGATAACTCCAGTCAATGATAACATATAGATGGTTCCAGCTAAGCTGCCACTTGGGATTGGCATGTCATGATAGGGCAGAACTCAGGGAGGAGGTACAGTAGTGAAGTCGGTTCTACGAACATCAAATCGTTTGCTGGTGACTCATGGGTTGAATGGATGAATAAACTGACACTGCCAGTGGCAGATCGGGTAGATATTCTTGATATAAGCTATTAGAGCGTTCAAGTACCAACTTAGCTGGAAACACCTATATCTCAGAGCTGCAGCGCTCGCTCTGCTACTAACTATGATATCTCCACACTGTAACATCTTGATTTTCACTTAGCCGTGATGTAAGCCAATTCATCTAGTGTTAGTCTAGTTTACTAGGCGTGACTTGAAACCGAGCTCATTTCAGGATCTCACTTGAAACACAGTACAAAGCCACCAAAGACCTTCTGGTTGAAAAACGGCACTTATTGTCATAGAACCATGTGTCATTTACTTCAGACCAACATATTTAACACGCATGTTCCCCTCTTACAGCTTGATGTGGGCGGTACAGTGATCGAACTACTGAATCGACCCACTCAATTCCTTCTAAGATCAATTTTCCGAGCTAGGGTCCGAACATACTTCATAATGTGTTATTTATTGATTGAAGATTCGATAGATTCATCAAACTTCAAGGGAGGAGACGTGAGTTTAGAAAATATACGATCAGGTCTCTTCAATGAAGATCCCATTGATGAACGGCCGAAAGGCAGCTAATTCTTTTCTGTTTTGCGTCATCCAAGCTTCGCACGCTACGAACGAGGTGCCAGATTAGTAAATTGGATCGTAAATCACTCCGAAGAGTTTGAATGAATACTTGCACGCTATATCCAAAGTTGTACTCCCTTCCAAGCCGACTCCTCTGAAGCCGACTTTTGTGATTAACAGCAATTAAATTAACTCTAATTTGAAGCCTAATTATGAATCGATGAAGATGCTTTTGATCAGTAAGAAGACACGCTTGTTTCAGAGAAGAACCGCTCTTGAAACGTTTTTAAAGTTATGATAATATCATATTACAGCACCGAACTACCTTTTGATAAATGAAAACTAAGAAACGTACGAAATAATATGCAATATACAATATTCCTGTACTTATAAAGACTATAAGTATTATAGTATTTTATATTTTTATTTTATATTTTATATTATACACTATTTTACACAGTATACTTAGTATATTGTGAGATTAGATAAACAAAAATACTATTTTGAAAAAAGAAGATCGCCGTTTTTCCAAAGACATTATATGGCAGTTTTTTTCGATGACTCAATAGTACCCATCAACCGGGAAACGAGCGCTTTTGGTAGATTTGGAAAACATCGAGGAAACGCCGTTTTCCAAACTAAAAGTTGGCAGTTTTTCCCGAAGATTGACATTAGAACGGCACAACTCTCAGAAATAGTTGAGATATCGGTGGGTTCGCTACGAAAGTTTATTTTCGGCGGTTTATATCGCGTCCCCGTTCGATTTGAAAAGTTGTACAACTACGATCACGAACGTGTTTATTCGATCACCGTCGCTCGATCGCTAGGGACGCCCGATTTCACGATGAAGGAAAAAGTTGTGCAATATTTAACATCGACAGGAACTTTTTCAAGAATTTGCTGATCACAATGGAGTTAATTGTATCGAAATCGGTTCATCGTTTTGACCGTTGTTAGATGACCTACAGACAAATTAGAGATTTGCATACAAGGAGCTTTGCAACAAGTTCATCAAACTTTAAGAGTCAATCTTGGAGCTCATTTCCTACAAAAAATTCCTTTTAGACTTTTTCTTTTGGTTCTTCGCTTTCGAGTTTTTTCACTTTTGAGATTTTTGTTATGGTTCCGATCTTATGTCATTAAAATATACATAACTCTCTTAAACTACTGCCTGAAATCAATTTATAGGACACCGACTCACTTGGCTTACTAATAAAATTCAAAAGTGTTGACCCAAACTCTAAAATAACACATTTAATTGCTGAACTCCTAACGGCTCGTATAAAAGAACGTGGACAACAAGTGATCCGTGGCAAGGGCACATATGGGAGTATCCTGCAGCCTATTGGCGGACTCGGCAGTAAAGTATAGAGAAATTAGGGGCTATATCCTGCATATTCAGGGACTGCTATCAACGTATCTACCAGGACATGCGTAGAACATGGCAAAATCTGTTCAACTCCTACCCGTCAGGCAACTACTGTAGAACTCTCTTTCCAACACTTCCAAGAAAACCTTGTTTTGACTTTTATCCATCGGAAGATGAAAACTTCATAAAAACTATTTCCAGATTACGAAGTGGACACATCCGTTGAAATTCCTATCTTCAACGATTTGGGATTGGAAATGTAACCAGCGGCTACGAACACTGTTGAGAGGAAGACACGGCGCAACACAAAATATTGGAGCGCCTCATACTTTCTCGAGAGCGACAACTGCTTCTGGAAAAGCTAAGCGATAAAATCCCTGCTCCATTCGACTGAGGTGAGCAGAGCAAATGGTCTATAAAGAACTTGAAAGAAAGATACCTTAGCGCAATCAACTGTGATTATCAGATAACTAAACATATCTATTAATGAAAAATGTACTATTCATTATAACGTAAAAGTGTAATCTTGAGGCAATACAAATTTTGAAAAGAAAGAAGAAATACGTTTATTAATAGAAAACATGCACAATTCAACTGAATTTTTTTTTACGAGAATATACAATTTTCATCTTGCTTTATGGACCGTCAGCTGGGAAGGAAGACTCGGAAAAATCAGGGAACATTGAAATTAATTCTTTCTTTTTTCCTACATAGTACGTAATAATAATGCTGTTTGAGTTGACAAAAACAACATGTTCTTCTATTAAGGACGATAGAATCTATATAGAGCTAGCGATTTTCTACCAATTGAAATTCTGGACCTAAAGTCGTCTATAGCACCACGCCCGTCTGCAGAACTCAACCAAGGATGACCAATGGGAGCCATTTATTGCGTCGATGGTTTCGTCTCGTGAGGACTTCACTGGTATTGGACAGTCGGATGGAGTTATTTCACTTTTAAGATTTATGTCAAGTTCCCGGTCTTAAGTCATTAAAATGGGTGTTAGGCCTAACACCCTTAAACTCCTATTTAAAATCAATTTTGAGGACACCATTAGAAAGATCAAAATATGACATTTTCAACATGTAGAACGTGACAAACTAGTTGGAAGATGAAATTTTAAGAACGAGTTTTTTCCAAGTTTTCTCATGCTCATACTAAACAGGTTTTGTAACTCACATATCCGAGGAAGAAGTTCGCGAGAATCCCAGCTTTCCATAAGTATAAGAAAAAAGATGTTTTCACATGTGGTTTTTCGAAGAAAATGACGTTTGAATACGGAAAAACATGGGTTCAATCCTTGAAACTACATTTTTCACGATAAATGAGTTTGAAAATTTTATGTATCTTTCTTTGCTGAACCGAATGGGAACTCCCTGGGACTCTTCTCTCAATAAATTAGGGATTTAAGGCACTTTCCCCAGATTCAAAAAGGCTGAATCACGGACCATTTCAGTTCTGTGCGAACAGTATCTTATTTATTGAAATTCTTGACTAATTCAATTAGCTTTCCATTCGATTCACGGAAAGAAGATACCTACATAAAATTCGATCCCGAACTCAGGCACTTTCCCCAGGTTCAAAAGGCTGAATCACGGACCATTTCAGTTCTGTGGGAACAGTATCTTATTTATTGAATTCTTGACTAATTCAATTAGCTTTCCATTCAATTCACGGAAAGAAGATACCTACATAAAATTCGATCCCGAACTCAGTGTTTTGTAGTAAGTCGATTTAGAGTGAGAAACATGTTTCCGCAACTAAACGTATTGTTTTAAATAATTCCATGTGAACATTTTCATTTTCTTATACTTTGGAAAAGATAGATTTTGGGAACGTTTCGTAGGAAGTGGGAGGTCACAAACCTGTTTATTAACAACAAGAGAAAACATGGGGAAAAAATTTAATTTTTCGTAAATTCTCAAAATTATCTTCAAACTATTCTAAATCTTGTCGAAAATTTCTTATTTTTACCAAAAAAAATATAAAATTTAACGCTCTTTCCAAAGGAGTCCTTAAAATTGATTTTAGAGACGAGTTTAAGAGAGTTAGGCGATTTTAGTGACTTGAAACAGAAAATATTTAAAGTGAAATAACACCGAAACAAAGCTTTACAAGAGAAAAGTCTATAAGGTATTTTTTGTTGGAAATGACCTCTAAAATTGACCCTTGAAGTCTAATGAACTTTTTGTTGGACACTCATGCAAGAAAAAAAGATACATGCGTTTATTTATTTTATGGTGAGTATTATGAGTAAGGTCTTCGCCAAGACACGTCGTAAAATCACGGATATGCTGTTCTTCTTCAACCTGATCAACGGCAACATCGACTGCCCTCACCTTGTGTTGGAAATCCAGCTGGAAGTCCCCACCTTTTACTCCAGAAGCCCGCCTACCTTTCATCTCAACTTCGCTTCAACCAATTACCTTCGAAATCAACCGCTCTGTAGCCTCGTCTAGCCAATAACCTACTTCAAAACAGCCCGGCTCTTAACTTTTTCTTCAACCAATCAATTAACTCCTTCCGTACCGAAATTGTTAACATTTTTCACCTCCAACAGAGGCAACAGCGGTGATATTTTATAAATTCTGTAATTGGGCGTTAACCCGTTTTGTAAATAAATAAGACTAATTTCGAGATACTTACACTTGGTAGAGGTTCTATTTTGCCAAAAGAGCAGCTGCTATTTGGTCTTCATGCCTGAAGCATGATGCTTAAAGCCCTATTCTATGCTACGTTGTGTTTTCAGGTCTTTCAAGTAAACTTTCCTCGTAACCCTTCAGGGTGTTAGGAGAGTGGCGGCTCGAAAGGTAAGTGCGGGGTCCGAGCGCAGAAGCCGTCGAACGTCTCGGAGAGGGGCGTCCCAGAGGGTTGGGGCGCTCGTAGATATAGAGCCGGCCTACCCGAGCCGCCGGCAGTTGTCAGTCACCAGCCGCGCCGGAGACAGTTCATTTCCATTCAAGGTTTCTCTTCGAACCGCGAAAGAACTTACCCCCTTTTTGAAAAAAAAAAACACCAACCGCAGAGATTTTGGTAGTTTTTGTGTTCATTTTTCTTTCTTCCTCTTCTGTAGTTTAATTTTCGTTTCGAAACGATGTACGCCAATCTCAGACCACTTCTTCTCCTCCTTCTTGGAACCCTATACCTGACCACCACCTACGCATACAGGTAAGCCGACAAATTTATTGCCATCCCAATAACCCTGTTCTTTTACTTCTAAGCACACTATTAACACACTATAAACCACCATTTCTTCTCTACTGCATCCATTCATCACAATACAAAACATCCATTCATAATTTTTCACCACGTGTTGAATACAACGGTCCCAGGACGTTTCTATCTGACCGTCTTCAAGAAGGCAGAATGCTTGTTTAACCTCTTACGGTCCACTATCTTGCATCAGTCTCCATTTCTGTTCCAAGTCCTCACGAGTAGTTTTTCAATAAAAGAAGAGAAATTACAGAAACCAACATATTCTGCTTCGTAGATCTCGTTTTGTCGTCTTAATATCGGCTTTTTTTAACGAATATAGTAACATATTCTTTTGTCTTTAACGAACAATATAGGCTTCACTTTTAATCATACAAGAATACCTACTTAGCATTTGAAAAACGCTGGCAATTCTAACTCACGTGATTTTTTGTATGGAGTGTTCCTACCAGGTTACTACCAGATTCAAAAATGACAATTATTTATCCCAGTCGATTTTGCCTCCAAAATTACAGGGAAACGATGCCCCACTTGCCTATATCAGAATAACCTTGAAAAAACACTTTTTGGCAGTAGCATTGGGCTGAGTAGAAGTTCGCACAAACTAGACCCCAAAAAGAGTCCCTACGCAAAAACCCGGATTTTCGTACGGCGAACGGACGTTGCAGATTTGCAATCTGACGGTTTTTACGATTAAAAACCATATTTGTTTTGGTATTGTTAACTCATGCACGCGGTTGTTTCAATTTTATGCACAAGTGCAGATAAGCAATCACGGTTTTCTCTCTGCAAAGTGCACAACTAAAGTTAACAGTTACGCCTTCAAAATTTTGGTTAAATCCAGTCACTACTTATTCACGTAAACTACTCGTGATCATGTTAAGAGATGCTGTAAGACAGAAAGATACTAATTGGTTAGGTATGATCCACATTTTCGGTGAATAAATGATGAAAAATAACATATCATTCTCAATTAACAGTCAACGTCAATATCTTACGGAAAAAAACCAATTTGGTGAAGTAAACGCAAAACGTGGACCTTATTATAGCAATTCATTAAAATTCTCAATCTTCTATAATAAAATTCTGATTTTAGGTGAAGGTTCAAATTTTATTAATGGCCCCTTGTAAAATAGTCAAATTTGAAATGAACATCTATTCACTGAGGAGACAAGAAATGATAATATTGGAATTTAAAATTATTACTCTCTCACTCTCCCCAGATCAGTAGATATGTCGATTTAATGGAATATCGCGTCAAATTTCGTTATGCTTTAGTAATGGTCAACGTATATTGTATTTTTTGTTTATTATTAATACGTTCGTCAATATAAATTACTGCCACAACATTTTTGTGGCTACTAATCCACGCTTTGTAGTTGTCATTCATTTCATGTCATTCGTTGTGAAAAACGACCTGGTCGAAACGGGCTGTATTTTTGATTGACAGAGGGTAAACAACTTGGCTAATTGCGGTAGGGAAGGAGTACCACTTTTTATCTTCCACCTGGTTACTGACAAGGGGAACGGAGAATAGCTCGCGCTACTGACTTATGAACCCTACAATTAAAATGTTTGTTAATTGCGGTTCAAGGTGAGAACGTCTTCAAAGGTAATTAAAAGGTTTTAATTGTTGTTGGTAAGCATTTGAACTGATGACCTAGATCAGGTAGAGGAGCGAATTGGAGAACTCATCTGGGAGATAGATAGTTGGGTGCTTGCTCAGTCCCATTTCAAGACTTTTGCTAAATGAATGCTGTTGGAAGATAATGAGCACTTTCAATGATGAACTACCTTATTCGCGCTTCACAGCTGCTTGTTCTTAACTTCGTTACCAGCGAGCTTTCTAACTTTCTTTAACAACCATTTCAAGGAACTACAAGATCACTTACACTTATCCGGAATAAGCGGGAGGTATTGAATCTGATTCAAATGAATCAGTATTATATAGATTAATGATCAAATATCTCTTTGCAAAAAAACAGGAAATTCAAACTCAAAGGCGAAAAATATCTTGAAATAGTTATTGGTCGTCTCGTCGATTAATATTTGACCAAATGTTAAAAGCATCAGGCATTCCACATTCATTACGAATCGGACAATGATTGAAAACATTAATAGAGATGTGCGTGGGCAATTTTTAAGAATCTTTCAAGTACAGCTTTAAAGGACAAAATTAGCACGAACGGCGTGAATTATATTTTGAGACAACTTCAACAGAACGGAAAAAGTCAGGGAAATATTCAGTAAACGATACATTGGATGTAGCAGGGCCTTGGCTTTACTTCATTGTACTCCTCCCTACCTCCCTGCTTTTTGTAAGCTTTCTAGAAACTACTAACCCTGAATATCCTCTGGGTGTTGCAGTCAAATCGCCTCATCCCTGGGAAGGGGCAACTGATCCATTCCATCACTTCCTATAATTCATAATAAACGGTCATGAGGCCGGGAACAGACCCTAGTGGTCACGGATTTCAATAAATTTTCCAAGGTGGATCAAAAAGGTTCATCGTGAAAACAAACTGTCTCAGATTAACTATATGTGCAATGTATGCGTCAAGTGTTTGAAACCTTCAAAACACCTAACAAGCGCCTGTAAACAGGAATTTTCAACAAAATAAACCTAGAAAAGTTGATCAAGACCAGATGAAAACGGATGGAGTTATTCTTGTTACGGTAATTTTATGTTTGCTCATGAAATTCATGGACAGCCATCTAAACTCCAATCCGTAAAATGCCTGCAAATATATAAATTGAATTTGAAATTAGGATGGAATTCATTAAGGTGGTTTGTGAATACATCTTTACGCACTACTCTTCATTTTTACTCGTACGAACAGCAACGAATTTTCGTACCAAGTTTCGATAGGGTACTAGGTTACCTTAGTTTTCCAAGGGTTTACTAACGTGAATCTCATGATCTAGGTAATAACCTCAATCCGCTCAGGGTTTTGAGTGCAATTATAGGATGTGCCAATGTTATTGTGAAATTAACCATGCACTAGGTTATTGTACTGAAATTATGGCGAGGTAATTATGTCTTCAACGATGGTGCGGAAAATCTAGGGCGGCCCTTCAACTCACGCTAGCCATATTTGTGGTCGTCCTCCACTCTCTTGCTTTGTATACCAAAAAGCTAATTTCCAAGGGTCTCTATATTGGATATTATCCTACCGATAAAATTTGGTAGTTGTCGAGTTCGTGGATCATTTAGTACTTACTGGTAGCAAATGGGTTATAGTATAACAGGAATACGGGTCCCAACATAAACATAATATGAATTCGATAAGAGAAAAACAAAGAGATAATATAAGCTTAACTTCCAAGTCAACCGTTTGGTAAAACTAATCGTAGTCAGTACCGAAAAAACCACCACTTCGAGGGAGCTAAGTATATACATACTCGACTAACCTAATAACAAATTCTAATTTATAAAGAATGAACCCAAAGAGTTCTTATTTCTCAGCACTGTATCCCTGAGAAAAAGACACGAATGATAGTTGTGGATGTAAGTAAAAAGTTACTCCTTACGGAAGTTAATTTAAAAACTGATTCAATACGGTGCAGTAACGTGATAGCTGAATGCCATACCATACAGACATTTATACGTACATACTGATATTATCTTCATTTCTTAGAAGACAAACAGGCAAAATCGCACACTTTTTTAAATTCATTGAGAGAGAATTTCCGGAGTTTGAGAGATTTGGTTACAAAATTAAATACATTCGTGGCTTTCTGTTTATCCCTTAGAGAATCAAGTAAGCTCCATAAAAGACATTAATTTAATATCAAATTTTGGGCATGAATTCAAAAAGCGAAAAAATCTGCTTTCAATAGTGCTCTAAAATTGGCTGTTAAGAAAATGGTATGGTATGCCAGAATTACTTAAATGGCAAATTTAACAGCGTTTTCGAATTTTCGGTTGTTATTTTTTGTCTTTATAATAGAAAGTTACAAACTCTCTCTATTACTCTCTCTACCTGTACGTTCTGCTGGAGACTCATATTAAATTGCGTGCCTGAATAATCCACAATTCTCTTGGAAAATAGATTGTATCTTGCATTGCACCCAAGATAAAATACCCTGACACCAAAAGTGGTTGTGCTACTTGTCGAGGATCGACAGAGGGATATGTTTAAGATCTTGTAGACCATTCAGAGTAGAAAGTACTTCAGATTCCAAAGTTGGGAATAGATGAATATAGTGATTGATTTCGGATCAATTGAATAGCATCTCCTCGGCGAGTTGGAAAAAGTAAAAACTGCTTGACAGCCAACGATAGACCCTATTTCTGAATGCCGACGGTCGCTGGTGCTCTCTATTGTTGGACGGCCGGCTGATGCAACGTGGGTCGGGGGTTGCAGGACGAGACTTGACGGACACCTGCCAACAGGTGCGGTAGGTAGAGGCCGGGCTCACCAAACTGGCGGACGGCGCCGAGATATACCGTCACCGCAACACACAGCCGACAAGCCGAACCCCGGGCCCCTTGAACCTCCGCGCCGCGTCAGGCAAAAGGCGGCAAAAAAATATATTTCCCAAAAATTTGACATTTCCATTATCCAACTCACTTATCTTACAGTAACAAGAGCCACTAAATCCAGCAGTAATAATAGTTTTGCTGGTCAAAAATAAATAAACGCCGTAACCTTGATGAAATGTGAAAATTATACTTTTGGTTTATTATTCAATAATAGACCATTGTAATCGCTCTTTAAAAAAAATTTAACCCCCCTGAAAATTTTATGGTTTACGTTTCAAAGGGTGTAGAATCCGAATCTGCAATAAAAGTTTTTCCGTCCGTCCGCCGTACGCACGGTTTCTCCCAAACGGCTGGAGCAAAAAATCTGATTTTTCAGGAAAAATCCATCTTGGTCCGACGACGCCCCAATTCTTGAGCCAGCTCTCTCACTTAATTTAAAGTGCCCTTTAAGGGCTGTCAAAGTTTTGTAAAATCCCTAAAAACCTCAAAACAAGTCAAGGCGGCCTAAATTTGGACTCTTTTTGAAGAACTTTCCACGAGGAACCGAATGAGCCCCTCCCCAGGTCCGCAGGTCAAACCATTCCCGATGTATGGCCCGATTTATGGTGCCAACATTTGCGTTATTTTGGTTTGTTATTGTTTTTATTTTGATAGCAGTAACCTAGTGCTGTAGTGATGTAGTAATGTGGATACTGGAGTGAACTGCTAAGAGGATTTGTAGCCGATACACGGGTTGAAACATTCTGATATGCATGAAACGCTGCACATTCTTTCACTGGGGTTTATTATTCAATTGGCTTGCGTTCATGATTTCAATTTCTACTAAGCTTTGGAGTGTGGGTGTTTCACAGGTTTCACACAGATCTGTTCTCAACCAAAATACCTATTTCGTTTATCAGTTGATCATATTTGTGTGCCTCCTGAAATTCAATAATCGCTCTATCACATGTGAAACACGCACACTCCTAAGCTTAGTAGAAATTCAAATCATGAACGCAAGCCAATTGAATGCAAACCCCAGTGAAAGAATTTGCAGCGTTTTTGATACATCTACATAGCAATTGGCCCAACAGTTTGTGATAACCAGTTTCCTACACTCATTTCCTCTGTACGATCCTAATTGTGCTACAAGCCTTGGAGACTTTGAATTGCATAACAAAAAAGAGGAAATAGAGGGGGGAAAGCCGAGAAAATCGTAGTTTTTTCGACGAATCTACTATTCTATTTGAGCTATAATTCTTAACCTATTTTGGAAATTAATATTTTGTTCGATCCCCATTTTAGTCTGGAGGTGCAACGAATCTTGGAAATTTCCTATTGCCGTCGGTATGGGGTTGATATAGCTCCCATTCAAGCCGTTCTCTTAAAGCCGATTTTCTTGATTCTTCTTTGTTTGATTAGGAATTTAATTTTTTTATCATAGAAAAATAATAAAGCAAAATGGAACGGAAGCCTCAAAAATGACTGGACAGTGAGGCGTTTTCTTGACACTCAATGATTGCGGATTTTTTTTCGATCCAAAGAGGTCATTATTTGGAGATTTCCCTAAGTTGGGAGTGGTTGGTAAAAACGAAGAGATTAGTCGTCAACCGTTAAACGAAATGAATTCAACAAGTAAAAGCTTAATTCTAGCGTATGTAGTTGAATATGAAAGAACCTCCCGTCCCTTTAACGCAGAACAAATGAATAACAAACAAAAATCTCATTTACTTAGCTTTTTACACTTCGCACATCATATTTTCCAGAGTGGAAAGGAGCTAGCTTTAAAGGGTCCTTTTTTCGGATCTTCAGTATTTTAACCGGGGTTGAAATCCCCTACCTCTTGACCTAGCTTACTGGATGAAGAACCTCCACAAAACATTGATACTACCCTGTAAATTATAGCAGTAAACAAACATAAACATGTACACTCTCGGGAAATCCTTGTATTTCCCCATTTGTACACTCGGGAAATTCAAGGATTTCCCGACACCAGATTTCGACATTCTAGGTAAAATTGAAGATGATGGCCACGTTCCTTGACAGTCGCAAAATTTTAGAACAGATATCGAGTATACCCCAGGTATCAATTAGTGATGAAGACGCCTCCGAATACATCACTAAAACCTACATGTATGTAGGTATTCGATTAATATTAAAGTTCAGTATAGTGGAAAAGTTGTGATGATGGACAAGACTATTCCAACTTTCTTCAAAATCCATTCAGCAGCTAGATTATTGTCCACATACTTTCTTAGAACATTCGCTCCCAAAACCATGCTGCACGATTGAATATTTGCCCGTTTTCGTTCCCCTAAATCCGGGTAACGTCCATCTACGGCCCCACCCAACACAAATGTACAAATACCGCTTCAAATGGGGGGTTATTTTCTTTTGAGCAGATCAGAATTCTTTCTCGATCGATCGTAATAAAGTCTCATTACGTGAACTTGAGGGAACACTATTCCAACCCCGTTTCGCTTCACTCTTTCGTAGAAATTAACCAACAAGTCTTGAAGAGGTTGGGGGACAGGTTGTCCGACTTTCCTTAGCTGTTTACTTTCAAGTTTGATTGCAACAAGTCTTGAAGAGGGTTTTAGTTTTTAAGCAATATGCCTCATTGTGATTATCTCCCAAGCTATTTTCTAACGCACCATAATACGTATCCCTCGTGAGATAGATAAAGCATATTATGAAGAGAAGGAATTTCCAGGCAGAATGGGACACTGCGGGTAGCCCAGAAACGCGCAGCATCCCTCCAATATAATATCTGATACCAGACAAGGCAGGCCGAGCGTATTTCTCTCGGACTATATCGGGTGTTTATCTTCATCTTTATCGAAAAAGCCGGTCCACGTCCTTCACGGAGTTGCGAAAATAAGTACCCACCTCTCCACCGTTCAAGCAGACGTTTTATGAAGCTAGAGAAAATCTCTCGATATTGAGCTCCTTATTCAGTTATAACAGGAATTGAGATTGAGTGGCAAATCCGCGATGTTGAGGAGTCACGTTTGAAAAATTCTTTTCATAAAAATGTCGCTCGTGTTATATTAGGTACCTACTTATCTTCCGAGAGGAATCCATATTACTACAAATCAGGTAGATGTTCCCATTTGTTCTGTAACCATTGTCACCAATAGCACCCATACGACTTGTAGGAATACCTAAATGTGGAATAATAAGAATCGGTTTGGCTTAAAACAATTTTTCCCAAATGTAGTAAAACGCTCTAGTTTACCGTCAAAATTGTTGCTCAAAGGTCCAAGATAACTGCCTGATAAGCTGATCACTGGACTACGTCACAAAGCTGTAGAAATCCACGAATAGAGCAACTGAAATATTGACAAGATAAAATAAAAAATGAAGCCAAAACTAGTGTTTCTGCTTATCCTTTTCGACATCATTTAAGTTTGGGAAATAGCGTTACGATAGTGTAATCGTATAGAATTAAACGTGGTACTTGGGCTATCGCCAGTCAATTGGTTTACCTCAGACCTTCCGTTGAACTAATGCGTCTGCAGAACGACCGTCTCCCTAGCCTGATTGTTTTTCCAAATGGTGAGCGAACAGATGATGGTATAGCAACCCCCGTGGTCTCATTCGATCCACGGAAATCATTTCAATCCGAATCAAACAGAATAACTACCCTCATACATCGAAAGTGTTTGAGATTTCGATTATTTAAAAGTTCAACCCTTCAATATCATCCCTTCGTGTTCATTGATCAAGACTCCAAGATCACTGGCACATCCCATGGAGAAATCATTTTTTGGCCAAATCTTGTTAACTTTGGTCCAGTCCAAAAAAGCTTCAGACCGGGGACGGACGGATTTTTATGTTTTTATTGGATTTTCAAAATGTTAACCAACAACTTTTGAGGGGTTAACAAATTTGTTTTTTGGTTCGATCATCGACGCTCATTAATAAAAATAATCCAATAACCTGGATTCCTTTCACATTTTTCCCAAAGGCATTCACATTATAAGTGATTTAATATTGGGACACTTTGTCCCAAAAACATTCTGTAATAAAATTTTAACCGTAATAAAATCTGTTGAAATCGGAGCAATTTTTGTGAGTGAAAAGAGCTGCCCTTCAAACTCATCTTTTACAAACAAGTCATGCTTTTTCGGTTAAAACTGCGGATTTCCTTTTTGTTCTACTACATCTTTTATATCAAGATTAAATTAACACCAGGACTAAAATTCAGGAATCATTCCATAATGCTGTGAATTGAATTTTGACGATGAAACGTATCGGGAATTCCCTTTTCTAATCATTTGAAATCATTGCAATATCAGACTTGTCTGGAAAAAAAATCCACTAAGAAGACAAATAAATAAGGATTAATAATCTACTTCTTCTCTGGAATCTCGTTAGTTTCTCTGTAACTTCTCTACGAAACGTTTGAAGTTTTTTCTAAAACTGGAAGTAGGACATAATCTCGAGGGGAAAGAATTTACTGTAAAAATTATTATATCATAAAACAATGTTTTCTGAAAAGTTGCTGCCCACGAGGTTGTAGAGATGATGAAAAACATTCTTTCGTTGGAATTGACAATTATTAAATTAATTTAGTTATTCCTTTTCTCAATTTGAGCAGAAGCGAAGAGGTATTTCGCCTAAGCAATATCAAAGTGCTGAACTCTTAACCAGTCCGAGTGGCCGGGCAGCTTCAGCCTGTAGTGCCAATTTGGCGTCTCCTCTTCAGTCAAAGTCGCTTTGAATTCTACTTACAGACCCGCTTAACAATGTTCCAATTCGTTCTCTTGCCCGTCGTGCGTTGGGTCCGCCTCCCTTTGAAAATGTACAAAACTGCCCGGGATTCCTCTGGCAACTAAGTAGATCGAAATCGACTCGCGTTCCGTTTGAATTCGAATTGAATTTCTTCGTACAACTATGCCCGGACCTCGGGTGACAGTTCTAGCCCGAATTGGGTGAGTTCTTCGGAAATCCATTGTCTTTTGAGCGTGGGAGATGAGATTGATGGAATACAATTGCTGAAGTGCTGAAACAGCTAGCTACAACCTTCGAAGAACTCTCTAAATATGTTGTTGATAGAATTCAAGTTAATCTCTACTAGTCTTCTTTGTTGGGAAATCTGAACCCAATCATGAAAGCATTAAAGAATTAGATCTCTCTTTTATTTTGCATACTTGACCAGGAAACTCTGCTGCGATGTAGGTATACAAGTATGTTGATATTGTATGCTTATTAAATATGCACCTACGTATATTCATACGGCCTCGTGTACTAGATTGCCACTATCCAATTCGACATTAAAATTTAGCAAATTACTGCAGAAAGCTTCATTATTTTTGTATTAGATAGCCCTTCTTTGTAAATCACAAACCAGCGTTTTTTTTAAAGTACTCGGTACATATATTATCCAAATTGATCAGAATCAGAATGTCGAAAAGTTTCAAAATGATACTGATGTATTCATGTTTGCTGTTGATAAAAATCGCTTCAAGGTATCGAATGAGCCCACTCGGACCAATTCACGTCAAACCGTTCGCTTTCCTCAACGGGTACCTAGAACATTTACAGAAAAAATGACAACATGAATGTGAATGTGAACGTCCTTGCCCATAGTGCAAATCTCTTTGTAAATTGTGACGACCGAATGCTGATACATTTACAATAGAATTTTGTTTTCAAGAGTACATTTAAAATGGAGTTTTATCATTTAAATGATTAACAGGAGTACAATCCAGTTCTTAGCGACCGACCCGACAGTCCCCCCCCGCCCCCTCCCCTCAACACTCCTTCAACTAACCTTCGGGTGGGCTCCTTCCGCCCTTTGTTATCCCTGCATCACCACTTTTCCGTCCGCCCGAGGGGGTCATCGTGTACCTGCCACCTTGGTAAGCACTAGCCTCTCTGGTTGAATCAACAGAGTTTTCCAGGGAGTTGGTTAGGCTTAGTAAGTACCGATTATGAACACAGAATGCACTCAGCGTAAACCCTTGTTAGCCCCCCCCCCCCCCCTGCCGTAGCTTTCATCTCTGTTTACTAGCTCCCCTCCTCTGAGCTAGAATCCCATATTTTTAGGTTGCATAGGCAATTTTTCATCTTCGGTACTTAAAAGTGTAAAATTAATCATTTAAATGATCTGGCTGTAGTACCATAAAGGTCTATTGTCCCGCTTTTTCAAAGTTCATGTATTTGCAGACAACTGAAGCATAGGAAGTTTTATTTTATCACAATAAATTTCAGTTATTCCATCCGTGGGTTTCAATGTCGGTGTCGATGTACAATACATTGCACCTTTGCACATTGCATTTAGATATCATCTTGTGTTATGTACTATGATACTAGTAATGTTTGAAACGTTATATTCATGACAGTATGTCTAGAAGTCAGTTACAAGGAGGGGATACACACTAATCAGCTGAAGGATCCTTGAAGCTTAATTTGGTTCCGAGTGAAACTATAAATGGAGCTCTTTTGAAAGAATCTAAAATACAACTATTGTAATAGCCAACTTTTGAGTAATAGTTTTCAGCGTTTTTGGATTCTACACGTCTTGATACGTAAACGAACAAATTTAATGTTAGGGAGTTGGGGGGGGGGGGGGGGGTTTGACTGTGTTAGAACTTGAATATCAAAGTTGGAATTTTTACATTTCGAACCCAAGATGCATACGCAGGTATGTTATATAGGTACGTTTTAGTTGAAGAAACGTGGTTGATCCATTTCACATTTTATTCAAGTGGGTTAAATTTTGAATTATCGTATATAATTGATTAATTACACTGCACAGGCTCCCGAATACGGTAGAACATTCTAAAAATTACATTCCTCACTATTTCAATAAACTATTCTTCTCTCCAGTAATTTTACGACAAGTTTAGGTAGAAGCTGTATATTAAAGACGAAACTGTATTCAATCTTCAATTATAAGGATTCGTCGCAGTAACTCTACTTCCCAGTATCTTTCAATTAACACTGAGGGCAGACAAAAGTGACTTGAGACTATAAGTAGCTCTAGTGTAATATTATATATACACATACCGCCCCTTTTAATTAGTTTTAAGCTTCTCAACATCTCCAAGGTTTGTGTTTAATTTAATTTTTTGTTTAATTTTTTGCGTAGTCATTTGACCGTGTGCTAGATCCCTCCTCTTTTATTTATTTCTTCCTTCGAGTGTGTCCAGCGGAAATGATGAAACTATGGACGTTTGAACTATGTGAAACGATAAAAAATCGGTCTATTAATCTTTTGTGACTTGATAAATAAAAAAACGTGTTAACGGATGATGAATGACTGTTTCAATGCGTCAGACAGGTTTTGATAAAATATCGGATCAGCTCGAAAAGCGTTCGGTCGAGTTTCTGGGATTGACGGCGCTACTCATGTAGGCTCTTGGAGTTTTACTTTCCATCCACACAGATTAGAAAACGAAAAGTTATGTAATAGTATCGTCGTTTTAAAACTTCTGTAGTCTGGTGGGAATAGACTGAACTGAAAAAATTGCATAACCGCTCATTAAAGAAATTTATACCCGCTAATGTGTAAGCGAACGAGCCCGAATGCCTATCTGTAACGCGTGGAAAGATTTCAAGCTTTCTGGGGACTGTAAGAACATCGGAGCGGCGCTTCAAACAACTTTCCCATGTACGTATTAATCGTGGTTTGCTACTAATACCTTCATTACGTTGTTCACAATCATAATCATTAAGGTAATGAAAACATCATCTCAAACAACATCTACTTTCATCAGACTTGATAAATTTTCATGGTTTTCGCGATATAACAACTTCAAGAATTATCGGAAAAACGAGGTACCACGTAATTTAAAAACAATCTTGCAAATTTTCCAAATGTTTTGTGCATTAATCCGTAGTCCCCTGGTCGATCAAAATTTCTACAAAGGTTGTCAAAAGGTCTTTGACTTCTTATCATTACATTAAGTTCAGGCAGAATTACTAACTTCGATGGGATATTATTACAGGATTAATGTGATATGAACTAGGTTAATTAATCAATTCAATCTGACACTTTGCGTAGCCCTAAACTTTGTCGTTCATCCAAACCGTACGCTGAGATCGAAAATCGTACCCATATAAGTTGAATCCCGGCCACTGAGATGCATTTAAAACGGAGCTTATACGATCTGGTGAATATTCAATGAAGGGCCTCCTTCAGCTGTTACGGTGATGTGACTGATTGACGTTTTCGTAATGATGGAAGAACTTCTTGCTAAGTACCAGATGCTTAGGTGTGCCGTGTTCTGCCATCGCAATCTCCCGTATTACCAGCAACTAATACCTGCTAGTAGGTAACATGCATAATACTGACATAGGGGTCTCGAAAATGTTTAAATTCCAGAACGTTTTGCTACCTATTGGTAGCAAAAGCTGTTCTAATTTTTGGGAGATGAAAAAAAAAATTTTTTTTTTTTTTTTTTTTTTAAGTTCGAGTCCACCAGCATGACATGAGCAGTTTTTCTAAATGATCGTATAATTCATGTAGAATTGAGCATTCCGAGTGCAATAAACTTGTAATCTATCAATTTTATTGTGAAAAAAACTAGCCCTTCAATAATGTTTTGCTATTCAAAAAAGATTTAATGTTCTTAGAAAATAATGCATTTTATTGATTTTTACCAGATTTTGATAAAATTTTAAAGTGTTTGATTCTTAAATGATCTAGTTATTTTAAACTTTCGTTGTTGTTACGTTGATGCTGCTCAAAAATTGAAATTTGAGGATTTTGAAATTGACATTTTCTGTAATTGTGCAGGTCAGTCCTTATAAATGTCATTAATAAACAATTGATAGTTTCCACTTAACACAAAATCTGCAACAGAATGTTAGCGCTCAAATAGAAATGAAATTGGGGTTTGGAACTAAAAGAGTACACAACGCGCTGTCAGATATTTCACATTCACGTTACTAAAACGTGTTACGTACTAAACTTGGAAAAAAGTTTGGGCAACTCAATTTCATTTTCTCAGACTCTACTCGAGAAGAGTTTTTCTGGAGAAGTTGAATGGAAATAATTACCCACGCCCTCACCTCCCTGAAAAGACTAATCAGATGCTCCTAAGAGCGGAAGCCCCACTGCAGCTTCCCTCTTTCTTGGGGAATCTTTCATTCCGAGTTCGAAATAAATCTATCCACAAGCAAAGGAGCCACGGGTTTGGTTTTGATTAAAGATTCCGAGTCCATACACGTTTTTCCAAAAGGGGGAAACGATGGAAAGAAGTAGGTTCGGAGCGCCTGCAACTTCTTTTGATCTACCTTGATTTTGAGGGAGGGTGGTCCGAAAAAGAAAATTCCGTCTTAAGGGAAGTTGGTCCCGGGAAATTGAAATTTGACCTGTTTAAGAGGGAAGGTGAACTCGGAGTAAGGAAATACCGCAAGATGGTGCCCCTTATGGTGATACAGCTGGAGAAATATCTCATCACGGAGTCCTGTCAGATCGTCCACTGCCTTCTTTACCAACATCCCAGAGGAAGGACCTCGCCTCAAACAGCCGATTGGAATGGGATTTCCCTACAGGCGTACCAACAGGAAACAGCGATATTCCAATATTCCTAATAGAGAACCTTTCTAATCAACCAAGGAAACAAGGTCGTTCGCCTGTCAAAAGTTATCATTTGCACCCTGTTATCATTTACCTGCCGGAAGACTAATGAATACAATACGCTGGGTATCCCAAAAAAAAATCACAACCCTTATAGATTTTACAGAAAACGGCTTATTCTAACGCAGCTGTGAATGTCCAAAATGTATTGCTGGAAATTGTTTTTCGTTAACTACCTCAGGTTGTTTCTGAAGTAGATGATGACGGAAAGCATTGTGACCACTTGGACAAGCTGATCTTCACGGATTTAGAAGACATTCAAAGAAATTTAGGATATGCTGTCAACCCCAGAAAAGAATAAAATAGTTTTGTATAGGAAAAAAACAGTTCTTGAATGAGAAAAGATGAATTTTACAAAAACATATTCTTTCAAAAAGTCATATCTCGGCAATCAACTGAGATAGAAACAAGCGGTTGGTAGCACTCTCCTCCAAATCTGATATCCCTTTCTATAATGCTTGGAATTTTCCCGTCAAATTTTTAAAACGTTTTTAATCCTCCCTTTTCCCGATCACTTCATCAGACTAGCCTCTATCACCCACTTCCGAATCGATATAACATTTGATTTTTGAGGAAGTATTCAACGTTTTTATCAAGATCCGTTTTTTCATCTACACTCCACTAGAACACCTATTAACAACAAAATTTGAAATAAACTGGATTGCTTGATACGTCATAATTGGTTGGGGAATTGGATTCGTAGTATGTTCTTGTAACTTATTATTTTCATTTATACATCTAGTTTAGGTATGCAAACGAGATGAAGTATGCGAAATCATGTCAATTAAGCAGACACTCAACTTATTGTTTTTGACGGGCGAATTTATTGATCTTGCAAAATATTAACTTGAAACCTTGACGAACAGGAATTAGAAGGGAGAGACTTCAAATTTTGAAACCTGGACATCTATTTAAGAATTTTTGTTGAATAAAGAAAGCTTATTTATAAATTAATGGTATAATTAACAAGTTTTTGTCTCGTTATGTTTAAATTCGAAAGCCGATTAAGGAAAAGAACAAAAACTCTGACCTGCTTTTAATAGTACAAAGAAAACGGAAAGATTCTCATCGTAATAACAGCATTAATGTTGTAGGATCCCTAATGAAATAACTCAAACCATAGAAAACCCCAATACCAACTCCACTCTAATTAGGTATTGTATATTAATTTTCTCTTTGAAGTATATTTCATTCATTGACGGTGGTATTACACTACTTTGGTGGTTTTGAGGGTTATATTTTTCAGCTAAATAATGTAGAATGAATTTGGGAAATGAAGGGATTTGGGTCGCGGGAGGCAAGATTCTTTCTGGGGGCTTGAAACGAAATTGAAAATATTATTCAATGCCATTTCTTCTGGTGTAATGATGAAGTGTCAAATAAATTTTAGTCAGTCTCAAATGGACGACGTTCTTTAGATCTTGAGTGGTGGGGGAGGGGGGGCTGAAAATTCGTTATTAAAATGTTCTAAAAATGAGAATGGATGCCTCGCTACTAACTGGAGGAGGAAATGCATATTGAGGAACCCATAGTTGGAAGCAGAAAATGACCTAATCTCTCAACTCTTTCAAGCTTTTTGACATTCCACGTCCTTACCTCCACCTGGTTCGTCACTAGAGACAGTCACTCAGTTTTAAGTATTGTGTTAGCTGTCATAATTAACCTAGAAAACTGAATGCGTCAAACGATATGGAGTGACCCCATGGTCTTACGAGCTTCGTGAGCAATAGTTTTCAATCTGCTACAGAAAGCTTAATCGGGTGGCAAAGTGTTATATCTCTGACGTCACTACTGGTCCTTGATATATACTGATTGTTGTATATTTCATGGAAATATATCGCCTCATCGAGCTTCTGACCAACTCAATTTTGGACTTTTAAACCATATCACATAAAACCAGTGGTCTGATTCGATGTTACTTCCTGTGAAAAGTGCAGCATTTAGTTCACTAGCAAACCTTGCTTTGATAGCTGGATTTGATAGCTTTTTACTCAGGACTGATAACAGACGTGTATATTCATAAAAATCTTTCATGGGTAGTTTAACGAAACTTATAGGATCTGCAGCGATTCCTCGGGTCTATGATACACTTCATCTTGTGAGTATGCGGACATTTAGCGGTATGACTTCCACTCGCATCTCCCTGGAAATATTTATGTTCGAACCTCGTCTTTTACGAATCCATAAGTCAATACAACGTGGAACACGTAGAATAAAATAAAATACATCACGCGGAACCTAGATGGAATTCATCAACCGTGAACAGAGATAACAGCAAAATGTCGTGCCTCCCCCCCTCACGGATCACAAGTTAGTTTCCCTTACACCATATTACAGTATCGTTAAAAATGTATTTTTAAAACTATCTATGAGCTTCCAGCAAACATTAGAAAGGCTTGTGAAATAACCACCTCGTTAGTACTCAATCAACAATGTGTTTCACTTTGTTGCATTTCTGTGATGTTGGTTCAATGTATTTGCCAACTGTGTGGTTTTTATTTACCGTCTAACAGAACGTCTTTGCAAAAAACAAAACTCTGGTTTATTTTTTCAGTAAAATATAACTCATCTAAGTAAATCACTGAGACGTAATCAGTTTTATATTACCTGAATTACCCACCGCGTGCCTTTAATTTTTGTAATTTTATTCCAGAAACCTTAAAAACAGCTCAAATCATACTCCGGCCCCCCCCCCCCAGTGTGTCCCCATACCTTGAAATGACTTTTATAAGTACCACAGGCCATTGGATGACATCGAAAAAATTTAAATCTGTAAACACGAATTTTTATGGTTATCAGAATGCTTCAACCAATCACACAATGCCTTTTAGGGAGTTTACTCCAGTATCCACATTACTACATCACTACATCACTAGGTTTCTGAATCAGAAATTCTGGTATCAAAACAAAAACAATAATAAATTAAAATAACGCGAATGTTGGCACCATAAATCGGGAGATACATCGTGGAATGGTTTGACCTACGGACCTGGGAAGGGGCTCATTCGATTCCTCGTGAAGTGTTCTTCAAAAAGAGTACAAATTTAGGCCGCCTTGACTTTTTTTGAGGTTTTAGGGATTTTACAAAACTTTGACAACCCTTAAAGGGCACTTTAAATTAAGTCAGAGAGCTGGCTCAAGAATTGGAGCGTCGCCGGACCAACATGGATTTTCCTGAAAATTTCAGATCTTTTGCTCCAGCCGTTTGGGAGAAATCGTGCGTTCGGCTTACGGCGGACGGACGGAAAATTTTTTATTCCAGATTCGGATTCTACATCCTTTGAAACGTAAACCATTTCATGAAATCTTCAGGGAATTTTTTTTTTTTTTTTTTTTTTTCAAGAGCGATTACAATGGTTTATTATTGAATAATAAACCAAAACGTGAAATTCAACGAGATGAAGCAAAACACCTAATTTCGCTTTTCTTTTCCGCAAACATATTATGAAAGTTGTGGAAACTTAATTTCAAATGAAACTCGTGAAAACCGCATTCCATAACGAGTATAACAGCTGATTCGACGGTCACAATTTACCAGGCTGTTTTTTGTATGTTCAGACCCACTCACAGTCGGGTTGACGTTCTTCTACCCGTCAAAGTTCCTTTCGGGAGAGCAAACGTATTAAATCACTCGCGACGAAATTGTAGGAACCCACATCAAGAAAAACACAGGTCCCCACCTCACCGCTGGTCTCGTTACCAAAACTCTGCAATTATTTCTGTATTAGAATAACCCTTCTAAGGAAATCACTGATGTATTTATATGAGATGTGGTATATTATCTTAATTCCCCGCCTCGTGCCTTCATTTCTTGTAGTTTTATTCTAGATGCCTTATAAAGAGTTCAATTTATATTCCAAAACGGAAGATCTATTAGGGAAGAAACTAGCCTCAAGGGCCTTTCAGCTTATCAGTGAGTCCCCATCTTTTGTAATTGACTTCTAGACGTCCCAAAGACAGTTTGATGACTTCTTCAAAATATAACTTTGCCAAAATCAACCTTCACTAGTACCTTTGTACGAGACAAAAGCTGATATCCAAGTAAGTATGTGTTTCTTCGGGGACTGCAAAGGTTCAATATCGATAATTATACATTAGTGAGTTAGGAACTTAGATTCTTTCTCGAACGGAGTTTCCCATTTCGGGTTTTCAGATGAAGTAGGTACTTTACAGAGCTTTAGTGACTCGAAGTTGGAAAAGTAAAAACAAAAATTGAACAGTTAAGCAGTCGGCATAAGCGATTAAACGGAAATCTGTGAGAAAATTACTTTTTGTTAGAAATTAGTTTTATAACTCTTGAAGCATGGCTTAACTCATATCGAACTATCTTGCGCATATTATGGACATGGCTGTATTCAATATCCCATTGAGAAAGCCGGACGACGATCCATTTCAAATGCTCTCCACTGATTTAGTTGTTCCAGTTATGAGTATTAAAATCATTTCATGGACAGAGAAACTACAACGCGGAGACAGTGAGATTTCACCCCCTAGGAAGCGTCGACGTGTGTATTTGCCAACATAACGTGTCGGACTCTCTAACTAAGTTTGATGAGTTGGCTGCGTCTATCAAAAGGAAGTTGGTAGGTTGCTTCCTATTGTACTGCTCGTGCTTGCCTATTTCACTTGAAATGTAATCCACACCTACGGACTGTTTCAGGCCGAGAGCGGCATTCTGCAAGACAAGTCTTGTGTTTGATAGAAAGCTGTGAGGGCATTTAATTAGCCCTTTACATTCACTAGGGGCTCTTATTAAAATGATCATCACATTTCATTTAGGATCAGTAAATGGGTCATTACATGGAAGTCCATGTTCCTGGTACGGTTTTTACAAATATTAAAATCCCGCTTTCTTTTTTCTTTTAACTGATACTGCGGTTCCACATGAACCAGTGGGGGAGCCTGTGGTCATCTCTGGATTCGGCTATGCCCAGATGATTTAATCAATTTAAAGAATTAGTTAATACTAACGTTAAATATACAATTTCCTCTGTATAAAAAAGAAATGTTCATGCTCATAGTTGGCGCAATTACACCCTCATTGGCAACATTAGCACTTGTGTGGAAGCGCTGTCATTCTGCGTATATCATACACCCCCCCCCCCCCCGCACCCACCGCAGAGGGCCCCTCCTCTTACTCCCTCCAAAACACCGACCAATCAAATCGCTTTAAGGCTCGTGCTCCAAACACGCAACTTCGACCAAGTCCACCAACCTTCGAGAGCTCTCGGATTTCTCCGTGGCGTCTGTGGAATTTTGGTTCAAAGTCACAACGACACGGTTACCGTAGCAAGCGATTTTCAACCTTAAGGCAGGGTTTGTAACCGCTACAGGCGATGACCTAGCAAAAATGTCACAACTCACCACTGACTTGAACATATTGTGACAGCGCTGCAAGATCAAAAATTTCCATCTTACACAATTTTGGTACTATTTAGAATTTGTGCCTACATTTGACAGTTTTGATTAGTAAGTGCACACTAAAATTGAATTCAGCTGAAAGTCAGTAAAAAGTTTCAATCAGTTTTGGCAAACGGATGATTATGAGCAGTCCAAGTGGGCTCATTCGGTTTATTGAAGGGACGTCTATCAATGTCGCACACAAAAATTGCTGTTCTAACATATGGGCTTACTTTTTTTAATAATGCGTGATTGCTTGTGTCATTGTTTGGGGTTCACTTTTAGGTTTAGAAATTACGACTATTCACTATGTGTGAATTTCTTCTGGTCGCAGACATATCCTAGTCGATCTTGCATCCAAAATTAGAAGGAAATGGCACCCCACTATCCTATGCCCATAAAAACTTTAAAAAATCACGTTTTTGATAGTGTTTTTTACCATGGTTAAACGTTGAGACTAATAGCCCATGTACAAAAGAATGGATTTATATATAAATTATAAGGCCTTTTATGGTTTTCATTGCTGATTTTGAATCCATGCACTTTGAAACGTATAATGATAAAGTTTGTGGGTGGGTTATACAATTTTTTTGCTATACCCTTAGAGTGGCTTATTATTAAAAATATCAAACCAACAAGGCGACAATTACCCTTTTATTATTATTACTCTCATAAGTAAGTATGTGATTCGTGACAGTTCAAACTTGACCAGTATAGTCGATGTCCGCATTATGTTAGGTAGTCTGAACTTTTGTAATACTGAGCTTTTGAGTACAGAGATAGACCTACCTCACGTTTAAAACGTGATGATTCAAATTTCGAACATTTGACGGGTATTGCTTATCTACGAAATAGTGAAGAGAAGCAATGGGCGATAGTGACAATTAAAAAAGGCGGCGAGATCTTTTTAAATAATTTGTTGCATCAGCTCCATTATATTTAGACTCGGGCGATCTTCAGCGGTGAAACAAATGAAAAATAAAATGAACCGACGATTGGAAACTCTTTCGGTCTACTGGCCAGTAACAGCTCGATTTACAAAACACAGCGACAGAGATACAGGATGGGCTAACAAATGGATTTATAAATGGTTTTTAAGCCCCGGATTATTGACAACTGATCGATTAATCCAAAAAACCAGGGGATGAAATAAGATGGCGTTATTGAATCGGTGTGTTCACTTTGTAAGGATTAGTTTGGATTACATATGTTTACTTAAAAATTTTGTCCCGTGGAGTAATTTGTTTGTAATAAGTTTGTAATAAACCAAAACAGTTGGGGGGTGGGACATGGGTTCTTTGTTTAGGTATGATTAGTAGAATATTGGCTGCGTTGATTTCATTGAAAAGAATGAAGTGATGAAGTTTCAGCTGATTGTTAGATCGTTGTGATAGTGTTATGATGGTTCTCGTTTTTGAACTATCGAAACTAATTTTTTCGAAAACGAGGTCCGAAAGATGATTTATGATGTTGTGAAAGTCGGTGAAACTTGTCGCCAGTTTGATTGTTTTTCCGGCGGCAAGAAGTTTTAAAAGGATCTTCTACCCTTGAGAAAATTACTCCCTTTCTGTTTCGTCCCACCTGCTTACATTTTAGAAAGTTTCAAAGAAAATCAAGGTGTTGGCTCCTGAAATTTTAAAACTGTTTTATACAGTCTACAGTACTGATAAAGGTAATATTTAAACAAGGATACTTATTACACCTCAAGCCAGAAGATAAGTTTCTTAAGAATTGAAACGAAAGTCCGATTATTTGCCGAAGAATCAAGTATTCTTAAACAGGGATGAGTTTGAGGCAAGACATTAAACACCCAATCAGGCCCAATAAAATCCTCAAATTTCAAAAAATACTTGGAAATCAGTTTTAAAAAAGGCTTCGGAATATAGAATTGATATTGTTTGGTAAAATACGACCTGGAAAAACTGTACCAAACTAGAACAAATAGAAATGTGTGCTCGAGTTGTTCCCTTAACTGTAAAGATTTTGTTTAAAATTCTAAAAATTGGTTTCTACAGCGGAATATAATCGAGATAATAAATGTCCCGTTAGGATATGCATGCCCACAAAGCCTGATTACAGAAAACCTAAACTTAGTTGAACAAACGGAAATTAGCGCGGTGGAACTTTTACGTCGGTAGTTTATTAATAAATCTATTATTTGTGATTAAATAATATTTTGGAAATATCTGAACAACACCGCGGTTGTCATTTCATTTGAAAATACGGAGAAAGTGGGTTTTGGAGCTCCATCAGTTTCGGATGCAATGGGTTTGGAATCGGTTTCGTTTCGATTAATATCAACGTCTTTTAGCATTTTCTCTGAAGTTGGACAATCTGGTTTTCGAAACTGGACTGTACAATAAGGAGGTTCGACAAAAGCATATAATACCAACATACTCCAAAAAAGAAAAAAGCTCGACGTAGGTTTACAGAATAAGGTACCGAGAATTCGCCTCGTTATCCCTGTAAGCTTACACTGAGGCAGGTCTTTGTTGATGCATCAAAATATCCAAATCCCTTGCTCTCTCGACTCATCATTATACAGATGGACGACAGTTTGTAAATGTGCTCATGTTGATAGGTACATGGGTTTTACATGATTGCAATATTATAATTGGTCTAATGTAAAAAATCCTGTATGTAAAGCACGAACACTATTCAGCAAAGGTTTACAGCATATTTCAGTCAAGTTCAATCGTATACATTTTGGAGATGTAGATGTAGATAACTATTCAGTTGACGTATCAGGGGAAACAAAATACTATTGGTTTCATTACTTCTGCAAAATTACAGAATTGGTTTAGTTTCAGAGCAGCAACTCTTTGTACTTCCTTCTGCATTGCTTTGTGACAGCATCGCTATTCCCAACCTTCACTCTGTCCTCCCGGTTTTTAAATTCTGTATGATGAAACTTTATTTTCTCTGTCCACAGACAGAAGAGGCTCTCGGACACCCGGCTCGCGGAACTGGAAACACAAATGACCCTGAAAAAGATTCGAGACGAAGCCAGGATGCACAAGCCGGGGTTCGGACTACGCGACCCTCACCAAATGTAAGTTTTCATCAGTTACTTCCGAATAAATTAAGAAACAATTTAAATAAAACAGACACTATTAAGAGTCATCTGGTACTTACCGAATCTCTAAAAGGTAACTGAAATGTATCAATAGGTGCCTATGAAAAAATATCACCAAATAGAATGTTAAATAATCCGCGCATTCCAGAGACTAGCTTATGTCTGGTTTTTATATGACCACATAAATATAAATATTTTTAAAAACTAGATCAAATTCTTAATCAATAAAATAAACACAAATCGGTTCATGAGTTCTAGTAGGCGAGAGCATCGCTTAAATTGATCGTTTATTACTCTCTTCGATTCCCCTCCTTCAACAAATTGCAAAATTCCTGGGGTTTGTCGCACAACTAGACTATAAACCTGATAGTTAAGTAAAATCAAAATAAATTTTTTTTTAATTAATGAAATGAGACAAACATAATGAAGGATTAAAGATTTACCACTGTTACCCCTCCAATTACCCTCTTTCTTGTGAGAAAATTAGAAGTTCACCCTCCGGGGTCGGTTCTAATAGGCGTATCTCTACTGACGAAACTTAGCTTCAGAAGGACGTCCTAAAAATGTAAGGAGATTTTGGTGATTGGGAACTTTCAACGGTGGCCCAACATTAGGATCTAGTAGCTAGGAACTAGGTGACTCGCCTATTGGAATATTCATGAATTAGATAGTTCTGGAAGTTTCTCGCTTCACCACTAGATCGGGAGTTTAGATAAGAGTTCAACAATAAAATATATTTTAAACCACAAACACCTCAAGAAGAACACCTAAAAACAAAACGTACTGGCAAGCAATGCGATCACATTTATATACATAAATAATAAATAATTCTTAATAGAACAAAAATGAATCAAGAAAATCCTCCGTTTAAGCTGTATCAGCAGATCCTGAAACTGTCAGAAAATTCGAAATTTCGTAGGTTTGTTGAACAACTAGAATTTAATTGGCATCAAACAAAAAAAAGTGTTTAAATCAATAAAATTAGTTGATAATAGTGAAGAACTCTCGATTTATCAATATTAGCCCACCATTCAGCCCCTTTCAAAATGAAAATTGAATGTGCTGAACATTTTTTAAATACTCAACAAAAAGTTTACAGTCGAAAATTCTCGCCTGAGCAGCGATTAAAAGAATCGGCTATTATCCCTCCATTCCAATTGCTGTCAACGAATGCAAAACTTCCCAATTTCGTTGCACAACTAGACTACAATTGGAAGCGAACAAAATAATAATAATTAATATCAGTTGGAATTATAGCCTGAGTAGCATCGACAAAATTTGACGCGGAAACCCCGTTTTTCGGTATTACCCCCTCCATTTCGCTCTTCCTTCGTTAAATTCGACATTTCTGGGGTTAGTGATCACAACTAGAGTGATGCTGGGATCAAAGCAAAAAACAAGCATAGAATCGGTCAAGAAATGTAGGCTGATAATGCACGCTGTCAGCGTCGAAAAAATTAGTCACATGAACATCGTTTTTTCCACGGATTCGGTCTTAGAATGGTCTAAAACGTTATTCAATTGGCTTGCGTTCATGATTTAAATTTCTACTGAGCTTTCATCGATTATTGAATTTCAGGAGAGATATGCTCAAAAAAAAAAAATACCTATTTGGATAGGGTTGTTTCAACCCCCTGGATAATTATAATAGGCACCCCTCTACTAACGAAGCCTTGCTTCGGAGGAACGCCCTAAAAAGAACATTTTTGGAGTTGGTTCCCTGTTGCGATCTTCAATTTTAATTCGAGGGCTGAGCGATCCAAAAACTGCACGAAAATGTTCTTCTCCGGCGCCCACTTATTCGTAATACCATTAGAGCTGAGATGAATACGTAATGTCACTCTTCGTCCTCCGGAAAACCAACAGTAACCTTATACGCCAATCGGGAATATTGTGTTAGACCCTAAGTCAGTCTTGACGTCATTACACCGGACGCCAAGGGCTCTTTAACAATTTAACAGAACCGTTTTATCATTTCTCCCCGACTCACAGTGAAATTCAACGCTTCGGCTCAATTTCAATTAGGTTATTACTTTCTGCACAGTCTTGAGTATAATTCCGTGAATACCAACCTTTTTTAGGGTTTTCGTACAGAACCTGATAACAAAATACCAGCAATGGTGCAGTGTACTGTATGTGGACACGACGCAATGATATCATCTCATACGATCCTCACATGATACTAGAGAATTTCCACTGTGTACGAGCACGTTCACATTCACATCCTGTTGACGTCCTTCTTTCAGTCTAAGTTTTTAGCCCTTAGAGAAAGCGAACGGATGAACTTAAAGCATTGATTCATTGAAGAGATTTCTATCAGTAACGAACATTAAAACATTAAAACATAAAAAATACTTCAAAAGTGTTCGATATTCAGATTTTTAAATATTCCAACACTTTGATTTCACCTTTAAGATGCCTTTGAGTGATGCCGAAAATTCACTCCCAAATGTGATGTTATACCCAAATTTCATTAGATTTGATCCACTAGTTTGAAAGAGAACGCTGAACGGTGGATCAACGGATTTTTTTTTTCTTTTGATTTTTGGATTCTACACATCTGGATACGTAAAACGTAAAATATTCAATTCGGTTACTTAACTTTCTCTTATCCTTTTGCAAAGTTGGGAAAGTAACGGTTACACCTACTATAACTCATCTACAAGATCTGTGATCACCCAGGATTCGTGTTTTCGCTTAGAATCGAGGATCCGTGTTTTGAATAAGTTCCAATGAAGGAATTTCAAATTCGATTACCTAACTTTCCATTATCCCTTATGTGTTGAGAAAGTAATTGATACATCTAGACTGTAATGGGCGGTCTCTGTTCTGATTTCGAGTATCTAACTTTCTTTTTACTCTTTGTCAAGTTTGGGAAGTTATTGCACCTTCTATAACTGCCGATCTGGTCTTGTCTACATGATCTGCTGTCACTTAGAATACAGATCCATGTTTTGAATGAGTTCTCAATGAAAGAATTTTCGATCTGAATCCCTAACTTTCCATTATCCCTTCGTCATGTGTTGAGAAAGTAATTGATACACCTAGACTGTAATGGACGGTTTTCGATCTACTTCCACTGATCTATCTAACGTTGCATTGACGGATTTTCCAGAGGTCGGAAGAGGAGGGCACCTAGTGGACTCGTAGGGATCCTGGACGGGAGCGAACGGAGCGACGGAGAGCGGGCGTGGTACCCGGGACTGGAGCGCATCTTCAGGGCTGCCGCCCCCGCCTCGGCCGCTGCTTACATCAGATACCCGCGGGATCAGATGGACCTCGAGAGGCTGACGCTCTACCCTCAGGAGCCGCCGCCAAACGGGGACCTCTTCCCGCGTTAAAGGAATCTCCTAGGAACCCTTCACCCGTAGCAACGGTAAGACCACATTACATCCATAACAATCAACCTGATAAGTCCAACTACCTTAGGGCCACCAACAATCCATAATCAGGGGTGCCCACGGGGGGAAGGTATGACGCAGACTGCGCCATTAACATTTGGGGGGGGGGGGGGGGGTGTCAAAAATATTTTGGGGGGTAAAGTTCACTTCTTTTCTTTTTCACTTTCATAAGTTCCTCACTCATGAAGCAGTATTTTACCAGAAAATATAAAAACTCTGTGAGTTCTTAAGAATCTCAAGAAACATAAATCTTCTCTTAGTTTTACATAACATAAAGGTTGCTTATGAGTGTTTTTTACATTTTTGTTTGGGGAGGGTGTACTAACTTACATGGGATTCTAAGTTGGAGGGGGGGGGGAGGGGCATCCCTGCCATAATCATGGCTAAAGCACATCTTTGTGCTTCAAAACAAACGGTTTTCGCTGATGGAATCAATGGTTATACTGTTATCAGTAGTCCACGATTCACACCATTTCCATAGGGGATTGATTTGAAGACTTCAGATCAAAACTAAACTTAGTTTAAACGTCGATTTACACGATATCAAGGAGGCATTTGCCGGCAAAATAAGGGTGGTAACGGGATTTCAGTGATTTTTGCTCTATTCCCGTTTTTGTTTGATAACTGCTTGCTTACTACTTGGCTTCCTTTACTCTTTATTTCATCCGATTATGTTAACCGTGTTGTTTATATTCAAAGTTCGTTAGTTTAGATACGCTTACGCTTGTGTACTCGATGAGACTTTCAATTCGTTCGAGGACCAACAAAACAATAGAATTTTCTTGAAAGTCGGCACTTAGTCACGAAATTAATGTCGAAGTACTAGAAATCTGCTACTTTCTCTCTAATCCATCGTGGACTCCGAATAGTAAAACATGAATCATCCCCGTCAAACTCGTCAACAATGCTAAAATCAATCTTTGAGCCTCATTTTCTAGAACAAAGTCCCTAAAATAACTAGTAACACAAATACCCCAATATGTAGGGACATACGAACAAAATTTATAGGTAACTGACGAAAGACAATAACACAAAAAAGCAGAAATACAATAATGAAGAGTAACGAAGAAAACACAATGTGGAAATGAAAACAAAGATGGCGAAAATAAGTGGTATTAATCTTTGTTTAGGGCGGTACCTACCCAAATTTGGTTGGTTTTGAATGTCAATTTAGCGCGTTTGATTGTTGGTTCATCTGACCTGTCAGTGGTAGTAAATGAATTCATAATACAAAATGGCAAACGTCCTTCTGTTTGCATGACAGCTAGGGACGGATATTTGAGCAAGATTTAATGAAGAAATGGCAATAAACAGTAACGCAGTCAAACAGAATTTCGGAATGGAAACAATCAGGGTAGAAGAAACGTTTTTTAGGAGGCTAACTATACAAAAATTGTTTAGTTTTGACCGACAATCACGCGCTAATTTCATCGTTAATTTATCTGAATCGGCGTTGGTGACACACAAATTTTGTTGAAGCTGCCAAGTGTGCGTTTGTAAACCGATTTTCGTGATTCTGTACTGGTTTGATCCCATTTTTTCAATTCATTCATGCGATCCTGATTCCTACTAAAACTTTAGTGCTTTTTACATGTTTATATTTATAAGCGATTTAATGTAAAAACCGGACCTAGGGATGTTCCAGTAATGCGTGCATTACTTATCACTATGTGTGAGTGATATTCTGCTATAAAATCAACGATTTTTGGCCGATTCTTGTGGTATAACTTTTGTTTGTCGAACATACTTGATTCGATGCTATTTTTGCGTAAATAATACTTGACACAAAGGAAGAAACGATGAGTTATCATTTATCAATTTGCCACTTTTCTTGTTCTCAGATGCTCCAGTTGCGAAGGTCCAAGTGAACCCCTCGACCCAAGCTTGTCGACCCGTTAAAAGTATTAAACTCTCCACTATCTACCTGAAGATATCCACACCTCACGACCCCCCCACAACTCCCGAGTGTTTGCTTCCTAATTACCCGTGTACATTTAGCGGTTTAGATTTTAAAAAATTACCATGAATATTTACTGTCACCACGTACCTCATTTGTATAGTAAGACTACGTTTCAATGTACGTTAAGTATATATTTTAATCTACATTTTTTCCGTCCTTACCTTTTAGTATGAATTAGCAGAAATGTGAATTTTTGCGCAATATTACCAAATGTTAGAGTTGTGTTTTAAACATGATGCTTTAAGTATTTTTAGAGAAAAGAAACACGTTTGTTTAAAACATTGCTGTTTAATTTATATGTATTTTTTGTACCAATCAGTATTATGAATTTTTTATAATTATTTATTGTTTTATACCTTATTTATTGTTGTTGTACCTGTAAGGATGCGAAATGGAGATATAGAGATTCCGTTTATTTGATTGATACCAGTGCTACACTGAGAGATTCCTCATAAATATATTTATTGTTATTATCCAGTTTTATCGTTCACATTCATTTGTTAACCCTTCATCGCTCCCTAATATGTGGTTAAGATGACGAGGAAGATGGATCAAAGCAGCTCAGGTTCTCAAAAATGTATATGACGTAGAATATGGTGTTCCCGACGGCATCAACTCAAGACTGAAGGATTGTCAGAAATGAGGAAGAAAACCAAAAGTGTTGCTATTTCTCGACAAATGATAGAAAAATTATGTCAAAGTAAAACGCTGCAAATGATTACTCAGAGGTCTATCATTTCTGTTTTAGAATAACCCTTCCACGTAAATCACTGATCAATGTACAGTAAAATCCCTCTTCAATGGACAATGATATATGTCCACTATAACAGGGTTTTTCACAATAAACTTACTTTTGTTTTTGTTTTTAAACCGTATACGACGGGAAATAAAAAGTTATACGAATTCAATCAAAACATATGTACGTATCAATAACTTGCAGGAATCGCATTAGCTTGTAGAGAAAATTTGGTGAAGGGTGGGGTGCCGTTCCTGGCACTGTACGAATGGATTTCACGAATGAGTCGAGACTACTGATTCGTTCATCACTATTTAAGTACTGAAGATGAAAAATTGCCTATGCAACCTACAAATATGGGATTCCAGCTCAGAGGAGGGGAGCTAGTAAACAGAGATGAAAGCTACGGCTGGGGGGGGGGGGGGGAGGCTAACAAGGGTTTACGTGAGAGCATTCTGTGTTCATAAACGGTACTTACTAAGCCTAACCAACTCCCTGAAAAAATCTGTAGATTCAACCAGAGAGGCTAGTGCTTACCAAGGTGGCAGGTACACGAATGACCCCCTTGGGCGGACGGAAAAGTGGTGACGCCGGGATAACAAAGGGCGGAAGGAGCCCACCCAAAGGTTAGTTGAAGGGGTTGAGCGGGGGGGGGGGGGGGGAACTGTCGGGTCGGTCGCTAGGAACTGGATTGTGCTCCTGTCAATCATTTAAATGATAAAAATGTAAACAAAAGACTGATGACATACACACCATACGGCTTCTATTTCATTTGGTTTGTGTTCGGCTTCTGTCATACTATGAGCACTAGGTTAGTCTTGAATTTGGGTCAACTACTGCCTTCTTCGAGGGGTTCAGAATGGCCATTTTAGTGTCCACGTCCACAGTAGAGGGGTTCAAATGTTGAGTACCTATCCTAATAGCACGCCGGGACCTTGGTCAAACTGTCTGTCACTAAGAGGGGTTTCACTGTATATAAGTGAGTCATACACTTTCCAAACTCTTCGAAAAGCGCCTCCATTTCTTTTATTTGCATTCTAGACGCCATAAAAAAAGTCTCATTTACATTTCAGCTCGGTTGATCTATTAGAAACGAAATTAGCAAAAGACCTGACCACTATGTTTAACTCCGTGAAAACGAACCTTTACTACAGGGGCAGCTGGTGATAGGAGCATGAGCACCAATAAACCAGAAAGATTTTTAAAAAATAATAAAATCCGTCTGTTGAAGTTAGTAAATCACGACCAACGCGCGAAGTATACAGGTCTCTGGAATGCAGAAGGGAACAATCAGATAGTCGTGAGTACATGATCCGAAACCATCCAATGTACCTACTAGGTGGAATTCCGGGGACTTTCAAGTTTGCACTGAGGTGGGCAAATACGACAAAAAACATTATCACAGCCAGTTCTTTGCTCTCTGCTTGAGGTGTCCCAGGCGTATCTTATCATTTGAGGTAGAACATTCAACGATATTTCCATCGGTGCCCTGACAATTGATTTTAGAGAGTAGTAAGTCAAACTAATTAAAATGAAAAGAGCTTCATTTTGAAGGATGTGCTTGTTTTTTTCTGCACATTTTGCCGAAACGCGGGGTCAGTTCTGATGAGACTACCTGAGTTCCTTGGTCCCATGAAGTCTTCGTTAAATACTATTCACGGCAGCTAGAGCTGGAAACTAGTTTTACATCGATAAGTGGTGACGAATGGAGTGAGCATCTTAAATTAGTGATAGGAAAGGTAGTTCATCTGACTGAGTTGGAGTGAATTAGTTCACTCTTGATAAGGAGTCGTTCTTTAGGAGCAGTTCCCACTATCGCTCTCCCCTGCTGTGCTACTTCAGGAGGGCTCATCTTCCACCAATGGCAATTCTCGAATCCAGAATAGTGGAGAACGTTGACGCATCACATGTAACGATGGATGATTATCATGGTCAAGACATATAATGATATTAAGTGTTATCCCAAATTGATGTAACGTATAATATGAGTAAGGAGTACAGGTTGAGCCGTCTTAAGAAACACGAAAACTGAATGCAAATACAATCTCAACTAAAACTAAAAAATTTGACAATTTAGCATTTATAAAAGAAGAACAGAACAACAAAACTAGTCGGACATTTTTTCCTGACTGAATGAGGGAACGCAAACATTTCTCTAGAATTAGGTATTACGAGGAATTTTCTTCGGAAATATCGCAAAAACATCAAGGCATTTCATTATGAAAAAGATAGAAAAGCTTACCTTAACTAACAAGTCTTCTGAATTTTTCAGTACCTAATAAGTAAAACTGAAAATGAAGGAAGCCAAGGAGCATAGGGGGCCGTTTTCATGACAGCGGTTCACTCCTACAACTCCCATTGCTCCGACTCCTGCTGCTCCTTTTTCAGCGGCAAAGGAGCGATGATGGGAGTACACGAGCGATGACGTCCACATAAGAGCAGCGGAAGTTGGAAGATTGGAGCTGAAATGGGAGAAGTTGGAGCAATAGGGATCATGGGGGGCAAAGGACTGTTGGAGCGAAGTGAGTTGGTTGACCACGGAAGAAGCAAAGGGAAATTGAGTCATTGTAAAATGATATGAGAAGAAATGTTCTTCGTTTCTAGTGCATTATAATTGAAGCGTCATCATCTAATCATTACCTAGTACATTCCCTAATCAATAGGTTACCCTACAGGCGAGAGTGTTGATGTGTGGGAGAGCAAAAAAGCAGGCACTGGGAATTGAAAATGGAACGCCTGGGTACTAATCGCGCTAACATGGGCCACAGCCATAGCGGTAAGGCGGGGCCAACCAGGTATAGATTACGTCAGGGGAATAAGAAACATGCACTCAATTCCGTATGAAGGACCCTCCCTTCTCTTCTTTCGTGTAATGAACTTAATCTTTTATAGAGGCTGTTGATTATTTTATGAAGAATGCAGACGAAAACAATATGATGGATAGGAGAGTTCCGTTGAGGAATTTGAGAGTAAGATAGGTGAGATCTTCTACAGCAGAATGTAACAATAATTGATTGAACTATGTTAGCTCTGCGCTCTTCAGCTAGATCCCAACAAGAAGCATGAATCGTGCAAACAATTTCCTATCAACTGAGCCTCCATGTGGTTGACCAACAAACAACCCTGAAATAGCACCCAAACTGCTAGCGATAGAGAACAAACCTAGAGACAAACCATGGGATTCTCACCCTCCTCCCCAATCCCCATGCCAATGCACTTAATAAAAGTTTCCAAGCAATGATTGGTCGTGATTGTTGTCTCCACCAATTACCCCCATCGCTCCTTGTTCCAGAATATCTACTCTGTCTGCCTTTCACCTAAAATATTCAGTTAGGAAATCCTTCAAGGAGAGAAACCGAAGGATAGACAATTTTGTTTATACGGTTAGACTATTCATTTTTACAGAATCAAGGATGTTTCTAAATGTACCAACGTTTAAGTTGTTTTCATAAAAGAGGATTATCTCTGCCTACCTAATCTTTCCAGAAAAACTTTGAAAGGAAAAGCACTCGCGATCAGTGACTGGTTTAACGCCCGAAATTTCGTGGACATACAAAGACGGAGGTGTACGAGTCGCCTTTACGTACCTCATAGACGTCTTCCTCGGATCTCGCTGATTCGACAATCAGCACCCACTCATCCCAGGCCCTGTCTGTACCTTTCTACTCAAACTTCCCAGCTCTCTGATTAGTAATAAATCTCTTCGTTCAACCAGCTGGAGATGAAAACTCCAGAGAGTGGATCGTAAACAGAATCAATGTGCTAGCAGATGGAATTACCTATATTAACTCACAAGTAGGTGTACGTTTTAGCCCGTACTTCTGAACTAGGCAGGTCAAGCGCCCAAGATTTTCAATTCTCAACATTCACGTGCCACACGGTGCGAGCCCAGGCCTACAGACAGTACCTAGATACAGCAACACACAGCTAGTCCACCAGAATTCACAGTCGCTGTTCTTTCAATTAGCTGGGAAATAATTAAGCGTCGACGACCCTTTCTGTGATTCAGAACGATCTCCCCCAACACGAGAAAAAGGAAACAAAATCCTACTAATATGAACAGTAGTATAATAACCAACATTTTACTAATAACCAGTAACACAGGAACAACTTAAGTCTAATAACTAACAGGTCAGTATGAATAAAATTTTACAAGAATAAAAATTAAGTAGGAAGATGCACACATTTAAGCACTTTTGATTGAACAGCCTAAATTGTATGTGTAGATTAGGTTTCTGACCATATGGTCGTATTTTAATCATTTGAGGTTGAATGCGAGACTTTAGTGTCTATAAGAATACAATACAGAAATTATCAAGAATACCCTCTTTATTCACGAGCTCATACAAAACCTTGTAACATCTCAAAGCATTATTTTTGCAATTGGTGCGATTACCAGAAAGCTATCTAAATATTGTTGTGGATACTCATTACTGGGCTTAACTAATTCTCATTTATGGGTGTTTATTGATCAAGGATACCTAACTATCAACTTATGAAGAAGAAACCTTTATGAACAATAATATACTTTCATTTACGCACTTGAAAACACCGAGTTGATATAAATATTATCGGATAAGATCTACAGGTAGGAGAAAAACCCAAAAGAATTCAGGGGCTATAGTATTTCTATTGTTATGAACTAAGAGGATGGGCTTTTGACACTGACTAGATAAAAACGACAGAGCAACCAGACACTTTTTGTCAGTAAGAATGGGAAATAGATATTTCAATACAATGAACTATTATTATTGACTACCTGGTGATTTTTTTATTTTCATGCGTTACGTTTCAAGAAGATATGGAAATTGTCACAGATCAACTAGCCCATAGTGTCGTTATAATAGTACACATAGTGCAAGCATATGGTTTGGTTAGTTGTTTGTTAATACTTAGTCAACCACAAGTGCAAAAACGAAACTCACGATTTACGCATTGAGGGAAGTTTTCCTTTTCGCGTTCCTATTCTTCTAGTTCACTTACGAATTCCACAGCGTTTGGCGACAAGGTTCAAGACGTGAATAGGTTCTTTCGTGGTTGCATACCCATCTACAAGGCATACCTTCGAATTGACTCGAGTTTCAAGGTTCCACTCTGATCAGTTGTGAGACGAATGTCTAGTCTAGGAAGATGAAAATTATGGAAGCCTCTCTGGCACAACAAAGCTGGAAAGAAATGACAAGCCTCTAACTGTTCGGCTGAAGCTAGATTCTCTTCTGTTCAATCATAAACTTGGTTGACCTAGAAACGATCCACAAATAATCCAATATCCATTTCCAAACGTAACAATCAATCGAGGCATTGATATTATTTAGACTTGAAATTTTCTTAAGAGTTATCACAAAAATTCACGTTTTGCTGATAAGGGAATGTCTATTAATCTCTGAAAAGACAACGCCTGAAAAAAAAGTGTAAAAGCATCATTTCATTCGATTCATTTACCCTTATCAGTATGTTCAGCTGCTTGAATACCGCCTGTCGTTACTTTTGCATTATACAAGACGACACCTCGGAGCATATGCAAATAAATGGCGGGATGCTGCAAGAAAATGTATTGGGCCCACTCCTGTACCTTCTGTACACATGTGGCTCAGCAGGAGTTGTTCATAACACCACAGCAATTTATGCAGACGACACTGCTGTCCTGGCAGTTGATGACAGCGATAATGAGTCGATATCAAAACTCAATAAGTCTGTCTCCAAAATCAGTCTTTAGACATCAAAATGGAGAATCGAACAGAACAAGGCCAAATCAGTGCACGTTGATTTTACCAACCAGAAGATCAACTGCATCCATATTTTCCTTAACAACGTGGCAATACCCAACAAGACTGAAGCCAATCTGACCAAGACGATAGATGTCAAGCTCAGGAGGAAGGAACACGTGAAAAGGAAGAGGACTGAGCTCGCATTGAAACTGAAGAATGTACTGGCAAATTGACCGATAGTCCAATCCGCTTATTGTTCCGCCAGGCCTCTCGGCCGCCCGCCTGCTTCCCCTTCTGCCGTTATCGTTCCGCCGCCTTAAGGTTTATTTTACTCACATAATAGGATAAAATTGTGTCAAATCGGCAGATGCCTCCAAAAATCCACTGTTGTTGCGACTGAGTGCGCAATATTGAGTTTGCGCACACTTCGTGCATATAATTGCACCAGTCGACAACTGTATTATGGTTCATACTGAGTTCTTTCTCGCAAAATTTCACACTGACCATTTCATTTGCCCAAGCATATATGAACAGCACAATATCTGTCAAAGGGAGTTTCGAACCAGTCAGGTAAGTTTTGCTCCTTAGTGCCCTTGCAGCTCTGCAGCATCCACGTTTATTGCACTGCCACCGGTCTCTCAATCCAGTAAGATATAAAATAGTCGTGTTTCCTCCTGAGCACGTCACGTTTTGAGGCAAAATCTTTCTATCTTGCAGAAAACGAACGGCACCCTCCTTCACGGCGTCATACAAAGACAGGAAGTTCATTTTTAATGGGAACAGACGATTACGGATCACTGAAACACAACTGACCTCCGATATCGATAGGCAAGATGACTCCAAAAACATGACCGACAGATATGACCTCTGATATCAACAATGAAGGAAAGAGTGTCATTTTAGAAGTGGCGGAACGATAACGGAAAAGGTCCCAAAATGATCATTGGTCACAAGCTGCTTGTCTACGATCAAGTACTCGACTCAGTTTGGAAGTATGGAACACAGTTGTGGGCAGCACAGCTCCAAACAATAGACAGATCATTCAACGTTTCCAGAACTCTACTATGATGTACACTCTGGTGCTTCCAAAAGGGGGTACTCCACCGCGAACTTCAAGTGGACAGTATGGATGAGGTATTCAAACAGCGAGTAACAGCTCATCTTACCCGACTAAAAGATCATTTGAATGAGGAAGCTGTAACGCTCCTGGGTGCCCAAGATCTAACTCTATGCCCCAAGAGTAGATATGTTGATATTAGAAGAAGAAGAAGATTTCGACATAATGATGTTTGAAAAAGTATCGTTTTAGTAATTCTACATATTGCAAAATACATCGATATATCAGCAATTTTTATAGGAATGTCAATATGGAAGAAGTTATCTATATTTCATTTAATATTTTTGTAAATGAGATGAAACAACAGTATAGCATGGAAGTATGCTGTAAAAAGGCTAACAAAGTAGAAGTGGTAGAGTTTGTGACAGGGTGCATTTCGACGCTTACTACCTACACTTGTTGTTCACTGCAAAAAGCTGAAGAATGAAGAAGATAATCCTAATTATTTTTTATTCGAAACTGTTATATTCCAGAATTTTCAACGCAGGTGGATACCAAGGTCTAGCATTCAACCTCAATGAATTGTCTAAAACTCGCAATAACAAACTATGTACACGGGAGTTCTACTACATGGAGAGTTGACTAATCACTCCGAGGAATTAAGCCGTTTTTCTCAGGTTGAAGGAATTCGTCCACTATGGCAGCCACCATTTCTTCGAGCGTTTCCGTCAACGCGACCGTATCCCTGAAAAAAGGAAAAATTTGACGCACTGAGATCGTATGAGCTGATTTTCCTGTTTTCCTTTTTATACGGGCACGCACAATTACGACGTATTATAGAGAATAAGACATTCTAACAGCAGTTAACAAGGGTTCAACGTTGTTCAAGAGCGATTACAATGGAAAAATATTCTATTTGAAAATTTTAAATTTCGTAAGACGGAGCATGCATATCAGAATGCTTCAACCCGTGTTATCGGCTATAAACCCAGTAATCTAGTGATGTAGTGAATGTGGATGCAATGTTGGCACCATAAATTGGGGAAAAAATTCCAAATTTTGGACGCTTTGACTTTTTTTGAGGTTTTTTGAGATTTTACAAAACTTTGACAACCCTTAAAGGGCACTTTAAATTAAGCGAGAGTGCTGGCTAAAGAATTGGGGCGTTGTCGGACCAATATTGATTTTTCCGAAAATTTCAGATTTTTTGCTCCAGCCGTTTGGGAGAAATCGTGTGTACGGCGTACGGCGGACGGACGTAAACATTTTTATTGCAGATTTGGATTCTACACCCTTTGAAACGTAAACCATGAAATTTTCAGGGGGGTTAAAATTTTTTTTTTTTTTTCCAAATTCATTACAATGGTTTATTATTGAATAATAAACCAAAGTAGAAATCTTATCCCAGACCACCAGTAACCAACATAGTAGAATAGGCTTTAGAAGGTAAACAAATCTTTGCAAACATATTTTCCACTGGAGGTCTAGCTCGGACCATTGATCAATATGATCTTGAATTTCAGTACAAAAAGAACGGTCACAAGATTTATGTTAGATTGTTTTGAACTTGAATCCAAATAGGTATTTTTGAAGAACAGATTTACGTTCTTTCAATTCAATAATCGCTCTATCACCTGTGAAACAGGGACACTCCAAAGCAAGTGTTCAAATCATGAACGCAAGCCAATTGAATAATAAACTTTAGTGAAAGAATTTGCAGCGTTTTTTTTAGGTATATAGATTTTTTAGAACATAATGAAGAATTTTGAGTTAGTATTCAGCACAAATTTGAGCTTTGAGTTTAATGGTCTCGATCATAGCTGATAAACCTCTTTTCTTTTAGGACGTCCCTCTGAATCAATGCTTCAGCATTAGGGACGCCTACTACAATCGATCCAGAGGGGTATGGAACAACTCTAACATGAGAAAAGGAAATAACTTAATACAAATCCGTTTCAGACCGTTCTAAGACAGAACCCGTGAAGAGAAAGATAGGGGTGTCGAGGATACGCTACCCTTTCGAAATAACCCTAATGTTTTTATGTTCCCTGTTGGTAGACATCCCTTCGATGGATCGAATGAGCCCACCCGATCCCCTTCACGTTTATCCGTTCACTCTCCCTGAGGGACAGAACTTTGAATGAAAAAAACGTCAACAAGGACGTGCATGTGAACGTCCTTAGTAAAACGTGATAGTAAAAGTCGCTCAGTAAATAGTGACGATGCAATCAGCTGATATAATTGCAATGGAAAGTTGATTTTAAAAGTTCATTATGAAATTAAGTTTTTCATATTGCCTATTTCAGGAAAAGTGAAGCAAAATAGGTGTTGTTTCAACGTCCGATCGATACGTAGTATATTGAGCCGTTGTAGGTATTAAAATATTAAGTTGTATTAACTACTGAGGGACTAGTAATGTTTTAGTGTTTAAGGAGTTATATTTATAATCATGACGAAGTCATGCTCTCATGTTTGGTATATCTATAAGCCATTTAGGAGCCATGGATACACACTGTTCAGCTGAACGAAGCTTGAGGCTAATTTGTTCCATAATCGATCCACGGAAGTAAAGTATAAACCGAGCTCTTTGTGAGGGATCTAGAACACTATAAAAACACATGTAAGCGGCGAGTTTGAATTAAACACCAGAGGATATGTCCAAGAAACATAAATGAATGATTTGCATTCAACGCTTATCTATTATAGAGATAATAAACCTTTGTGTAATTATTTTTCAGCGTCCTTGGTTCATTATTTTCAATAATGAACCTTTGTAATAGACCAAGAAATAAATCCGTCCGCCATCCGCAGCTTTTCACCGTAATTACTGAACCAATGTTTGCGAAATGTGGCTCAAATGCCTACGCGCTCAAATTTCCCGGATCGACATATCGATATGCATCTATACGCATAAGTATCGAATATGGCAGTAGTCTCAGCACCTTGATTAAACAACACTATAGGATAGTATTTAAGGATTAAACTATTAAAAAACCGAAACCTCTAAAAATATCGGTGTGAGAGAACAGTTTTTTGCTTGATTCAGATAGAAATTAGTTGAATGAATCGAATGAAACCACCCAGGTTGCTTTGCGATCATCCGTTAGCTCACGAATCGGGGGTCTATCTTTAAACAAAAGAGTGGATGCTAAAAAATTGACCCGCGACAGACCCGTTGGAAGGTGGATGCTATACGAATAAACTAGCCATCCAATCCAGTTTTTCGTAACTTATTGATATATTTACGGACAAGTAGGTAGGACTTTTATATTTTATCGGGTTAAACTTGAGTTGTTCAATTCGTGGATTTCTCAGGCTCTATACAGCATATTATACCATTGCAGATATCTTGAAATCTGCTTTTGTTTCGTACCAAGTACGTAATAAATTTCAGTGTTTAGAGAATTATATTTAAGACGAAGAATTTATATATATAAGGTACAGAGTCACACTGATCATCTGAAGGAATCTTGGCTAATTCTTCCCTAATCGATCTACCCAGCTGAAATTTAAACGGATACATTTTTATGGCATCTAGATTGCATTCACAATTTATGGAAGTTTGAAATAATGTATCATATAATGAACATAGATGTGATTTACGCAGAAAGGTTACATACCTATACAAAAATATTGCGGCTTTTTTAAATTGAATCACAGAAAGGTCCCGAATTTAATAATTAATAGTTTAATTAGGCTAAATATTCGGCATTTACGAAGAAATGTAGTAACAGGAGGCTACTTACGACAGTTCAGGCGAAGCACAAAGTTCCGTGTAGTACTTGATTTTCGGTTCGGTACCGCTAGTCCTCAGGGTCGCAATGAGACCATTGTCGAAGGCGAACGTAACCATGAAACTGGACTTAGAGACGGGCAAAACGGCTTTATGGTCCGGCTTGGTGGAGTCGTAACCCGTGTGCAGGTCACGAACGGCGATGACGTTATATTTCCCGTTCAATATTGACGTCGGGTACTGGAAAAAAGCAGGAGGGGAAAAAAATAAAGCACGTCAACTCGTCAACGGAATATCAATTGAGATCGGGTGGTGCGGGAGATTGTAAAACGTCTGTAAAATATCATTCAAGATCGTTTGAGAAAAAAAGAGTTGATAGTTGAGAGGAAACTGAGATTTCAGAAAGGCCAGGTTGTCCAACTATATCAATGTCAAAAGTCAGCAATAGTAAAGAACATTATTACGACGTATTCCACACTCCAAATCCAACGACTAACTATACCTCAGTTGTCTATTGAAGTGAACACTGTTTTATGTCTATTGAACCTTTCAAACCCATTCTCAGAGCAGTATTTGAATAGTAATATCCCATTTTCCATGAAAAGCTGGGTTAAAGTGTTACGAGGAACATTTGGTTGGAAAGAGTTGCAGATCACGTGGAAGAGCGGTCGGTTACAACTATCGTAACAAGCTGTGTAAGTCATGGGTAGGTACTGGCTCAATGTGAATTCATCTACCTCGTAAGAAGAGAAGACATTACTCCCCACTCCATACTGTACATCGCCACCTCTTCAAAGGCCAAGCTAGTACCGTGGTAATGCATATACTCCAAAAAGATTTTCATTTCATAATAAGTTCAAAGTTGTTATCACCTATCTCACCCAACCAGGCCCAAAATCGTGAGGGTTACTCCTGGGAAGGGGGTTAAGATAAAAAATGAAATAAATTTGAAAAGAAAAGGGGCTTTTAATGTGCGGTTGAGATTCGGACAAAACGGAAATAGAAGAAAAGAAAAACTTAATTGCAAACCTCTGGATGAATAATGTTTGGTATGAAAGAAAAAGGATTCGATATCACGTGGACTCGATCAATCTAAATGCACCTTGATATGTGAGAGGGATGCCACTTGTGATACACCTGAGCTAAGACGACGCTAGATGAAATTGGTCAATTAAGGGCACAGAACATACTAAACAATAATAATCAATCGGAGGGGGAAAAGACCGTTGGGTGGGAGGCACTTTCGTCAGATCGAGAACATGTCGTTCTAAGGAACGGTCTTGCCCAAATACTACTTTCTAAATCCGGTTTTGAAAGAAAACGAGCACATTTTCAAAATGTGCTCATTTTAAAAACATGATTTTTCTCCATTATTAGGATTTGGAGACTTTTTTCCAACTTGATCAAGAGATATTAATAAACTGCATAGGATTTGCTCCATTGAAACACAAAACACATCAAATACATCACTTATTCGGAAAAACAATGATTGTTTATGAAGCACTGGGAATTCCAATAGGAGAATACCGAGCTGTGTGGAACCTTTTGTACCAGTGCCATAGGGGACAAATATCGTTCACCGGAGGTTTGTAAGATTTGAGGCGTGAAAGCTTCCCACTGCGCAGGAGGAGCTTAAATACATAGTATAACTCCCTGGTTACTGAAATTAACCTAATGGATCTCTAAGCTCGCACACTCTTGGCAGATAGGGGATTTCTGCTCGGATTGGTTTGCGGATCGGTGGATGCAACAACATGTACCAGTGCCAGGGTGCAACCTGGCTGAGATCAAAATTTCTCGTCCCTCGCTTGAGTTCGCGCTCTCATATTCTCTGAATTGTATTCCTACCGAAAAATTACTAACATAGGGTGTTCCAGAAGTAGCACAGGATGTTAAATTGTAATAAAAAACTCAATTTTTGCACAATCTGAAAATTTTTCATTTTAAAATGTTCTGTAACATCTCCGATATAGGCATGAAAAATTACATCGGGCATATGTCCACCTAAAGCGGCCTCACACTGAACGGCCTGTTCATTGAAATTTTCAATCACCTGCTGGCAGGTTCTCGGATCGATGGTGGCAATCGTTTGTCTTATTGCTTCCTTCAATTCCGGAATCGTTCGAGGTTTATTCGCATAAAACCGGGTGAAGTCGTAGGACCGTGCTGACCACTCCTGCGTCCTTCGGAGTGAAATGATGCGGTTCGGAAAATTTTGTTGCAAGAGTTCGATGGTTTCGCGCGATGTGTGGCAAGTTGCCGCATTTTGGTTTCAACAGGATGGGGATTTAAACCTCGAGGCAAACGATTTCCACCATCGATCCGAGAACCTGCCAGCAGGTGATTAAAAATTTCAATGACAGGGCCGTTCAGTGTATTGCCGCTTTAGTTGGGCATATTATGCCCGATGTAATTTTTCTAAATTCTTAATCGGAGATGTTACAGAACATTTTAAAATAAAAAATTTTCAGATTGGGCAAAAATTGAGTTATTCATTACAATTTAACATCCTGCGCTACTTCTGGAACACCCTATACAATAGTCCACCATCCAGGATGCCGATCATAATGAATCAAGTCCTCCATGTGTGTTCTGATGTTTTCATACAATCAATGAAAGTACTTGGAATTTTAATAATAAGCAGCATGGACCAGAATTGGTAAAAATGTACTCACAAGTACAAAGTGCAGCTACCATACTCGAAAATAACAATTGCAAGCACTTATAGTTGACTTTTAAAGTACAAGTAATTGTACTTACTAACCTTATTGACGTACAAACACATCTGGATCTTGCCAAATGTCAAGTACATTCTTTGTTTAAGTGAGAATTCATGATGATATAGAGTTTTGGAGCCATAACCAACGCCTCTCCCTCCCCTAACACAAGAACTACCTTTTTTTCCATTCGTTGGTTTCAATGTTCATGTCGATATTCAGTATATTACACCATTGTAGATATTTACATATAAACTTGTGTTACGTATTAAGGGACTAGTAAAGTTTTAGTGTTGATATTTTTAACGAAGTCATCGTATCACCTTTGGTATATCTAAAAGTCAATTGCAAGGTGTGGATTCACACTGATCAGCTGAAGGATCCTTTAGGCTAATTTGTTTCCTAATCTATCTAGGAAGGTGAAGAATAAATGAGGCTCTTTTTAAGGAATCTAGAATAGAACCACAATTCGTGGAAGCGGAGAGTTTAGATCAGTGGTTCCCAAACTGGGCGATGAGAGGTCTCTGGGGGGCGATGGGAGATCAATGGGCATTAGGGGGACGATGAGTCGAAAAGTGGGCGATAAGGGGGCGATGATCAATTTGCTGAATTTGAAGATAACTCTGACTGAAAATATTCACAAAATTCCTTGAATTACCAAATAGGAAATTAACGAAATCTTCTAACAAAGCGATGAAACATTCCCGGAACCGATTCGATGATTCGATTATCGTTTTGCTTTCGATGTACAACAACACCCGTAGCTGAGCAATATCCAGGTCTATGGGCCATCGTTCAGAAATATTTAATCGCGTTCCCGTCATCCTATCTTGTAGAGCGCGGATTCAGCATAGTTTCCGACCTAATTTCTAAGAAGAGGAACCGTCTGCAAATCTCATCGAGAGGAGACTTGAGGCTGAAGTTGACCAAAATTGAACCCAACGTAGAACAGCTGATTCACGCTCATCAAGTTCACCCATCTCACTAGCCTCCGATTCAAGTTTGAACCAGTGATTCTAAAAATGCTTTTCCAAATATGGAAGTTTTTTCGAATGTCAGCGTTTTTTGTTCTTTCTCACATTTGAGTTTTTCAAATTATTTTCAAACTAGTTCATGTTTCTAGCTGTGAATTTATGTGTAAAAAAACGAATTTCTTGATATATGTGTGTGAATGTGTTGATATAAGTTGTATGGAAATTCAGTAAATATACAATTTTTATGTTACGTGTGTTTTCTGCAATGTTTTCATTGTTCGGAGTTTGGACTGACTGGGTACATTTTAGTTTAGGTATAGTCAGTCTTCAGTTGAAGAAATCTTTGCGGTGTGTATGGGGGGGGGGGGGGGGGGGGCTATGACGTAACTCGGGCGGCCAAAGTGGGCGATGGCCAAATATAGTTTGGGAACCACTGGTTTAGATGATGTACCTACCACACACTACGCCTAATTAACAGACCAGTGATTTACGTAGGGGGGAATACAAAAATATTTAACCTTTGTGTACGAATTTGCTGCGTTTTCAAGTTGAGACAATATGCTCAGAAGATTTTTCAATGAAATTGAAAGATTTGGTGAGATTTCCAGTATTTTGGTATCCTAGAAATTGAGGGGAGAAGAGGTGACTGATAATTTTAGGGATACCAGTGTACGGGCAGTTTCTTCATGATTGGCAGCGTTTTCTTATCTTCTATTTTCCACCTATATCGACATTTCGAGGAACAGTGCATCGTGAAGGCAATTAAAATCATACGTATAAGCCGCGTGTGATAGCTATCACAGATCACCGCTCTGGTTGCATAATATCACGAGATAGGGCTCACTTCCGAGTTACGTGACCCCCCGAAGAACATGATGAAATGAACAGGAGCTCTTACCGTATTGTCTTCTCCGTCGTTGAAATGGTTGATTCGGTTGAAAATCGATTTGATGGTGTCGGCATCGTGGCAGAAGTAGTAGGAGTTGTTGGTCAAATGGTGTCCATATCTGAAACAAAAAGATAGTTCGATGTCATACAACTTGTAAGGGGGAACCGACAAGTGTATAGGATCATTTATACATTTTTGAATAGTAGAATACATGTAGTAATATGCTCACTGCAAGCAAATAAACATAAAATAAGAATGAACCAATTACTGAAAACATCGATTCAATGACTCCTTACTATTTCATCCCCTCAAGATTTGATCTTTGAATTTATCACTCTGAATTCCCCTGCTTAAAAAACCATTTATAAATCCATTATGTTAGCATATCCTGTGCCTCTGTCGCTGTTTTCTGTGAATCTAGCTGCTACCGACCAATGGCTAAGAATTCCCAACCATCGGCTCATTTTATTTGTCATTAGTTTCACCGCTGAAGACCGCCCGAGTCTAAATATAATGCACCTGATGCAACAAATCATTTGAAAAGAAAACAAAGAAACCAACTCGTTCCCTTTTTTATTGTCACGATCGCTGCCCGCCATTGGTTCCTTGCACTGTTTCGTAGATAAGCAATACCCGAAATTGGAGCCATCATGTTTGACACGTGAGGTAGGTCTATTCCTTTAAGCAAGCGTTCCATAAAAGATTGGACAACCTAATAATACGCACATCGCCTAAATTTTGCAAGTTTGCATCGTCACGATTCACACTGTAATACGAAATTGGTTCCTTTAGGTTTATTATTCAATAATAAACCATTGTAATCGCTCTAGAAAAAAAATTCTAACTCCTCCTGAAAATTTCATGGTTTACGTTTCAAAGGGTGTAGAATCCAAATCTGCAATACAAATTTTTCCGTCCGTACGCAGTACGCACGATTTCTCCCAAACGGCTGGAGCAAAAAATCTGAAATTTTCAGGAAAAATCCATGTTGGTCCGACAACGCCCCAATTCTTTAGCCAGCACTCTCACTTAATTTTAAATGCCCTTAAAGGGTTGTCAAAGTTTTGTAAAATCCCTAAAAAACTCAAAAAAAGTCAAGGCGGCCTAAATTTAGACTTTTTTTGAAGAACTTTCCATGAGGAATCGAATGAGCCCCACCCCAGGTCCGTAGCTCAAACCATTCCCGATGTATGGCCCGATTTATGGTGCCAACATTTGCATCCATATTCACTACATCACTAGGTTACTGCAATCAAAACAAACACAAGAGTTTTTCTTTTGTTTTTCCGCAGTAACCTAGTGATGTAGTGAATGTGGATACTGGAGTGAACTCCTAGAAGGGTTTATAGCCGGTACACGGGTTGAAGCATTCTGATATGCATGCTCCGTCTTACGAAATTTAAAATTTTCAAATAGAATTATATTCCATTGTAATCGCTCTATAAAAAAACGCTGCAAATTCTTTCACTGGGGTTTATTATTCAATGATTCATGATTTGAATTTCTACTAAGCTTTGGAGTGTGCGTGTTTCACAGGTGATAGAACGATTATTGAATTTCAGGAGGCACACAAATATGATCAACTGATCAATCCAAATAGGTATCTTGGTTGAGAACGGATTTAAGTGCTCTATGCATATCTCCTATATGATGTATCTTACAATCAGTTGCAATAAATAAAACCACGAAAAAAATTACTTGAATATAACTGGATTGCTTGTTGTTGAATTAGATTGGGATTTCTTAATTTTCGCGGAAATAGGAATCTAATCAATACCTGTTTAGGAGCAATCGGCTTAAATATAGCTTCCGAAAACTTTCCTTTGACAAATGAAGAAATCGGACAAGGTGCGCTGACAGGCGTCATATGGTTAATCAGATCTTACACAGTTCATCTAGTAGATCACGTGAGACGGCTAGACTGCATCTGAAATCACTCCCTCCCAATTACAAGGGCTTGCCTGTTTGGATTAGTTGACACTGCTACCACATTAAAGGTGCCACCTCTCTACCACCTGTTCCCCGCTAACGAAGTGGGTCGGTGAGTTGAACTTCAAGGTTGAAGTACTAAGTAATTGGTCTTGGTACTCGTTCCACCAATCCGTAAGGTTAGACGACAGAAGTTGGAATAAAGATCGCTAAGTAATGGGAGGCATTACTATTAGATAGATTACTAAAGAAAAATACGTTTAAGCCTTGATTCTGTGAGGGTTAATACAGGCCACCAAAATATAAAAGGAAAGGAAAAAGCCCCGTCAATCCGAGCGATCTACAAGTGTACGGTAAATTCGACTGAGTGTGATTTTAAATGTTTACGAAACTACTTGTAAACTGAGGCCAAAAGCCACCAACCGCAACTTTTTATCTCAATCCGTCCGGAGATATAATTTTCAAAGTTGTTTTAAACAAGTAAATCACTTTCTTGCCATAAAACCCTCATTCCTCCACGTTAAAACAACTTTTTGTCAATTTTGGTTTATTATTCAATATTAAACCATTGTAATCGCTCTTGGAGAAAAAATTAAATTTCATGGTTTACGTTTCAAAGGATGTAGAATCCAAATCTGCAATAAAAACTTTTCCGTCCGTCCGCCGTACGCACGATTTCTCCTAAACGGCTGGAGCAAAAAATCTGAAATTTTCAGGAAAAATCAATATTGGTCCGATAACGCCCCAATCTTTAGCCAGCCTCTCACTTAATTTAAAGTGCCCTTTAAGGGTTGTCAAAGTTTTGTAAAATCCCTAAAAACCTCAAGGTCAAGGCGGCCTAAATTTGAACTTTTTTTGAAGAACACTCCATGAGGAATCGAATGAGCCCCTCCCCAAGTCCGTAGCTCAAACCATTCCGATGTATGGCCCGATTTATGGTGAAAACATTTGCATCCACATTCATTACTTCACTAGGTTACTGCGATAAAAGGGTTTATAGCCCATACACGGGTTGAAGCATTCTGATATGCATTAAACACTGTGAAGTCTTTCACTGGGGTTTATTATTCAACTTCATTCATTTGGCTTGCATTCATGATTTGAATTTCTACTAAGCTTTGGAGTGTGCGTGTTTCACAGGTGATAGAGCGATTATTGAATTTCAGGAGATATGCATAGAGCACGTAAATCGGTTCTCAACCAAAATACCTATTTGGATTGATTAGTTGATCATATTTGTGTGCCTCCTGAAATTCAATAATCGCTCTACCACATGTGAAACACGGACACTCCGAAGCTTAATAGAAATTCAAATCATGAATGCAAAGCCAAATGAATAATATACCCCAGTGAAAGAATTTGCAGCGTTTTTACCCCATTTTTTTATTCACCGTTAAATTTTCTTTGTGCCTAGCGCAGAATCACGATAAAAAACGAACTCCTAAGAACCATTATTGCATTTCAAACATTTAAAAAAATTAAATATCTATTTAATAAATTAATATAGCTAAAAGCTATCACATTTCAGGAAAACTTGAAAATTTAATGAGTTTTTAAAACATGTGGTCAACTTTTGCGATTCCTAATAAATTTCATGGAGAAATTAAGTTTAAATGTGAAAAAAACAGCCGGCACCTACAAAAATATTATTACCTACCAGAAAATTAACAAAGGGATTCTCAATTTTCTCGTGTTTGCCGTTGTAGTGATGTGAGTCGGATTGATAATGTCAAGGGTACCTATCACGGCAAATGGAATTGAGCGTAAGCAGAAGAGTAGGTGAATACGTAAGATCGCAAACAGAATTTAGACTTCTTCCAAATCAGCAAAAATGAAACGAAAGTATGTAGTAGGAAAAAAGTAGAGGTAAAAATAACACTTTTACACCAGACAAATTACACTAGACACAAAAATTTTCCAAAAAGAGCCCCTGGTTGAACAAGCTCGAACTCTTTTTCTCAGATGTCCAACCGTATCATTTATGGAAGACTTCGTTACTTCCAAGATCCTTCCCCCTTGATCTTGGACTGGTTAGTAGGTGTACTGTATACTCGTTGATGGAAGAACCCACAGACGAAAAAATTGTATCCCCAACCCATCTCAAAAGCCGTACAAAAGACTTGCATCCTCGTACTTCTCAACAGTTAACGCTGCCATGACTTGAAGAAAACTGAACATGGTATCATGGGTAAAATTTATCAACTTGAACATTCGTGAGTTTATTTATCGATTTTATGACACAAGCGACTATTCTTGAGAAAATTCACGATAAGACTTGTTCTAAACACCGTATTTTTGTAGGTACTTCTATTTTTTCGCATTTAAACTTGAATTTCCCCATAAAATCGACAAGGAATCGTAAAGTTGAGCATATCATTAGGAATACGGAGGGAGCTCTCTGCGCTATGTGCAACTTGGATGAGGAGGAGACGAGCCATCACTTCTTCTGTAGATGCCCAATAATTGTTCGGCATTTGGGAAAAATATATTCAATCGTGGGAGGTCTTAAGGAATCGTAAAGTTGAGCATATCATTAGGAAGATGATTAAATTTACAAGTTTTTCTGAAATTTGACAGCTTCTATCACGTTTATTTTGGAAATGTAGTTAACAAACAAGTTTTTCAGAAAAGTATATTTTTGCAACCTTCAACATTGAACAGCAATTGCGGTCCTTAGGATTCCGTTTCTTATCACAATTGTGCATTATACGCTTGCCCAACTAGGAGCGACCCTGAGGTTTTCTGAAGACCTCTGGGTCTGGCAACGCCGCTCAAATCTAAGCCTCCAGGTAGTGGCATGACGGCTCGCATCGGACCCTAATTACGGTACGGTACTTACGTCTTATGCAATTCAAATGTGATCTAATAGTTAATTCGATCATGCCATCACCAGAATCGTGATGTACATGAAAAAAGGGACACAACGAATATAAATTTGAACTGGAAAAACATACCTAGACGTTATGTAAAAATACCCAATGGCGGTTTTCGTCAAACTCAAACAAAAATGGGTTTTTTCCTATGTGGGGTATCGGGTTCCATGTAATTTTGGACGCTGAAGCGATTGGAGTGGGTCCCAAACCTGTGCGATTGACCCAGAACGAGGAAATCCATTTTCATGGGGTAAAATGGTGCAAAATGACATGATTTCCGTACTTTTTCGAGCCCCATCCCATCTGACAGGGTTGGATCAAAGAAACATGAGTTTAAGTGTAATAAAGTTCGACACAAGAATAATAAACCCATGTGTAATCAAATTTGCAGCGTTTTTTCTTGCAATTTATTACACTTTTGCAATACGGCCACACACTTGTGTGATAAGGTGTTCCTGAACGGATTGATATGAAATTTAGACTTGTTTTCCTCAGAACGACGAGAACATTTTGAATCTCACAAAAAATTACATTTTTCAACAAAAACAACTAAAACGTCTTGCGTTAAGAGGGGAAGATTGAAAGGGGCTTTACTGCTGCTAATGAGGGATAGTTGGCCGAGTTAAAAGGGTCCGCTGCGGTGTTGCCACCTGATGGCGGGGAAGGGGTTTTCGTCCCGGCGATCGGGGATCGCTCCTATATGGGCAATGGTATAGGCATATGGGGAATTTAATTTTTATTTTTTATTTTCAAAAATGTAGTCGAAATTTGAAAAAAAAAAAAAAAAAAAAAAAAGTTGGTCTAAAGCGGAAGAATGTGAGTTTTTTCATGACAAATAGGTTTTATAAACACCTTTAAAACATCATATCTTAGGGATGGATTGAGATTGAAGGTGTGGTTAATGGCTTTCCACTTCCCTTCACATGCACTTTCACCCAAATTGGTTTGTCACACTCATTCGAATCCTCTCTGCATAGACACCGGGATCCCGAGAGTGACAAGAAGAGTATCCGTGATATACGTTCGGCCGAAACTTTATCTCAATTGTTCCCAAAACTTCACAGATCTCTTGGGACAAAAACGAAACCTAGAATACACGATCGTATTTGAAAGCAATCGCAAAAATTTGATCAAAAGATGGTTTGGCATCTATCTGACAGCTACTGGAGGAAAATTGAAACAATAACCTTGAGGAACATGCCATTTCTGTGCAGCTACGACAACTTATGAATCCAAAACAATTGCAGACGTTCTAAGATCTTTCTTAGAAAGATTTATGGTGCCAACATTTGCGTTATTTTGGTTTATTATTGTTTTCGTTTTGATTACAGTAACCTAGTGATGTAGTGAACGAGGATACTGGAGTGAACTCCTAAAAGGGTTTATAGCCGATACACGGGTTTAAGTATTCTGATAACCATAAAAAACGCTGCAAATTCTTTCACTGGGGTTTATTATTCAATTGGCTTGCGTTCATGATTTGAATTTCTACTAAGCTTTGGAGTGTGCGTGTTTCACAGGATAGAGCGATTATTGAATTTCAGGAGGCACACGAATATGATCAACTGATCAATCCAAATAGGTATTTTGGTTGAGAACAGATTTACGTGCTCTATGCATATCTCCTGAAATTCAATAATCGCTCTATCACCTGCGAAACACGCACACTCCAAAGCTTAGTAGACATTCAAATCATGAACGCAAGCCAATTGAATAATAAACCCCAGTGAAAGAATTTGCAGCGTTTTTCTTAATCTAAGCAAAAGGTCGAAGAAATTTCATTTGACTGGGCAAAAAGATCCAAGCCGTGATTTACTTCTTATTAAATTAAATTATTAGCCTTCTTACATCGTTTGAAAGTTTGAAGAAGGGTTAAAATCAAACTGAGGTCTTCTGTGTACCATAATGGCATTTGTATTGCAAAGAATATTGTGGAAGAAATGAGATACTCACTCCTCGTAAATTCTGTTCAATCGCATATTCAGAGTCTCCCTTCGAGAATAAAGAAATGCAATCAGTTCGCCTGCATATGCTGCAGCTGACACGCCGTCCTTGTCCAGAACTGTATCGCTGCACATGAAACCGATAGCTTCCTCGAAGGCGAAAATAACCTGTTTCCCGGAATTCCGTAACTGGTCAGCTCTGTTTCCCATCCATTTGAAACCCGTTAGAGTTTCCTGAAAGGAATAGAGTAAACTTTAGCTCTCAGTGCTTCCGTAATCAAGTGCGCAGCTGGGTAGAACTTCAAATTAGGTAACATAGGGTAACACCAAATGTTCTTGGATGGCAGAAAGAATATTCTATCAACATATCTGGTGGGATTACGCTACAAAGAAACTAATATTTGAGGGAACCAATTTATAAAAAATTCAATATTGTCACTTTATGCAATATACAGGGTGTACAGCGTATGATCCGAAAATCTTCACACGCGTTCTACAACTAGTTTCCAACAAAAAGTGCCTCTTAGAGATTGTTTTTTAGAGGCTTCGTTTTTGAGTTATTTCACTTTTAAGATTTTTTTCGTGTTTTCGAACTTACGTCACTAAAACTGCCGTAACTCCGGCGTTTTCAAAGTATTTGCAAATCTAAGTATGCCGTTGGAAAGAGCATAAAATTATCTATCGTCTCAGTCTTAAATAATAATTTTTTAAAAGGAACTATGGGGTAAAAATGAGCCTGAAAATTAAATTTTGTCAAATTTTGAAAAAAAAATTCTTTTTTTAATGGCTCATTAGTCCGCCTTAATTTTAATGATACGTTTGAGCCTGTAAGCTTAAAAAATGCGCAAAAGTCTCAGCTTTCCAATGGTATAATTAATTTTTAGGTTTTAGAGGGAACGTTTTTGAGGAAATTGAGATTTTATGTTAAAAAAAACGTGTATTTTCAAGCACATTTGATGTGATCGAACGGGTGTGTGGATCTACCTTTGACCGTTAATCACATTATCATACTCAACATTTTGCTCGTGACGATGTTTCTATCAACGATAAGAAGAGGAAATCATAACAAACAACGGGATCAAACCTCACGATATCAGGAAGAACGGGAGACATTTAACAGTTGAATTACATCAATTCATTCCGCGGATTCTCTCACTCAAACTTAAATTTTTTAGGTAATGCCGTTGACATGATACATTCTACACCCAGAAAAAGAAAAAATTTTTAGTTATGTAGGTTTTATTCTCTTTTTTTTAAATCCTTAAATGTGCTTGAAAATACACGTTTTTTTTTTTTTCATAAAATCTCAATTTCCTCAAAAAAGTTCCCAAAAAAAAAGTCTGAAATCTCAATTTTCTCGAAAAAGTAAATTAAATATACCATTGGAAAGCTGAGACTTTTGCGCATTTTTCAAGCTTACAGGCTTATACGTGTCATCAAAATTAAGGGGACTAATGAGCCATTAAAAAAATTTTTTTTCAAAATTTGACAAAATTTAATTTTCAGGCTCATCTTTATCCCTTAGAACACGTGTGCGAAGATTTTCGGATCATACGCTGTACACCCTGTATATATTGCTTTTTTTTTTTAATTACAACTAAAGAAAGTGATTTTTACGACGTTTTTTTCTATGTCATGAAATCAATATTGCCCAACTCGAAATCCAAATAGTAAAATCTTAATCTTTTTTTTCAAATTCATCAAGCACCTTAATGCCTTAATCAAGCCTCTTTGGCCCATTTTGTAGCACAAATTAGCCAAAACAGCCAATAAAACGAATAAGCCAATAGGTAGGAACATACTAACAAAATATATAACGGAGGAAAGACAGTAACACGACCTAGCAGAAGTACCACAATGAACAGCAACGCAGCAAAACAGTATTCAGGAATAGAAACTAAGATGGTGAAAATAACTGGTTTTAAACGTTGTTTAGGACGATAACAGCCAAATTTGACAGGTTGGTTGATTTTGACCGTCGATTTAGTGGTTTAGTGGCTATTGTTGGTTTATCTTAAATGTCAGTGGTACCGAATGAACCCAAAACGAAATCTGGCAAACGTCCTCCTGTTTGTAGGACAACTAGGGACGGACATTTCAGCAAGATTCTATAATTAATCGAGAAATACAAGTGGTACACACAATTCAGGAGGATGAAACCTGAAAGTTAAACAAAATTGTTTACCTCAAAAGATAATCCTTCCCTCAAAGCTATTGTTCGTGCAATGTGACTGGAAACAGTGCTAGACAAAGTGTAGATATTTTTGAACGAGCGCAAAGAAGATCGATTCTTCATTGAGTAAACAGTCCACCAGCACAGCAAAGCACCAATTTCGTTTCCGTTGAATACTTTCCAATCCCCTTCGCTAATTTAAAAGAACAATGAACGATAAAATTAATTTTGGTATATTTTTTTCAATGGATCTTTGTAATCAACCAAGAAAAAAGAGTAACCACCCTCAACTTTTGTAGGTTTACGTTTTGGAAGATCGAAAAGTAGATTCCAAAGATCAAAAATCGGTAGGAGGAAATCTTGAAAGACAGTTTTTAAATAACATTTTAAAGTAAAATAACCCTTTAAAGGTTTATCATTAATTTCTTAAATAGCAGGTGGATTTGGTGTAGCACAAGCTATTCTAATTCTTAATTTAATTCCATTTATTTTCCTTCAGTAGATACCTGCCTACGACTCATGTTTGTTACTGATGATGACCTAACCATCGAAATCGATTAACTGTGTAACCCATTATTTCCGTGGAAATATAGACAACGATCTATATTACTCCGTTTTTTTGTTCTGTCCAATTATTTGCAGTTTTTTCTATACAGGTTTTATTATTGCTTCCGAGTCTACTAAGGTAGCGGAAGCATTGTTTTCACTTTCGGAATGTGAAAATTTTTTTGTCTCCAAAATCAAAAATTCCACTCGCATTTTGCGTTTTAGACCTTTCTGAACAATTTTGGTTCCGTGTCTGTCTGTGTGTCTGTCTGTCTGTCAGCAAATCCTTGTTACGGGCAAAACTACACGAATTTATAGTCCGATTTTGATGAAATTTTCAGGGATTGTGCGGATTGGGGTGTAGATGGTCCCCTATAGGTTTCATAACCCCCGGATCAATGGTAGTCTCTGCGCATGCGCAAAAGTGAAATCCTTGTTACGTGCATAACTCCGGGAGTTCTTGACCGATTTCGATGAAATTTTCAATGATCTATACAGTCATGTTATGGATACGAGGAAGCTATGTGCCACACCCACTTGGCAGACGTTTTTTTTTTTTTTATTTACGAGTTTTTGGACTACTTACGTTAGGTACCTATCTTTTTACCGGGTATAATCTGATTTAATCATTGGGTTGGCATGACAAATTTAGGGCTATGCCGCCTCACATATGCTGAGCTTCCAAACCATAACGTGAAAGAGGCTAATATTATTATTATGAATATTTAAATATTGAAAACAATTCCTTTAGTAGTTCATTTAAAATAACCCAAAACGAGGGTCAAATAGTTTAGAGAACAATCTTAACCTCACCTAGTTTTCTCCGCGATAGCCAATCTGTCAGCATCTGGATCATTAGCGAGTATCACTTGGGAGTTGTTTTCATCTGCCGTTTTGAATGCCAAGTTCAGCGCACTTTTACCTTCTTCGGGGTTGGGGAAAACGACTGTGGGGAATTCTGGATCTGGAGTGATTTGTTCTTTCACTGGGATTAACTCCTGCAACGTTGATTGAAACGTATGTTAATGAATTAATGGAACATAACGCAGTTGGAATCGCTAATTACCAACATAATTTTAATAGAGGAAATGGCATGGGGTCATTATGGTATGTGTAGAAGACTGCTGTCGTTTTCAGCTTCTGCATTATCACACACACAGTAGCGAAGTATTAGGAAAAGAACGCTGCAAATTATTACATAAAGGTTCACTATTTCTCTATCAGATAGCCCTAGATTTTATTAGACGTAGTCTGTGGTACATCGTCAACACTCGCGCCTCTATACCTAGTAACTGTATTCTGGATGGGATAAAATAGATCCATTTATATTTCAACAGGAAAGAAATTAGCCACAAGGATCCTTCAGCTGTTCAGTGTGGCTCTATACCTTGAATTTGACTTCTAGTTGTAGGATGACTTCGTCATGCATATAACTCCATGAACACCAATCTTTACAAGTCAGGGGGTCGAACAAAGGGTAACATAATACCTACAGCGGTGCAATACACTGTAAATGGACGAGACGTAGAAACCGACGGATAGAGTAGCAGGGAAGTTAACGAGTTAAAATAAAACACCTACCTAAGCAGGTGTTGGTAAGTTATGAAAAACTCGATTTGAAAAGGAACTCTTGAAAACCCAATTCTATTGCAATTGTATCAGCCGATTCGAATGTCACGACCTACTAGACGATTTGTACTATGTTTAGAAACGTTCGAATTGACGTTTCAATTTTACAATTTTAATACTACAAAGTTTCAATTTGACATAAACATTCGGGTTGACGTTATTTTTTCTGTCAAAGTTCTAGTTGTAAGGGAGGGCAAACAGTTGAACGTAAAATGGTCCGAATGGGCCCACTCGAGTCATTTGAGGTATGTTTCCCAATAAAAATAAAACATTAGTGTTATTCGAAAGTTTTCGATAGTCTGATTTTTGTAATAGTTGAGCCCTTTATTTAATTTCACCCTTTAGGATTGACATTCACTCCTAGCAAGACCCCAAACGTGATTTTTGACACAAGTTTCATAGTTTGGTTCAGTAGTTTTCGAGAAAAAGCTCCAGACAACGGACAGCGTGCGGTAACAAGATGGAAGGATTGTTTTATTCAATTTTTGGATTTAACACAATTTTTTTGGTCGATTACAAATGTTAGTTATTGAAAACAATAAACCACACGTACATCTGGTGCAAAACGTCACACAACTTTGCTCACTTTCGACAATTTTACGGTTACTACCGTTGTAGATCGTGTCAATTTAACGGGATGTTTCTTGAATGGATTGCGAAGGTTTTAGAGCAAAGAATAATGATGGATAAAGCGGAAGGTGGGACATTGGTGGCTCGATTTTGTAGGACAGCTACATACATAGCAGGCTAGTGTCTCCATCCTTTTTCGCCAAGCGCCGCCTGTAAATAAAACTGGGAAAGTGTCACAATAGATCCTAGTGGTCTCAGTGACCAGGGGTCCCATCCCATTGAAGAAAAAAAATAATAATAATAAAAATAATGCACACATCGACTGCGTTCAAACTTGCGGAAGGACGAAAATGTGATGGCCCTTTTTAAGCATTTCTACAACAGCATTTTAAGTTTTGTCTCCAGAAAACTTTATTCGTGGCAGAAACCAAATCTTAATGTTTTTAACACAATGTGTTAAAGCATATTATGCTGACACTGAACGCACCAAATGTCATAAATATAGTTATCAATGGTTACTTGAGAAATACAAACTACAACAAATTGATGATATAAAAATAAGGCTCAAATTTCATAAGTGTGGTATTTATTCATTTCAATGGTTCCATAATGTTTAGATTGTAGGCCAGTAAATCCAAATATTTTTTAGGGAGTTTGAATAGCCATTAGTTTTGTGAGGTGTAGTTTGTCAATATACGATAGTGGACAAATAGCTGTCAAACTCCTACGAACTACGGTTGAGTTGAATCCGTCATTATCTCTTGAATCTCTAATCATGCAATGCTGCTCTCTACCACCATATTGTGAAAACCGACTGAACAACAAGTTATTGCTTAACCATTTTATGTTTGACAGCTGTCTACAACCAGTTTTGTTTTCCTACATATCTACATCTTCTCGAGTCACAGCTTTTCCATAGCTCTAACCGTTTCCGCGCTATGAGCAACACTAAGTCTACCCATTCACGGGTATGGGTAAGAAGGCAGCGTTGGCAAAGTGGAAGGAGTCCATCCGAATGGAAATTTCAAGAGCTACAACTTTTCTTCTATGGCAATTTTCGATATCTCGAACGGTTTTCGAGATAATTCAACTTTACATCGATAAAAGGCGAAATAAAGTGAAACAATGGCAGTGTATAGCCCTTAAAACCGTTAAAACTCCGTCAAATGAAAATAACACACAAAACCCGTTGGGGGCATTGTAAAAAAAGTAATTACAAACATTTTAAGACCTCGAAAGCCTAATTCTACTGAGCGACTCGGGAGAAATCGCGTTTTCAAGATTTGCGGACGTTATCCGCCCAACAAACAAAACGGACCGGCTTTCCGCAGGGGCCGTTGCTTTCTTTACTTTATTACGGAGAAAATCAGACCGCTTACGCTTAATTTGATCGATTGGAACCGAAGATATAGTCAAAAAACCATGTTTAGGTCATAAAAAACCGAAAAAATCATACCACTTTAGCTCCCAAAACTGTTCGCTTTCGGAGGAGCTGACCTGGCAGACCTTTTTTATTCGTTAAAGGAAGCAACTACACCAAGTATGAACAGAATCTGAGGAGGTCGGTACATTTTGTGTGTGTCTGGGTATGGAATGACTCAACTAAATCAACCATGTACGAAAATATAATATAGTTATTTTTATTTAGTCGGTAAATATGAAGCAGAGTGGGTGTCTGTTTACGCATTGTGGACCTAGACATACGAGTATATTTATGTCAATAGGATGAGCCATCAACTGAACTTCACCAGAAGGTATTCAATGCTTCATTCATCCTGATCGTTAATCGTTAAGTAATATACCAGCAACATTGTACAGCTAGAAAACGAAAGCTCTTTTCTAGGGTAACTACCACCTAGAGTATTTAGGTACCTCTCTTTCGAACCTATCGTCAAGGGATTTAATTTAGTTCAATCATAAAAATTTGTTTTAATATCCAGGTAGGACTGTCCTAATATTTGTATGCAGTTTGATAAGTAGCTGGTGTTAATCTTTGAAGAGTTACCACTACACAATTAGGCGGATGTGAACTCATAAAGAAGTTGCCTCATTAATATGTGGGAATGTAACTTTTTTGTAAAGGTACCTCTGCTATCCCTCTATCAAATTCCAATCAGCAAATGAACCTTCAACTGTATATTGATAACCACACCAAAATTATTAAGGAGCTGATCATCGATTGCTTTAATTCTCGAATCGATTTAGATTTGATAAGACGAAATCGGCCCTGATGACAAATATGTACAAATCAGGGTTGTTGACCCACAAATCGGCAATCCAGCTATAAAAGTTTCCTGCCATCATACATATAAAAACAAACACTAACAACCATTGAGTAATTACCTTCAAGTTAGCTGTTTTGAATGCTTTTACTACGAATGGATAACCAACGCCGTGCATGGCCGTATAAGTGATATTGACAGGAGCCAAGCTATTGTAAGAACTTTTGACCAAATTGAGTTTCAGCTTCGCCATATAGTCCTCAGTCAACTCAGCCAGGGGATCGATGAGTTTTTCAGACTCCATTATGATCGACCATGATTCTTCTAAAGGAACTAAATTCTTTTTAATACTTTCAGAAATCCCTTTGTCATGAGGAGATATTATCTGAAAAATAGCGACAAAAATGTATCAAACGAATTGCACTTAATCATAAAGCAGGTATTTCGACATAAGCTTACTAAACATAAGTCAACAGTTGTTGAGGAAGGCGCATCAAGCCTGTAAGTGAAAGAGAAAATACACACCCTGTAACATTGGCGGGGGAAGGCTTGCAAAAGACAAGGCAGGGGAAATTGTAATATTGAAGAGGAAATATTTAGGGGCCAAATGTAGAGAATCATCGGATTGTAACAACGCTCAGCTAACACGCAACAAGGAGGTGATGGAATGGAATAGTTGCCCCTTCAAAGGAGTGAAGCGATTAAAACTTGCAAGACCCAGATGAGCCAAGACCAGAAGGGGTAAGGTGTATGCTCAGGGGCGGCAGATTAAAGAATATCTGAAACGGGGAACTATCCATATTCATCATAAGCCCAATATGGCTGCAAAAAAAAATGTTTGGCAACTTGGGTGGGGCTGATCAGGGTAGCTTCCTCGTACAGGTAACATGAACGGATAGGATATTGAAATGTTTTAAATAATGTTAAAAGCTGTAGATTACAGGCTTGTTAGAGCTTTTCATGGGACAGAAATGCCATGGAATATGTCGCTGCAGGCATGAACGCCTCCAAAAGGACTTTTGGTCTGAAATTCGTTGTAGAAAACGTGGGACAGCTGTGGGAAATGACTCGCGTTATAAGAAATAATATATAAATCCCTCGTAACCACAATAATTCATTGAGAACAGTGTAAAATATATTCTCAACAAATTTGTATTCCACCTCGATCACTTCTGTGATGATTTGCTGGAAACAATTTCATAAGTCATACAGGGTGTCCCAGGAGTTATGCACAATCCAACTCCTACGTCTTCTACAGCTCATTTCCGAACAAAAATGCCTCCTAGCAATTTTTTGCCTGAGGCCTCGTTTCCGAGTTATTCGCGATTTAAGATTTTTTTCGTGTTTTCGATCTCATGCCATAACTCCCTTGAGAGATAGCTCAAATTTGATGACACCGTTGGAAAGAGCGTTGAATTTACTATCTATTTGATGTCAAAAAACATTTTTTTATTGCATTGAAGATGCGCGATTGCTGCGCACAACGGTAGTTCTGTAAAAATTTTGAAATCGCCTGATTTTCATCTCGCCTAGAAACCCCATTAATGATTGACGCAGAACTGTGCAGGCCTTTAAAACGTGCACCAAAATGTCAGCTCTCCAACGGTGTAGTCGTTTTAGTATTTAAAAATATTTTTAGTTAAGGAAATGGTGATTAACTGCAGAAAAACGTGTGTTTTCTGTTAAAATTTACGTTTTTCCGAAAGTCTCGACAAAAAAACGTTGGAGGCGCGATATACGTAACTTTTCTCGCTGAATCGAATGGTGACAACGCCAGACTCCTCAAGTGACGATTTAAGTTAGTTTTTTCGGATGCATAAACCCGTTCGTTTGTGAACAGCGTCTACTGCATTTCTAAGCTGTCCGGCCAAAGTCAAGATGATCGAAGAGCCGAGGGACGGCTACTGTTTGTGTTCATTTACGATTGATTGCGTTGAGTTGCGATTTCTTTTTTTCTGCAGTTAAACACCATTTCCTCAACTAAAAATATTTTTTGTTCATAAATGAGTTGTACAACACATTGGACGTACAACGTTGGAGTCGGATTGTGCGTAACTCCTGGGACACCCTGTTCAACTAAATAAGACCTAATGTTTGAAAAAGTAAACACAACCTCATGGTTAGTCGATTGGATAGTTGAGATTGTTGTTGGTTCGGTTGGTTGGCCCCTCGGCATAGCGAGGGATTGGGAGGATGTCAGATCAGCTGGGAGAACGATAAAGCAAAATAATTCTTTCCTCTTCACCCTGGGGAGCTGAAATTTGGAAAAGGAGGTTTTCTGAACCGATTTTGATGGGAATGATCCCCTTTTGCGTTCGCCTGCGTCTTTTTGTGCCTCGAGCGCGCAAGGGCTGATTTTTATCGTGTTAATCTTAGAGGGCTCAGATTTTATACATAGTCTCCTGAGGAGCTACGGGGAAGTGATTGATAGAAAGTCGCAGCACTTGAGAGAGCAATAATGCATGTGGGCTCGTGCAACGCACGGGTAACCTGCTAGTAAATCCACAATAATACAGTATTTTTCTGTAACAGTAACACAGTATTATCTGTATTTCTACGTCAACCATCGTTCTAGTTTTTTCTCTTTTTTAGCCCATAACTTAACTGATGTTACTTGTATGATCCTTTTCTAATAAACCTGTTCGAGTTTTTCCTTATTCCCACCCCATATAAATTATATACGCGCAATTACGTAAATTTTCAACTTTGTAGCTTACTTGAGCACCATTGTTCCAATAAACTTTGTATCCATTATCCTCTTTAGGGTTGTGGGATGCGGTGACCATCACCCCAGCGGCCGCTCCGTACTTGTTTACTCCAAATGAGACAAACGGTGTCGGACATACCTCAGAGAATAGATATACTTTAGACCCACCTCTAAGGAATATAGATGCCGTTAGCTGGGCCCACCTAGGGTACACAAAATTTCATTTGTAAATGTGTTGAACTACTCATGACTGTTATAATATTATAGGTATAAGAATAATATGATATTCTCTTAGAAGAGTCCTCAAGTTGATTGAAACAGTGTTTAACGTGATGACATTCAAAAAAATATATTACAAAATTGGTTTTTATAGCATCCAAAAAATGAATTACAGCAATTAAGTTTTTACCAAGTGAACTACCACGCTATCTATCAAGTTACAGGCAGTCTCGAGAAAATGGTAGAATATTTGTCTTTACTAAATACGAAAATACTACAAAAATTTGTTAATTCACGTTTCAAGATGTTGAAAATCCAAAAATCTAATAAAAAAACCAGATACAACGCTTCCTAGATACAGAAAAAAGAACATTAATACGAATGTGAATGTGGCTGAGCACAGTGAAAATCGCCTAGTGAATCAGTAAGATCGAATCAGCTGATACGATGATAATGGAATTTTTTTCAAGACTTCCTTCTGACATTTAATTTGTATACCTATATTCTTCCTGACGTTATGGTAGTCTTCATAGTAAAGCATTCACTAACCTCTGGCTATTATACCGACCATCATAACCCACTATGATGGAGAAATCTGAAGATTGATGAACATCTTTGAGATACTCTAAAAGCCCTTGAGCAGTTTGTATGATGACTAAATCGTTCATCTGCGAAAATCCTGGGCCCATTCTTCCTCGAAGCCCCGCGGTTCCGAATTCAATTCTCTTCAAGAACAGTTTTTCCAATTTTGTCACATCATTGCTGTTAATCAGATTTTCAACTTCTTCACGAGAAGAAAGATCCTGCAACAAATGGCATTGTGAGACTGTAATTGACAGACGTTTAATGCTTCACATATTATAAACCCGAATCCGCCAAGGAGAGACAAGGGGAAAATTAAATGATAATAACAGATAATGAACCTGTAACAGCTTAGAGTTTTCCAACTGCAGCAACTGAATGCAGTTTGTTGTTTATCTCCTGAAATCCATCCATAAGTGAGGAGGGGATTGTTTCAGTTTGAATTACGACCACAACAATAAATCTCATTGGAAAGTAGTAACAATAGAATAGGAGATGCAGATGATAATAACCGAAATAATAAGGAAACTGTAAGGCACCCAGGGGTGCCCACAGGGGGGCTATTAAAATTCTTGGGGGGGGGGGGGGGTTCCAAAAAAAATGGAGGGGGGGGTGAGGTTGATTGAAACAGTGTTTAACGTGACGACATTAAAAAATATATTACCTCACTAGATAGAACGTAAATGATAATGGACCTAGTAATTAATTTAAATATGGTTAGTTTTTTTTTATTTGAAAATGTATAAATGACAATGATAGAGCTCGAATATTGTCCGTGGGTAAAGAATAAAGAATCTCAAGAAACATACACGATTTCTTTATTACCGACTGGGTTTGAATTGTTTCAATATCTATATAAATCTTCTTTTAGTTTTAGATAAAATAAGGGGTTCTTACGAGTATTCTTTACATTTTTGTTTTGGGGAGGTGGTAGGTACCAACACACATGGGGGGGGGCCGGTTCTAAGTTTGGAAGGGGGGGGGGGGGGGAGTCATGAAGCTTAGGGCTTATTTGAATTCAATTTATGATTATTATTTATTCTTTATTCTATCATTCTAGAGTCCTTATCTTCTCGCGAAAGGGTCTTCCATAATCCTGGATGTCCAAATGGTGGACGGCTATCCTTCCAACCCTTTCACACCCGGAGGAAAGGAATACAGCTAGCCTTAGTGGAGGTTGTTTTTATCGGTATCCCTTTTGGACACCCGAACTCAAAATAGCTAACTAATATACAAGGCAGCCTTGGGACATTGGCCATGGACGGGAAAACTATGGTCGGTCTAGCCACGCCCATACAAACTATTATTTGTTCGTCAAATGAATAGTGTGTTAGTCGGAGGGCACCTCTTATACGTCAGTCACTGTTCTGAATAGTTTAATGGTCGGGATGCTCGCTGCGCTCGACATGAATCCTTTTAGAAACATATAGATTAGTTGGACAAATAGATTGGAATCTGCGTTAGATCTAGTGTCTCTACGTTTTGACAAAAAGAAAAAAAAACCCTGCATTACAATATTGAAATGTGAAGCCTGCAAAAAAAGTATCGACATCATCTAGGATTTTAATTCACAACCTAAAGTACGGAAGTCAAGAGTCTCATCTACGTAGGGACGAAAACTTGTTGATCTCATGATAAAATTGGCCACGGATGCTCACAATGGAGCTACAAGAGGGCATAGCGTTCCCAGCCATGCCTGAACGTCCTGTCGCAGCAGAAGAGTGCAAAGAGGATTGTGGGTGCAAAGGAGCGTCTCTACTTTTTGATGTGGCATGAAAGCAGAAGATGTGAATGGGATTGAAATTTGTGGCCTGGGTGTGAAAGGGAGGCCCCCTCCGAAATTGTCAGTGGTAGCATGGACATGGAGAAAACCTGGCGGGCTAAAATGAGTTTAAAATAGTAGGACTGATATCTGAGCTCAAAAGAGAGGCGCCTAATGCCATGAAGGTCTTGACATGTTTTATGGTGCAGAAAAATTGCCACGGAGTTACTCGAGTTAGGCATCTCGTCATGATTGCTTCATGGTACCACCACCTGCGCCCTTTGGGGTACTTCCTTTCATCCCTCTCTTCCTCCTCCATTTTCCCAAATCACCAAGGCCAAACCCAAGTCAGCATGCTGAAGTGACGAGGACTAATTTAAGAACCAACTATTAGGTACCTACGTAGGCATACATTGGTTTTCCATAAATATGATTTCTATTGAATAAAACGCGTACCTTGTTCCACTCATTCCAATCATTCAGCCTGGCATCCAGTTCCGGGTTTCCGGTATCACACACCATTTTTAGTGGTCTGCAAGAAAAGCAATCGAGAATGAAAGGGACACGAAGAATGTGTACAGCATAAGGTAAAACCTAAATATCAAACTATAAACTTATTAATTTTTGTAATGTGATGTGGCATGAACATTTTAACGAAAACACCATTCCACCAACAGTTGAAAAAAATTAGGAACAGAAAACAAAACTATTTAATAGCAAATAACGTAAATTGCACAAATCAGGAGTATATAATTATCCCTAAATTCCATTTTTCTCATGAAACGAATAATACTTTGATCATAATTAATCCAAATATTGTGAATATATATTTGTGAACCGACCGTTTTGTGGTACTGTCACATGGACGACGTATTTGTCATTTTGATTGTACATATACCTGTAAGTCATGGGGAGGTATCACTGGGCTCATTTTTGGGTGGAAGTTGATATTTCTACTCAGTTCGATTCATGCACCCTTTTTTTCCAAACACGGTGACATTCTTAGATAATGATGTCACACTGGAGGACCAGAAGTTCCACACCAAAGTACACGCTAACGAGACTGATCCACAACTGTACCTCCAACGTGGGAGTTGCCATTCGCATCATGTAAAGCAGGCGATACCCAGGTCCCTATCACTACGAGGCCACAGCATATGGAGCAGTACAGAAGATTTGTGGAGACACCTGACCAGTTTGGAGTGCCCTCTGCTGCTAGGGTTGTGCCAGTTGAAGTTCGAAACATACTAAGTGTCCCTTGTTTTTATTTGTCGAATTACGATGGTTACGACAGTATAAAATGGTTGATATTTCGGCAAACTGACCTTTTCAAAAATTGGATGAAATACAAGAATGTCCCTTGTTTTTATTTGTTATATTGCGTTGGTTACGACAGTATAAAATGGTTGATATTTCGGCAAACTGCCTCTTTCAAATGATCCAAGATGAAATACAAGAATGAACACACCAGTTTGTTTGTGTGATTAGCCGCTTGATTTCGATGATGCTTTTCATAATCAAGCGGCACAGCATCAACAATGGTTCTTGGAGTGGTATCCATTTTTGCTTCTTGAATCGTTTTCCAGCATGTTTTCATTCATTCATATAGATTGAGCCCAGGTAGTATGTTGACATTCAAAACCCGTAAGTATAAGTATGTGGTGTTTCATGGTTATAGGTTTTCTTAATTGATTTACACCTAGGTTTTGAACTTTTCCAATGACATTTAGTCTATTTCAACTTATATTTAGACCCTAGCCAATTTGCACTTGTTAGCCTCATTTTTCCAAGTAATTACTTTTCTTGAAGCAAGAAGTAAAAATAAGAGGAAACGGATATTCCGGACAAACGACATTTTTTACCAGAGTGAAGTTAGCGAAGTTCACACTGCGACGACCGATACCTTCATTTTTATTGGGGCTAGAATCTGCAACTTTGCACAAGTGCCATTAGTTGCATCAGTTGCGCTGGGGGTCGGGGAGGAAAGGGGCGTGGTTGAGGGAAAGAAACCGGATTTTACCAGGGTTTAGAGATCAAAATCGGCTTTAATCGACTTAGAGGTTTCTAAAGCTTGAAAGATAGGTGACAGGTGTATGAGCGGTAAAATAGGTGAAAATCATGTACGGACCATATCTGTGTAAATATACGTGCTGTACACGTGAAACTTCGTGTTCATAGTGACCCATGATCTTGAACAGTTGACCATTGGATTGCGAATGGAAAGTCGAAGGCGGTAGGAGGGGTCAGACAGCGAAAAATGCCAAGTAAATGCCCACGGTTCTATTACCACCTTCTAAGTTATAAACATCACTCGTAGATAGTTTACACAACTATTGATACCAATCCCAGTGAAACTTACTTCCAGACATTACCCGACTCCCCGTGTTAATAATTAAAACTTATCAATATAATTTGCTTAAAGTTGCAGGTGATTAACCCCAATAATGACAGAGATAAGGACCTCGCCGGTTTAACGCCGCTAGCTTCACTGTGTCACTTCAAAAATGACAAAATTGTGCTTTGCGCCCTACTTCGTTTTATTCAAATAACAACCCCAATTTTTATTAGAGATTCCGATTTGACGCAATATTTCGTGAAAGTTTGACCCCTTACTCTATTATTTTGGGCGTGTACAATCCGCTCAGTGAGCGCAGCCAATAAATTGCACAAAAATTGATATGAAGAAAAATTCCTCTGATTTTTAAGAAAATTTCCACAGAGAAATCAGCCTACATCGTCAACACAAGCGAGGAAATCTAAGGTATACGAACCTCTATTTGTCGAGGGGAGTGTCTTGTAAACAAAGTCGGCGATAAGTCAGCACCCAACTACCTTCAAATGTGAAAATATACGATAACTAGTGAATTCTTCCCTTGACACACCAAAAGACACTCGAATACAGTGTCAATCTGTTGACGTGCGTTTTAGATTACAGACGAAAAAATCTATACCTATCAAGATATAAGAAAGATCATCGAAAAAACAGCGATTACATCGATTTTAGGGGGAATGTTATCAATGTCATTAAGAGTCCTTCTTCTTCTTCTCTTCTATCTCAATGCCCATGGTCAGACCGTGTTGGTTGATTGACTGTTCTTTACATTGTTTATATCTTATCTGCTTTATTTTGAGTGTATTGTTTTTAATAATCAAACTATGTATTATTTGCGCTGTTAACGTATTCCCTCTGTTTATGAGTGCTCCGCTAATTTTTAGTGGTTCGTCCTTCTCTGCCTAGCTCATGAAGTGAATGTATGAGATACAGTTTGTTGCAACAGCCAAAAATAGTGTTTTACTTTAGGAGTTTCGTGTTATGTATGTAACATTTATTATTAGAATGCCAGAATAACATTCGAGTACTGTCAGTAATCTGTGTTGGTGATATCTCAATTATCTCTTTACCTGGGGTTTTCTGTGGGTCTGACATACAACTCAATCTGTTCTTTCTCTCAATCTGTAATGCCCTAATACTCTTCAATCCACTCCTGCCATTAGCTATTTAAAATTTCTGTTAACATTCGGTATGAACGGTCTCCTGCCCATGAGGGATGTAAGTGGTTCTTTTACAGTTGAAGAGCGCCAACTGAAAAGTCATCTAATAAAGCTGTAAAGAAAATACTAGGTGTATTATGGCTAGCAGCTGTTGGATTAGTCATAGTAATCAACTAGAAGAGTAATAATTTGTTTCAAGTTGGCAATGGCATCCACACTAGATTTTACGTCTGCAAACATAGTGATATTGAAGTCAATAGCATGCAAGGAGTGTTTCAGTGTTAGGGTGAGCCTCTCAATTTCTGTTTGGTAGCTGGACTATGTACATTGTAATCTTCACATATTTATGTTCAGAAGGCAGAATATTTTTTATTTATGTAATTTAAGGTTTTTCTAAGTTACATACATTACTCCTGGTATAGTAGATGTAACTATGCTCCCTCAGCTTTTATCTGGTAAGAACTATTAATTTTAGTTGTTCATTCAACACAAATATTTACGTTTCTTGTATTAATTCTGTAAATTTGTAGATCATTTCTTCCAACCGATGATATTTGTTGCTGTACTTGTGTAAAAATGATAGTTGGAGACCATTCGGTATTTAGGTACCTACCACATGGCAAATGTACAGATTGAAATATTTTGACGTTTACTTTGCCACTCTCTCAGAGTTAATTAATGCTAGTGGTTGTTTCAAGGCTAATTAATCAAAGGCTCAATAACTTTCTTCCTGCAATTCCCTCTTCTTCCATATTGAGGACCCACGGAATGACCATGAATATCTACCACAGAGTAAAGCAAGTAGGTAGTTCTGTCGAAAACAATAGATGGAATTACTTCTCAATCACTTCACATAATCACATCTCTTCTTCCATGGCTTTCTGCCTTTGACCATTCTTCTTCTTCCAATTTTCTATTTGCCTTTGTGCTGGTGGCTAGAGAAGTAGAGATTAGAGAGCTGTAGAATAGTTATAGAATCTAGGGGTAGATTTACCATAATCTTTCCAAACTAGTCAAAACAATAGCACTAGGTAGCAAGCTTCCTTGATTGCCGCGCTCTGATATGGAAATGATCTTATGAAAATCTAAGAGTTTCGTGAATTTCATCTACCTAGTATAATTCTACCCCAATGGATGTCGGCGTAGTCAGAGTAGCGGAGGACAGAGATTTTTTCAACTTGAAACATCTGTTGGACGGTGAAAATGAGTGGAAATTGGATTATGACAAGTATCCCATTAAGGTTTGGACGAAAACCTTGGACAATACCAACTTCAAGATGATAAAAGTAAGTAATAGCGACTAATTATGTGGTCGATTGAAAGACCTATCTTTGAGTTTGTCGCAGTTGTTACCTTCACTTAATCGATTGAGCCCGAACCTATCTGCATTTCCGCGTCTACTTCTCATTTACAAGCATCCTCCCGTTAGATTCATTAGCTTTCACGAATAATTTCACGAAACCCTCGGAATCCGGGGGTTCAGTAAATCGCATCACGCCTACCTAGTAACCACAGTGTTAGCTAGGTACCTTTTTTAACAGTGCGCTACAACTTCGTTGTTAATGGTCATGCGTTATTTGTTAGTCGTGCAGGGTCCTGGTTTAACCGCCTTCCTGTGAATGTGTATGATTAAACCGTTAGGATTGGTTACAACATCTACACAAACCCTATCGCACAACTCAGATTGATTCTGTTAAACTTGAAAGGTATAAATATTCATCTAAATTGTTCATAATTAACCCACAGGTAATTGAATAACTGATAGGTAGGTTTCCATCAATGGTCCACATGTATGTTTATGGGTCCTTTTCATTCACATTATGTCACTGATCAGTATTGCCGTCAAATCTCACCTAAATACAGTTTTGTAAGTGTTCAAAATTTTCTCGTATGTAGATGTACATGTTCCATGGAAAAGTATGTAAAAGTTGTGCCTGCAGGACCCAGGAGAAAATACCAAAGTCCGTATTTCTCACTCCCTACAGCTGTCACTAACCAGAGGTATACAACTTCCATCGTCACTACTCAGCGAAATATTTATTGGGGCTGCTATATCCACTTACACTATGAAAGAACATACCATCTACAATGGATATCCGCCTCAGGAAAAAAAAATGGATCAAATCGAGTAGCCTTATCAGCCCATTATTTCAGTGTCACACGGTTTTTCCTCACTCCCTACAATGTTTTGAAAAGTAGCCCCTAACAGGCAGGAAAGGGTGTTTATGAAGTTGCTTCTGTTTTGTTGACATCCCTTATTCAAGATGGTCCCAACGCTGGTGGTTGGATTTTGCCTAGACCTTCCCAGTCAGTTCTACCGGGAAAACCATCCCCAGAGGCAGCAGTGTAGGTTTTTTAACTCACACTCGCTACTCCAGTAACATTCTGACTGTGTGAAACTTGATCACACTTGTTGACAATTAGTGTAGTTGTTGGAAAGTCGTTGACAACATTTTGGTTCAATCAGTTCCAATTGATTTGTGGCCTGTATAGGCAGTGAAAGGCTATTACCTCTTCTCACTCCCTACAATATCCAGGAAATAGCCCCTTAAATTGTAGGGAGTGGGATCTACTTGTAGCAAGCGAGATTTTGGCAAGGAAACCTTAGTATTTACTGTAGCTAAAATTAAGCTAAGTTGTGCTGTTCCACTCACCTAATTTGTGCTGTTCCACTCACCTAATTTCAAAGACTTGAGCGGCGATTTGCAGGGGGGTTGGAGGCTCAAGAGGGCGAAAAAATAGTCAAGATTATGTGTGTTCACTTGGGTAATATGCTGAGAAAACCGCAGTGATTGATTAGGAACAAGAATATTGATCAAGTTTCAAATTTTTTTTCAAAGACTTTCTGGCAAATGATATTGTTTCTTGGAAAGAAGGCTGCAGATTATAATACAAAGGTTTATCATTGCTGTATTAGATAACCCTTCCAAGAAAATCAATGATGTATGGCTATTAGATGTATACTTAAGTAGGCATGGGCGGAGGCCCGAAAAAAGTAAATCACGAGAATCAGCTGATTGGTCAGACATCAGCTGGGGAGGGATCTGATAGGAGAGGGTGTGAATATTTTTTCCGGAGAAGCACTTTTGAAGCAAACTGTACGCATCAGACTTTTCAGTCATTTTCGGCTCTGCATCTGCACAGTTCACTATTGGGCATACGGAATGACGTTGGGAACCAAAACAGCTGTGGTAGGAACGGAAACAGTGGACTCTTGAAACATCTGTTCCAGACAGCCCAAATTCCGGACGGTTATGAACGCCTTCCATATGAAGAGTCCAGAGGGGAAACCCCGTCATTGACTCAAAGCTGATTTCGAGAAACATTAAGTTTAAAGTTAAACTAATGGAAAACCCTGGTATACCTAACAGTCAACACACGTTTTCGCTGAGGCAATGGAATTATTCCCCAAAACCGAGTGTCGCATCGGATTCTACTCCTCAAAGTCTTACAGAAACCACTTCGAACCTGATTCGACCCAAAATATCGATGACGGGGTTTTTCCCCTGGACTCTTCATATGCTTTTCCAACTTCCGCGATTCCCCTCCATCCCCACCACTGCTTTTCACTTGCTTCCCCTATCTGTATTTCCGGACGTTCCGGATAGATGTGAACCCTGCTTGAGGATACATTACCTAAACTTGAAAAAAGCTCCATTCAAACGTAACCTTCTCAAATCAGTTAGGATGCAAATTTGCCAAAAATGTCCTTCAGCTAAACAGTGTGTATCCCCATCCCATAATAGACTTTTGAATCCAATGAATATAGGATGATTACATCAGAAATACTCCTTGCACAAACTGAAAATTCACCAGTCCCTCAGTACATGACATAAGCTGATACGTAAAATTCATAATTCGTAACTTCCTAATTCATAACAACAGCCAATTCATAACTTTTTCTAAAAGACAGCTAAGTTCTGAGATTGTGAAAACTATGAGGTGTCATGATAGCTTTTGTGAGAAAGGTGGCTGTTGTGAATGCCCTGAAAATATTTGGAGAGTGCCAAAGTATTCAATTTTTAGGCCTAATTGTTGATGAACGTCTCACATGGGAGGTACATTTGGATTCACCATATAATAGATTGAGAAAATTGATACCAGTATGTTTGGAGATAAGGAACTGTTCAGATATGATAACCAAGAGAATGGTACATGTTGCTCTGATACTATCGTTATTGGTACAGGTATAGTGTGTTGGAGTGATGCGGCCTCCAAAAGAATTAATGAAATTTTCATTGTCCACAAAATTGCTGATTAAAATATTATTAAAAAATGGTAGTAGTTTCGAAACAGAGAAATTGTTCACGCTGTTCAAGGTTCCTACACTAGCTACCCTGATCGAGAGAACTACTGCCATCCAAGTGTATAAGGAGTGGAAATCTGGAATGCATGAGGCTTCGGATTTATGGATCGCTCTGGGGCAAGAGTCATATAAAGAATTCCTTTTATGCGAACTAGTTTCGGGCAAAGGGCTCTTAACTTTTATTGGGGACTAGTACAATGTAATAGCCTTCCTGAGAACGTGAAAAGATTGCACTCTCTGCCAGCTTTCAAGAAGGCCATAAAGACTATTTGTTGTAACTAATGGTAGATTTATATAACTATTCTTCTTCATTTAAAAAAAAAAAATGAACAGTTCAGTATTGCTCTTTACTTTTTATTATTATCATTATTATATTTTTTCTTTTTCTCTACCCCTGGGACGCATTGACTTGTTTTACTGATGCTTCTCGAATAGCAGAGCCTGTTTTAAAATAACTATTTCTCAAATAAGAATGTAAATTTAATTTAAAGTGTGAAACCTTTGAATGTGTTTTTTGACCGACGCCTGATACCAGCGCAAGTGTTTTCACTTGAAGGTGTGAGTTGTATTTTGTACGTATAGAAGCTGTATTTTTTTTTTTTTTAATTTTCTTTAATCAATAAATACTTATTAAACAGAAAAAAAATTCCTGCAATGATGCAATTGACGTGGACATGGAACAACTGAAATTTAACGACGAGATAAAGGAGACTGGTTGTGGAGGGGGGGGGGGCTTATAAATGATTTTTGATTTACGATTACCGAGGCTTATGGTTGATAATTATAAACTAACAAATTTGGGAAGTGCAATGCCAATGAGCCTCCCTCAATATGATATGTTGTTTGGCTTAGCAAACTTATTATCCGTTTCGGGAGACATAGATTTATTACGTTTTTGAAATTAAATACTCATTATTTATTTTATTTGTTTAAGGTGTTGGCTACGTTTACAGAGGTTGCCTCAGAGACGATGTACGACGTTCTTCACGACCCTGAGTACCGGAAAGTGTGGGATCAGCACATGATTGATTCTCATGACATTGGATTCATCAATCCCAATAATGACGTTGGATATTATTCAAGTAATTATTTGAGGATAATACCTTTCCTATATCTATCTCACCTCCTAGTCTTATTGTCTAGATATGGTCTATCTCTTTTCTCTCGTTCTTTGCAAGGGGCAAATGCTTTGTTCACTACTTTTCCAGGTCCATGGTTATAGTTTTATTTGTACTTTTTCAACTGGGCAGTGTGGCTGAGTGGTCAAGATAGCTAATCTACATATAAGGGATAAATCTATGTTAAAATTCTTATCTCGACAAATTTTTTAAACATTTTTATGTGGGAGGCAATTTTGGGGGGAGGGGTATTTTCCTATGGAGGAAGTTGGGAGAGGAAACCACGTAGGACGTAGTAGGGAAGGGAACTGAACATGGATGGAGGGATTTGGAGGTAGTGAGGATTGGAGGTTGGCAGGCAAGGAGAAGCCGCTCAGCTAAATTGAGGTGGAGTGTGACATGTTCACGCCTCTCATCCATATAACAGCAACTTTCCTATGAAAATTATAGACCATCGTAAAGGGAAATGTTTGAATGAGAGTACGTAGTATCAGAAGGTGGGCTTAAGTTTTTTAGTGGAAGGGAGGAGAATTCAGGGAGGTTATTGCTTGTCTCTGGAAAGGAAAACGATTGAATCGATGAAAAGTTTGACAGAAGTCTGATAAGCTGCGTACACGATTGGAATAAACTACTGTATCATAACACCGTTCCATATCATCGTCCTGTAACACCGTCGAGTACATCGCAGCATTCTGTAACATCGTTTTGTAACAAATTTGATAACATAAGGTGATTGCAAGAATCAATCGTTCGTTTACTCCAATCAAGGCTCCTCACCAGCATGTGGCTGCCACCGCTTAAATTTTGATTGACCTCTTATTGAAAAAAAGGAAGCATCCTGTTATATTGGTTCTGTTTTGAGTTGTGTTGTCTGTGAACTCTGAGATGTTTTGAACCCCAAAACACCAAATATTTGTATAACTCAATCAATTGCAGAATTTCTTCACTGTCTCTTTCCAGTAGATTGGTCACTTTTTCTAATTCCTTTTTAGCCGCTACCGTTTGCAATGAAATTATGAAAATTGACAGAAACATACATGAAGAGGGAGGGTGGGCTAGCAGGGAATTGGAGGAACGGAATGGAGTGTAGCGGACTTGTCCGTACTTGTCTCACCCTGTTCCAGAACATTCATTTGATGCTATGGAGAAAAATCGACAACTGAGCGATTCTGACCATTCCGTTCTTCTGAACAAATTTTCCTCGAAGTTTAGTCGTTTGGGCCTGTACAATGTTATGGAATGGTGTTACAATACGGTGGTTTGTTCCAACCCACGCACAGCTTCAAGGTATGTTTACACTTGTGCAACTTTTGTTGACCAAGGAAGTACCCACGTGATGAATCCCAAGAGGCCTCATCTGAGTTGAACGGGAGTGTTGAACGTCAGGGGAAGGGGTAGCGCGCGCCAAACCACAAGGGTTGGATTTCTGTGCTTCACACCATTCATCTCGCGTGAGTTTTCCATTGAAAAAGTGCCGTCTTCAAGTTTTGTATTGTTTGTAAAAAGCCTGATGCGAAGGAAACGCTTGAATTTATCGAGGATTACAGTAAATTACCTGCTCTCTGGAATGTAAATGATAAGATGCGCACTAACAAAATCTCGCAGAATGATGCGTTGGCCATTTTGGGTGCGAAGTACAAGTTGACACAATAAGTGTTGAAAATAAAACTAAGAGCTTGAGGTCCTACTTTTCCAAAAGAATTAGTAAACTCGCATCTTCTGCTGACTCCATCGAAAGGGTTGAAAGAGACCTGACAGGCAAATGTGGACAGGAATCGCTTGTTTCTTGGGCATGCGTTAGAGGCAATCTTAATGAGGCAAGTTTAAAGATGAAGATTGAAAGTTGAAAGACGAAAACTCACAAGTGTAGACATACCTTTAGGTAATCTTTCTAGGTTTAACCCTTAAGAGTAATAGCTTGGCTAATGCGGAGTTGTGTGAAATTTGACCTCTGTTATGTTCACTTTTGAAATGCGAACAGCTTATTGGAGCTGCAATATTTTATTTACACTTTGGTCTATCATTTGATTTTACCAATGTCGTAATTTCATTTCAGTGTCTTGTCCCAGCCCTCTCGCAAACAGAGACTTTGTTCTGCAGAGGTCCTGGTTGGATTTGGGGACTGAAAAGTACATTTTGAACCACTCTGTTTACCACGTCGATTATCCACCGCGAAAAGGTTTCATCAGAGCTACTTCCCACATGACAGGTTGGTCATTCTAATTATGCACGTATTTACTGTAAATTGAACAAAACCACTATCATTCTCACATGTTGCATTACGATTGTTTCACTTGATTGGTTTAGAACGTAGGATTCCTCAACACAACTTGCCTAATCAACAATCACAAACACTTACATAACACAACTGTCGTAAAGGAACAATAATTATTACCGAGGGTGGGTCATTCCATAGAATAAATCTAGAATCGTTCTGATAAAATGTCGATTGCCTTCTTCATATTATTCTAATTTCGTATTTCCATGCTGAGGGAAATGAATTTCATTAGACACCGCTGCATCCTACCCCCTTTTTTGTTGTAGTGGTAGAAAAATATTTGATTTTTTTAGCTTAGAATAAATAAATGACATTTATTGCACATGCACCTTTACAAATGCTGCACTCTTCCTAATATTAGGCTTTAAAAAGTGGAAAAAAAGGTTTGTTTGACTGTAAGACATTGCAAGTATTGAAAAAAGTTGTTACTGTAACTATAAAACAAGAATATCCCATACATCTAAATTTTCTCTTGCATATAAACATTTGATCTTTCTTAACAGAATTGGGTTTGTGTTTACCAGTGCATTAAAACTGATTGTATTTGGTAAGAATGATTCGAATTCATCTTGGGAACATCCTAGAACATTCTGAATTGATTTTAAAGACCGTAGTTGTGTCTCAACCACCAGTAGACTCTTACGTCAATAATTTTATTAGCTATTAGTTGTTGCGTTATTATTTTGATGATTTCGGTTATGAGTTTGACTCCACTATGTTCTAGCTAGAGCATGTCTGAAATAGTTTTGTATCCAATTGATACTTGACCTCTAGGTAATGCATCACTTAGCTAACTATGGAATGACCCAGGAGGTATACATTTGATCAGATTCACCGGTGTCTTTTTTATTTTGACTAGGTGTTCTCCAGTGATGAAAATTAGTGACATTGTACGATTTCCTCCATAGGGTTCTTGGTGAGGTTGAACAGCCACAGTGGTGGCTGCACTTTAGGTTACATCTCACAAACAGATCCACAGGGTACACTTCCACCGTGGTTAGTCAATAGAGTCACGCACATCTTTGGCCCTAAGGTAAATCACATTTCCTTACTAAACGTTTATAGAACCTAGTAGTGATCCCCTACGTGTTACATACTTGTGTTATTGTGTGTGTAGTTGTGTCTGTAAAAATACAGATCACTTTACCACTTGATATCATCACACTTTGCTATCTTCCTCACTGCTATCTCTCCCTCACTACCCTCATATGTCACGGTTTTAAATTATTTATGTAACATTAATTGGATTGATTAAACGCCATTTGGGCTACTTGTCTGAAACTTCAGTGAGGTATGTGTGTTCCAGGTGGTTGTGGTAATAATCTGACGGAAAAATCTGGGTGATAGATTTCTAAACGAGTGGAATCTGCGATTTTCCCTCTTTTTACATCTTATTGTGGATCGGTTTATTCTACTATACGTTATTACGTACTCGATATGGTGATGTATCCCCATGAAATATGCGTCCCCATAAATGAAGATTTCAGGAGTGGGAGGGGGAGGACGACTCCAGGCACCCTGGATTGTATACTACCACAAAATCTTCCTTCATTTCCTTTAAGTTGGAATTGTTCTTTTTTGGAATGCCCTGCTGCATCACCCACAATTTCTACCTGCATGAATCCACTTTAATTAAATCACTGTCATTTGTCACTGAGGCCAGTTGCTGCATTCACAATATCAAATAACACGACACAGAGCATTACTTGATGGTATAATACGAAAATTGAAACAACACGGAGGAGATACGGCCCCTGCGTAGATATCTGTTACAAGGAGGATACGGGGTGGTATGGTTACCCCTTCTAAGGGCTGAGTCAATCAGCCTGATTAGTGATAAGATGAACAGTTTGTGGTGAAGTCTCCACCTTTTCCTCGAGTACACTTCGAATAATGTTAATGAGTAGCAGTGGAAGATCTGTTGACAAAAGAGTTCTACTGACCTCCATCACCCCACCCTTTCCCCTATCCATGAGGGCCCCACTCCCCACCCAATCCATACAAGCTTTTTCGAGAGGAGTAATTTAGCCCTTGGCATAAAAACAAACGGAGTTACTAGAAGAACTTGAACCTTTTCTTTCAAAATTAAAGATTTCTACCCATTAAATCGATTTCGAAAGCAATAAATATTGTTTTTCGATAACAGTAACCCATCGTCATTGTCGATAAATGACCCAACGTCAAGCCCATACTCATCCCACATCTAAAGTCTGCTAACTACACATGCCAGACTATTATGGAAGTGAATTAAATACACAAACAAAGTATATAATAGAGCGATGTACGATCTTAAAAAAGCATTGAAGCTACTCCATTCAGATGAAAAGCGAAATTCGTTGATATCTTTGACTCACTAGATGGCTCACTGTGGCGCAAAGCAAAGTTGCTGGTTGGTACTGACTCTACTCCTCCTCTTAGAATGAATAATACTTGGTATTCTACAGACAAACAATGAAGAGAAAGCGTACGTCGTCGCAGAACAACTTAAGGAACAGTCCTAGCAAATATCTAGAATTTCACCAACAAGTAGCAGAACTAATAGAACATTCTCTCATTTTGACTCCTTTTGTTAACGTTTTAGAGAATTCTTTTAACTGCCACAATTGAAGAATGTCATTCAATGATCACATACAAACAATGTGCTAACAGACAAAACGAAAACAGTCTAGCAACGATGGCAGACATACGAATGCGGGAAAGTACGTGAGAAACTCCGTGATTCATAGAAATTTAGACGTCCCGAAAATTAAAACGTAATTACGACTACATTTCAACAGTAATTTACCGCGGTCATGGTAGGATGTAGGTACACTTGAGAAAAATGTTCTGTTGAGTTACCACAACTGTAAAATAACTTTTGTTACACGTGTTTTAGTTGATTATGAATTTAAAAAAAGTATCTATTGTTCTGTTACTGATGATTACCTAACTGTCGAAATCGATTTAGCGTGTATAACTCCTGAACAGTTTAGAAAAAGGCTACATTATTTTCTCTCGATATGTGTTTCCACAATTTTGTTGCAAATGAATTAGTATGTTATGTTGACCATTTGTTAATATTATAAATATTATATTTAGCAAGGGTAAAGTTTTACTTGTAGCCAAGGTTCTGAAATGTTGAGTTCTGGGTTCACAAACTGCAAGAAGATTCCACCGGTCGTAAAAAAATGCCAATACGTTCATGACCCGTGTATAGCCATAAGAGATTGATTTAAAATATTATTTGAATGTATGTTTACTTTCTATAAAATGTGAACTTAATTTGATGCTGGTTGTTTTCTTAGATGGTCAAGAACTTGCATAAAGCCACGATTGGTTATGAAGATTGGAAACGGAAGAACCACCCTCACCTAAAACCTTGGCACTACCCGGAGCAGATATCTTCTCCTCGTTTGACATTGGATCAGGTAAAAAAATCACCCGTTGTTGAGGGGACTCCATGATGGATATTTGTATCGTGCATTTTGGTTTTCATAGATGAGTTCATAGGTGAAAAGTTGTGACTTTAATTTTTCTCCTTTCTGTTTTCTAGTGTGTCATGTCTGAGATCGAAGCTTCTAAACGATTCGTTCAAGAAGGGGAAAACATTCCCGCGACGCCAGAAAAGTCACAAGAGCCACCTGAAAAATCCAAGTCCTTCACACCGTTCAAATCTAAAAAGTCGCAAAAGGGAAAGAAGTAATACAGATTCTTCTCTTTCTCAAGGCTTCGGGTATGTTCACAAAAATTCCACATGTCTCTGACCAAGATGTTTCCCCTGGATATAGCTAACGCTGAGAATTGCCAACTCTTCATTCTATAAAGGAACATTATAAGTTTCATCTTAATGTACCTTGCGTTTTTATATATATAGTGCATTGGGTGGTTTTTTAATTTGACGTTTTTGAATAGTTGATGAAGAAAGTTGCGGATATTGATGGTATCCTTGCTTTTTTTTTAAAGCTTATATGAGTAACATGTTACTGTAAGAGTCTGCCGATATACGTTTTGGAAATTCTAAAAATTCATTTTTGAAACTTTTAATATGTTGAAATTCAAACTAACCCACATAGGCAGGGTTACGTTAGTCGTATCAAGCTTGCAGTCAAATTCAAGCTGGCAGTGACTGACTGGATAGTCATTCGTCTTTCTCGATCTGTATTAAATCTGCATGGATGGGAACTATAATGGAATGACGAGTGATTCACCCCTCTATCCGTGATAATTGAATTATAAGGGATACCCCAAGAATTTTGGTTGGGGAGTCACTGAGTGTTAAAGCGTTCCTTTGTACTAGTTTAGTATTATTATTATTTTCTAATAGAAATTGTGAAATGAAGGATCGGGTATTTTAGAATTGCCTAGGCACATGCCGACAATCTGAGCGACGATTTGTCGTTTAATGTAAACGTTAGTGGATGTTGTGTTGTCATCGACAGCTATCTATGTTCCTGCTTTCTTTATTGTCACATTCCAAAATATGTGGAATGTTGAGAGGGTTCTTTAATTGAATGGATGAAATCCATGATGACAGATGTCATGAAGTTACGATGTTTTCTGCCACAGTAGGTTGCTTGTATGAAGTGTATGAAGCCCATAGGGCAATGTCAGTATCAGAGTATGAGAGTTTCCTGGTGCATATTACCGGCAGTTTTTCCCATCAACAAAACAAATGAGATGAAAGTGCGCCTCAACACTTATCTACAACATATCGTTATTAACTTTGAACTGTGAGTGTATCTCCAGTGCTTATAAAGAATGCTGATGATAATCTCCATACTTCAACAGTTGAACTGCTTCCAATTTGTATAAATGGAAGTATCAGTCTCGTAGGGAAGGCCAGGGCCTGGTGGATTTGGTGGTCACTATGCTAGCCACTTGTACCACCTGTAGTTGGGTCACTGTAAGAAGTTACATGAAATGGTACCCCTGCACTTTTGCCTGATGGGCTGAGGGAAGAGGTGAAGTAGCAGTCTGATACCCCTTCCCTACCTACTCTGCCAATCCACCACCTGCTTCCTGCTCCTGCTATGAGGAAGAAAACCAGCGGAAGTTCAGACCTTGTAGATGGTGGGGAAGTGTTAGGTGGGTGTAGAGGGGGTGACGGACTGTGGTCAGCTGATTTCCCCCACCTTCTTGCCTTCATGTAACTTCCTACACTGACCTATCTGTAGGCAAGTGCAGTTTAAAACAATCCATTGTTTTAGTTCTGTTTAAATTGACTACAGGTTATATGTATATGTACTTATTCAAGAAGGTATCTAATACCTATTTTATCCATATATTCCTTCGTAAACACCAAAGGTGTAATATACTTCAAAATCAAGAAGACCTACTTAGTACATTTTAACAATAAGGTTGAGCACGTATTATTTGCTAGAGGTAATAATCACCAACATGTAATCATGCTCGTTAAAACCAAGTTAAACGGCATTACAGCTGTCAAACTTGGTAGAAGACCATCAGATCAAATGGTACGATCATAAGCAAATCGGCATTCTGCCTTCACAGGCTCATCATCGTTTCAGTAACACTCTGATTAAATTATCATGCTGAAAGAAGGCATGTTCAACCGCGTCTGATTGTGAAATTTGTAAGTAATTCATTTTAATAAGTATAAGTACTACTTGTTGAAAATCTCAGGTATAGTTTTTATTATTGTTGTACTGTGAGAATTCACATTCTTCGTTAACCTATAATCGAGCTGTGATTTTACTTACTACGATCTCTTTTTTTTCAAATACATCTGAAACACGATGCTCGTTTTGTAAATAATTTAGATGAGCTTTAAATAATTTATTTATCACATTAGAAATTGTTCCAATTCGTTAAAATTTATAGTTAAATGGTTTCTTGACGCCTTATTTCCTCGTTGTTTGACTAGGATGTGACTAGCCTTTGTCCTTGGTAGATAAATGTTTCTAAAATGTTCAATTTTGTTTCTTCAATTATTGAAGAAATTTTAAAATTAATAAAATAAATTTGAGTTTTATAATTACTGGCACGACGTGACGTTGGTAGAATCCAAACTACCGCATGAATATCAATCGGAGAAAATAATGATTTAAATGGTTTTGGACGAAATTTCGTCCATAGGTGAACTCAACTTGCTCTACATGCATTAATTAAGGGCACCCGTTTAAGGAGATGCAGTCGGAAAACTGTTTATGATTAATTAATATGAATTGTTGCCCCTAGTAATTATAAATATTGTCTAATTACCTTTGTAAGAAAGCCGTGATAACTGAATTTGGAGCGAAGCTGCGAACTGAATATTTGGACCGAAATGTACCTCTTTACCGTGTTTTGGTACTTCTCTGTGAGGTGATGGAATGGTATAGTTGCCCCTTCCATTGAGCTGAATGCGGTAATGCTTGAAGGCGTCCGATTCATTTCCCATGGTGACAGATTCAAGAATCGGGAAGGGCCAACTAACCATAACCATCACATCTCCTAACCTCATATTCACTAAATAATTTCAAAACTTTCACACACCATTGCGACTCTATCTATCAACAAGAAATCCCCGTAACACAATCGCAAACAACAAAATCAAAATCAAGGAAATTCCTTTAGGACTGTAATCTGAGGATTTTTCTGTTGCTAGCGTCGCCACCGATAATGTAAACCTATGTTTTGGTGTTCTACGATCATTCGCTCGTTTCTTACCCTCAAACTAAAATTCATGAAGCTGAACTATTTTCCAAAGCTGAGAAATCTGTACCTGAACGTACAAAAACTTCATTTGTGAGAAATTTTTGTGAAACGTCCTCATGAAGACTGGTTTCGCTCTTCGCTTCAATTTGCATTCCCAATCTCTCTTCCATTTTAGTTTTTAGGTCGCTAAACGTTTTTGAGAAAACTTTCTAACTGAGCAACTTTCTTTCTGACCAGAGCAAAGTCATGAAAGCTGAGAAGAAAAGGTTGATGTAATTCTTAAGCTCTTGTTACTTGTGCCACCTCGCTAGTTTTATTTGAAGCTGTTGCTACACGATCTCCCATCGCTGCAATCATGAGGAATCGTACTTCAACATTTATAGCAGATTTTTTAATTTTTATTAGTATCGATAACTCTATTTCGACCTATGACCCCCATTTGACGCAAACGGGTGCCTTTAATTATGAGATCGAATTATCAATTGTGCTTTCTTAAATAATAGATTTTAACTCGTTCTCTAGCTTGACGATCGATGATAGGATAGCTCATGTTGATACAATGGTACATATATAAAAGAAATGACCTATCACAACTAAGTTTCTTGTTCTTTGTTTAAGGTAGTTGTTGCTAAAGTACCTATGTTACAAAATATTGGAAATATTATATATTTATCTTCCACTTGTCTTCTGATATCAATTAAGTGAGATGCTGGATTAACTGGGATGACTGAGGGATTATTATCAGCCGTTGAGAACAATTTACAAACTTATTTTGTCCCGTTTTATCCTGCGGTAGCTTGCCCTCAAGTCCTCCCTTCATTGACTCTAAATAATGGTTCGTCTGGGGAATTAGTCCTGAACTACTTGGGATCGACACCCATTTTTGGCAATTTGGAGAGGATCAGAACCTGTTCTGAGGTGTCTTGGAACCTCATGTTCCTCATGAACCGTTGAAAACTAGTTCAAGTGGTTTGAAATGTTGTCCAGAACTGTTAGTTCTATACATACGCAGTGGAAGTCTTCACGCTTATCAAAGATTCCCACCTCCCCTGTAGTACAAACAAACTCCTACAAACTACTTTGTACAACAACGACAAGATCAGGAACGCATGAAAAGGAGGGACTGAAACAACTAACAGTACGGAGTCTTATAAACTTTCAACTCCTGTAAACGATATACCAGCTTATGTAGCATCAGTAACTCTCCCTTAATCACAAAGGAAGCAGGAACTGCACAAATTTTGTAGTGTCTCACGGAATTTACTCTGACTTGACGCTACGCACACCACACCCACGCCGAATCATCACGTGGAGATGAGGAAATACATTTACACAGCAGCCCAAAAAATTACCTTACTTGCTATAGCGCAGTACCCCAAACCCACTGTATCTCCATCTACTTCAATCAATGCTGCTACATCACCTCTATCAATCGGTTTCAGACAAAGTAGTCATCGATATATGATTTGAATCTAGCGTGAAGAATTGTCGAAACTGACTTGATTGAATATAACAGAATGCGGATTTCTCAAGGGCCGTCATCTTATGTGACTCGCAGGCTGCAATCATCACACTATGCACCAACAGCAATACAAATTCCAATGATGCCCTGAAGGGGCATTCTTGAGAAGCTGCTTGGAAGCGGAGCTATTGTGGCTCTGCAGTGGATTCCCTCACACGTGGGTATTTGGGGAAATGAGAGAGGTGACGCCTTAGATAAGGAAGACTCACAAATGCCCATGTCCGATGCACCCATCAGTTTTGGTGCGGCCTGAGCGCTGATAAAAGAGGGCAGAGGGCCGAAGGCTAATCTTGGTCCTCTCTAATGAGTGCTGCTGATTGTGTGCCTCCCTACCTGCCCCGTCATCAGTCAGTCGCCGCGTTCAGACTCATCACTGGCCATGATTATCTGAACGCCCACCTCCACCGCATTCGGCTGAGAGATGACCCGTCCTGTTCCCTGTGCCACTCAACTACGAACATGACAGGTGACCACCTTTTTGACTGCCCTCGACTCGAGGGCATTAGACAACACTTTGACAGAGACGAGACCAAATGGTCAAAAATAGCTAAACTGTAAAAGAATGAGCCCTAATTCAAGTTTTCAGATTTTCAGCCTGGCTATTCACATTCATGTCAGTTCAGCCTGGCTTTGCTGTTGCTTATCAGTTGCACACTAGTCTGAAAATAGTTTGTGGAACTGGAGCTGGAACTAACAGTCCTGAACACTTCTATATCCTCCCCTTTTCAGTTCTATTGGTTCTGGTTCGATTCTGATCTGATTCGGGACTTTTTCCCCGAACAAACCTGAATGCTTACCTGTCATTTATTTTTGTAGGATTACTTCTGTAGAACATAACAAACATTAGAGCTTGTGCACTAGTTTCCCTCTAGTCATTTTTTATATAGATAATTAACAATTTATTGACTCTTTCATGTATTACCTTGCACTAATTTCACTCTTCAAGTTCATTTTAATGAATTTTTATTACGCAGCGATTTTTATCAATTTTTTGTTTTGTTTTAATTGTAATAACCCTTGTTGATTAATGACGCTTTCTCACGTAATTCTATAATTTTTTTACAACGAATAATGCTATCATGAGAAAGTTGTTGCTCAATACATCAATGAAGTTGTTATAGAATAGAAAAGAGTAATGACGAATTTGAAGGCAGAAACCTCATATCAAATAAGACTTTATAACGATTGCAATTACTGTTCGTGTTCAACACTGGATCTTAGATAGGGTTCTTAATCTCTAGAACTTCAAATGGAAACTAAAAGAAATGAACCGATAATGTTGAATAATAAATTCAGCAACTTTGGGATAGTGCCCTATTAGATGAATATAATATCAGGATTTGTGTTTTGTTTTGAAGATGTCTTGAGTCCCTCTTCCAAAAACGTCTAAAATTGAAATTCAAGTAGCTTTCCTTGTTATAATAAGCATGTTTTGGTAAGGGTAGGATATGATCGTGGCTGCTTTACGATGATTTGACTCGGAACTTTACTTTTAAAGACCTTAAGCCGTGGTGAATCATCTAAAAAGGAAACGTAAACATACATTAGGAGCTGTCAACTCAAGTTTCAAAGATTTGACGACAAAACTACTGATCCATGAATACCCCTAATATTCCCTCTCCCTTCTGGTTTCTGCACTCCCACCAGTTTGGTTTCTAAGGAAAGCAGTTGTAGCTGAGAAAAATTACAAGTTACCCGTCTGAATTGTCTCTTTTGTCTAAATATTTTTCTAAGCTAAGAGCCATTGCAAAGAGGCGTTTACAAGGTCGAGAATCTGTGTGATTGCATCTTATGCTCATCTCAGCCAAATACAGTGTTGAATTTAGGTACTTTGAATGGATCATGAAGGACAACTAACAATGTAGCTTCTTATAATGTAGTAATAAAATACAAGGCAATCATTCAAAGATGAATTCTAAATACTTTCTAAACATTCATAACTAGCTGCGAAGAGCCTGGGCTTTTAAGATGGTAAATATTTTATTGTAATAAGCAATGTTAGACCCTGAGAACTTTTAACATTAATCCAATTTGTAAATTCCACTTGATTGGTGCTGAATGGCAAAATATATTTCTGTATATAGAGTTTTCACGTCAACTTAACTTTTTCCCTTATTAAATTCTCATTTTCGCTGTAGACGCTACTATATAAGGTAAAGAACATTTGATTTGGAAAATATATCCATTTAACTCTTAGAGTTCAACTTAATTCGCTCTTCAAAAGTTGAAATGACTTGAAATAATAACGAATGAAACTATTGTAGATAATCAATTGGGTCCTCTTAAATAGGCCCTCTGATTTTATTTATCTGGTTTGACCTCACATCAAATGTTTGAACTGAGAAACGGTATTTAATCTTATTCTTCCGAATGTTTAAAATAAGTCTTTAAGTTTTAGGCCTTAGTTATGTACATTTGACGATGACCTAGTATTGTACACTTATAACACAAGTTTACATCATCGTTTCCAATCTTATTCGTGCCTTTTCTTGTATATTTAATTGGGTGTCTACATCAACTTTGAGCAGAGAAAAATCCTATTTTAATGACTGAAAGTACCCAGTTTATCCTAGTCTTTTTTCCTTGAGAACTATCTCCTATCAAAGCCAAAGATAACTATAATTACCTGAAATATTGTAATGACTTACTATACATATAAGTATGTACATGAATATGTAGTCTCAAACTGTCTGTAGGGTTCTAGCATATGGTAAACCTGTGTAGATGGAATTTTCTCAATTTATTCATTCCCATTGATTGAAATTAATTTATCTTCTCACGCTTTTCACTTGAGCTTACCCCTTAATTTGAAAATCGCTCACCTATTCAAGTGAGGACCACCATACATTTTTCGCAAGAAATGAAACTAATAGCTGGTTGACGAGTTTCAAAATGTAAACAAGGAAATATGGTTTGGGAAAACAATATTAGTTATGGGCCATTCAAGGCTGAAACACTCATGTTGTCAATTTTAGAAGTTTTGACCACTTTTCAACATGTAGTGTGGGTGAGGGATTTCTTCAGTTATTCGTTGTTTGAGTTATGGAAAGTGCATGGACGATGTTTAGACGTTATCTTTTAGGTAGCTCCAAAGAAAGGAGTGACAGATGCATCAAATTAGGTGAGGGCACTGTCCACCCTACTCAGTGAGGGCAAGGGGTGCAGTGCAAAGGCTAGAGGTTCAATAATAACCTGGTCTGACAATGGTATAGCCCTTCCAAGGGCTCTGAGATGGTTGATGCCTACAACACTCAGAACATGCTGCCGGAGGTGGCAGTTTCAAGAATCAAGAAGGGGAACTATCCATACCCATCTCAAAGGTTTCTAACGTTGAACCATAATACTGGGAAGTAATCGTGACTTTTGTTTTCTGACGAAAGATTTCAAATTTCATGCCAAGACCAATTTTTTCAAAATCTCCGATTGAGACCAGTATAACACTGGGGCGTAACTTAGCAACTAAAATCACGGCAATCTATCAAAATTTCAACATTTAATCAGCCTGACAAATTCAAATAATAATTTTTTAATTTTGTTGTTGTTGTTGTTTAACAAAGGAATACTCTCTAGGCAGGGCGATGACTTCAACTTCTCTGTATCTCTCTTCTCGATTCTCTGAAGCCGGAGGAAGGGAAGGAGGTAGAGAGTTACAAACTTCAAGCCTTATCTATTTAACTCTGTGGTAAAATGGTGACTGTGTAGAATTGAGACACGGAACGAAATACGGATCATTTTAGGTCTCAAAATATTTTAATGTATTATTCGTCAGCAACTAAAAAAATAATCTTTTGGTTAAAAAAACGCTGTTGAACCAAAACACACAGAATTACACTGGGTTGGAAAATGAAATGAAAGTCCTGACAACCTTACAGGAGGATAACCCTCGAATTCCTCATCTCGCATGACATTTTTATCTCTGTAATTACAACACTGTATTTTCCGGTTTCCTTTTTTCCCGCTATAATAATATAAAATAATTAGCTCCTCGGGTGAAATATCTAGGACCTCTGAGTCTGACGAAGAACTTTCGCTCCAGGATGAGGATGGACCATCACCAATGAATTCTAAGCATCACACTGAAATATCACAAACCGCTGTGAGGAAGGTTAGACAAAACTCTGGTTTCCTGCTCAGAGCAAGTTACTCAACCTCAGGCTGGAGTACCCTGGGGAGTCCCGAGCAAGTTCCCTGGCCAGTTGGAATTCAGTGCAAGTTGCCCCGAAGTTACACTGGCGGCAGTTGGAAAACGCCTCATCCTGTTCCCTCATTAGTGCGCCTGTCAAAACTGGTGTAGCTCAAGCAAGCGGTTGGAAAATCCCAAATGGCGTCACAAACCACTTGCGGCAGGAAAACTAACTAGAGATTCTGTCTTTAAGGGCCAGACATTAGTAACACAAAGACCCCGTTTTCAACACGCCCCACACACCTGCCTCTTCCATAGCCCAGGCAAGGACCCTTTGAAACTTGTCAATCGGCTCTGCCCCTCCCTGTATAATATCTAAAGCGATTACAATATCCAACTTTATCAATTATTGAACAAATAGTTGAAGCAGAGTACTGTGGAGCAATCTTTATGCCAACTTTTTCCAAGGGAGAATAGAATTGGAAGAATAACCCTGTTTGCCTTTTTTGAATATTCTTTATTTGAATTGCCCCCCAGCTTTATGCCCCTTGCCATTTACTCCCATAATTTTAATTTTTGCAAATATTCTCCATTCTAATTTTTACAAAGAAATGGGGCAGATTATCAGTTATTACCATCTCACTGTTTCGTTGTTGTTGTTCTTAACAGTCAGACACATTTGCTGATTTTGGGCATTGCTCATTATTGCTTATCACAACTGCTCTGCTGTGCTCCTGTATCAGCGGATTTGATTTTAAACATCTCTTTTCAAGTTCATTACTATTATGGCATTTTTTATGTCTGTTGATTTCATTGATTTGGGAATGACTCGTAATTCTTTTGTATAATAAAACGTCAGTACCTACCAATTCGTCCTTTGAATTTCTTAATTGATTGTAAAAGTGTAAGTACTTACTGGCAAAGACTTGATGGTTGATACCTGCAACCTCCGGGTTTTTTTCAAATTCCATTTTATTTATCCATGTCTTCTCCAATTAAATGAGCTAGGTACTTGATGTTTTAATCTTGCCTATTCCAGGCCATCGATAATGGTTTAGGATTACGTATGTTCTAGTCTGTTTTAATTATCGCTTTACTGTCACCATTGAGTTATATTCACTTTGTCAAGCTATCTTCCTACACTAATTTTTAAAATGTAAATCGAATATCCTCTCTCATCATTTCGTAGTACTGTTTAATAGAGCTAGAAGTGATGAATTTTGAATAATGTCGAACTACCACTAAACCCCGTTAAGAATTTATTAGTATAAAATATCGTTATAATTGAGATTTTGTCTCATTCACACGCAACTGTGATATAGTAGGTACAGTAGTTGACATAACTAATATATTTCTATAGGTATATGTGCAGAGTTATCTACTGTTAACTGAATTCTGCAAAGGAAATTGTTGTAAAAATAAAGAATATTCATTGAATTTTATCTGTCAAAATGTTATCTCCACCCTCACAAAGCCCGAAGGTTGACTATGGGAGTATAGAAATAGGCGGCAAAACGTGGTTTCAGCATTGGTGAGTATTTTGTAGCAATTATATTTTATTTAGCAGGGCCTGAGATTTACTTAGGTGGATTTCATCTTGATGATTGTCACTTGTACCCCATCCATCCAAATCCCCCATTGAACTGAAGTTCAATCTCTAATCGCTCATGGCTCAACGTGTATATTGATCTCTACAAGCAGGAGCATGCATAGTGCAAGCAACTAGGCCGGGGACATCGTACATATTTGAAATTACTTTCTCCTTAAACTTGATCTTTCGTATAGCAGGGGCTGCTCAAGGTTGTCTGTTGAGGTGAGGCCAAGCCCAGAGAAACGAAAAAACGTGGTGTGTGTGAAGGGAGTGTGAGGGGAGAATTTAACAATTTAAAAAGTTGATTGCCAGTTCTCAGCAAGCTTTTTCATCTGCTTTATCCATAGAATGATGTTGCTCATGGACATGTATCATGATGATTGATTCACAATACAGTATAGCCAGTATCCAGGACTTGCCAATGGTGAGGCAACTGCAATCAAGCCCTCCTTGTCAGCCCCAACTACCTAACCAAACTGGCAAATCCACTAGTATTCCATGGCCCCTCATGATGGGAGAAGAGCAAGCGTGCCCAACAGTACAGTTTATTGGTGTATACTCTACCATAGAACCATGGTCAGGCAGAGTATCATTCCCGAGAAAAATGTCGATCCCTTGGCTTACGTTTGTCCTGGCAAATGATACCTCACAAACCAGGTGTTAGGACAGCCAGAGCCATCATGGACTAATTTCGCTTGTAGAAGCATGATGGCATCATTGACAGGGTTATCCATTATAAGGAAAATATTTAAAACGCTAACAGTGGTCCTATTTGAGTACGTACTTCACCATTAACAACAATGCCAATCTATCAAAAACAGGCAAGAAAAAGAGAACTTGAAAACCCACTAAAATGATACTAATGAATAACCACTCCCTGTGAAGTTGACTCGTTCAAACTTTAACTTTACTAATGAAACACCTAACCTAATTAACACATAATCAAACGCTACTAACCTAATTATTAACAAATTTATAAAAAATTGGTGCTGTGTGATGAATTGGAGTATGAATTTAGTTGAATGAAATGAAAAAGCACTGGCTAATGGACGCAATGTCATGGTTTGGAAAAACAGACTCGGTAGGGGAAGTTTGAAGGGGGAGGGAAGAGTTTTCCTTGCGGTTATGGACGAGGAGATGGCTGGGAATGAAAATACGATCAAATTTGTGAACAGAGCCCGATCAGTAGTATGGCCTCAAAGCCGACGCTTTCACAAGATGCAAATAGCTGGTCTTCAGATGAAATGTTGTCATGGCAACTAAATAGCACTCTCCACTTTTTTGTGAGGCCAAAATATTTGCCCAGGCCATTTCTATGCGGTCTCAGAGAAAAGTGAAGCGTGCCATTCCAGCCATCACAACACTATTATTGCAGTGGGCTCACAAACAATAAACATAGCGAAAGCTCGGGCGTAGACGTTTATGCTCCCAGCAGTCAAAACTTTGCGGGAAAGACTATTCCTCCTGAACGATATGATCCCAAACCTCTGCAAGTGTAGCACTGTTAGGCTGGGTACACACGTTGAGGATTTCCGGAGCTGGAGGGAGCCACCACACGACTCTATCCGCCTCAGAGGAATACTGTGCAGTCCCGACCGTGTCCTCCATGGTGACGGACAACGACATCGCGCTAGTGGGGGGGTTTTTGGCTATAATTTGTCCGAAATGGTGTAGAGATTGGTTGCTGAGACGGAATAGGGTGGGTACAAGCAAATCTTTTGAGCGAGCTGATAGTGGAATCCGAATTTACCTTTAACTTGCCAAAGGCACGGCTCACATCCGTGTATATCAATGAACTCCTTCAATACAATGTTCTTCGTGGATATTTTTTTGGACATTACTAATTAGGAGGAAAATTACTAAATAAGATAAAAGAATATATAATAAATAATACCTAAATTACTAAATAAGAAGAAACAAAGCGATCGGAACGAATAATCTAATGATAAAACAGTAGATAATGAAAATGTCAGCTGCCTCTCAAATGAAAATGGCGCCGCAATGCGGCCACGAAGCGAGGCCCGACGTCAAGCCCTCGCTCCCATCCACACGTGAGGAAATGGTTCAGTTGAGGCGGACTGTTCAGGCCTTTCCAAAATTTGGAAAGGACAGTCCGCCTCAACTGAACGAAATCCTCTCCGGCCTGTCTCTGAATTTCCGGAGAGGTTGGCCTGAACGGGAAATCCTCAACGTGTGTACCCAGCCTTATGCTCCCAGCGGGTGATCTCTGCTCGGAGATAACATATTCTCGGTAGTTTGACCATATCAAGTCAGTCGCTTTGCCAATGTTTACCCAAAACTAAACTCAGTTGGCAAACCACACCTAGCGAGACCTGTCATTCAAGAACAGCAAGAATATGTGAACAAACGGATTAACAAGCTTATCTCAAATGAAATTACGCTTTACAAATTTGTCAGAGTCATTTCTTACAAACTTCGCCCTCATTTCTAGTCATTTTTGTTTATTCCTTGATTGGCTTTTTGTTTTGGCAATGACTTAGCGTTTACGCCCCATATATATCTAAACTTAGCATTAAATTATTGCACGATCGCATCATTTACATATTTCCTTACATTAGCCTACCGACCATTTGGGGAGGAAATAGTCTACCTGGACCAGGGGGATGCTGGGATCATAACGGCCTGACGGACGCTACTGGCGGAAGCATAATGGGAGGGGTGGTCGCTGGACTGGGAGCGTAAAGCAGGGTTCAGATCCATCTGGATCGTTTGGAAATACGGATAGAGGAAGCTAGTAAAAAGCAGTGGAGGGGAATCGGCCGAGCACACGCCAACAACTCGTTTCCTACGCTTCCTCCCACAGCTGTTTCGGTTCCTGAGGCCATTCCATATGCGCAGTAGTGAACTGCGCAATCCGGTACGATAAATATTCGAAAAATCTGATGCTTAGTTTGCTTCAAAACTGCCTGTCCGGAAAAATTGTCCCTCTCCCCAACTGGTGTCCAACCAATCAGCTTCCCGGATAGCTTGCCAGATGGTTCCAGCTTAATGGGCCATTTTCAACCACTTGGGAGCATACAGTCAAACTCCCGAAAGCTCTCTGCTACCAACAATGAGTTAAAAGATTGCCATTCAGCACCTTCTTAAAAGTGAAGGCACCTGTTTTTTCCCATCCATTTCTGTAATGAATATGCGAGCTATAATACTAGAATATGCGGGCATGACCTCAATGCCTCAACTCAGAGTCTTCCCTGTTGTAGTCGCCCTTTTCTATAGCGTGACCAGACCCAGTAACTATTGATTTTTTTAAACTCATATTTGGTATCCGTACTTTGGGATGAAGACTAACTCAGCTCTGGGGCATTATAAAATAAACGTATCACAATCAAATCTTTATATATTAACAAAATAGCGGTTATTCTCTGGTTGTCTCAAAATAATATTGTTAGCAATTTTTGACTTTTGCTCTTCGTTTAAAAATCGATGCCTATAATAAATTTTCATCAAGTTCATTAGGCACCAACATATGGCTAGCGATTTACAAAATCGAGCGTAACACATACACAGTTATTGCCATCTGCATACCTATATATTTATATAAAACAAAATTTACAAAAACATTGAAGGCAAACAGTATTTGGTGAGTTTTGCTGTATTAATTAGCTCAAATTTTGGACGGAATCGTAACATATTTTTTAAATGAAGGTGATTGCAGAATGAATGAATTCTATTTAATTCTAGCTATGGCGAATGTAATGCAAGCGGGCACATAGTAGCATCTGGTACAAACTCGGAAACGTGGACTAAAAGTTCGGTTAATAACGAAGTGATTAGATATGTTGAGAGAGCCCTCGACACCAAGCTCTTAGGTACATCGACATCAATACGATCGTAGGGATGAATTTCCTATTTTATGGAACATTGAGCTAGACTTTTCGTTTTCTATGTAGTAATTAGTATCCAACGAGCAACTCAACGACCGCATCTTCTTTATGATAAATTACATTAAGCATCGAAACAATCTAATTCTTGATATGTATTAATTACATCAGTTCTGATCGATATCAAAACTTGGCTCGACAGAAATGAACGTGTTAAGGCTCAAAGATTTGGAAAAAAAATATCACTTTCAAGGCAAATTTATCAAGAACGGTGTGGGCTTCTTATACTAGAATACATGTTCACAGGACCCAAAAAATTCCTTAAAAAGCGTCTATATGATATTTTGAAAATTGTTCAACACAATGTGTTGGCTTGACATAGGCAACAAGTTGAATATTTCTGTTGTTTTTTGTTTTTAAATTTGGAAAAAAATTTTGAAATAGGATAAGGACAACTTCATTCCAATAATAGAACATACGACATAGAAATACTCCTGTTATTGATTCAGATATTTGGAAGGAATACATACCCCATAGTAACTACGTTAATTCTGATTCAGATGGCAACACAATCAGTAGACACATCTTTGTTCGACGCAAAAATTCAGACATTGAAGTGGACTAAGGTAGATGGCAGAGCTGACATCTGTCAAGTTTCGTAAAGAATAACACCAGAGTTTTTGTAAAATACGTCACAATGTTTTCAGGTTTGATTACAATCCTTTTCTGCAGGATTCGTACATTATTTGTCTGGACATAGTTTCTGTGATGAGATCATCTCACTTATTTACTCAAAAGACTCATGAGCATAATTTTAACACCTCAACAGGACCAATGTCCAGGACCTTTAACACACTACGTCCACACATTAAAAAAAAAAAAAAAAAAAAAAACCATCTAAAACAATTCTATCTCCATCGTAGCAACTACTTCTTCTCTTCACTTTGAAAACTGTTTGCTTCAGGCTCAAATCTCACTCAGTTGATCAGAATGACTACCACAAGTCAGGCTACCACTGACCACACAAGTCAGGGTGCTGTTTCCATATGTGACCTACTGAAGTGGCCCGCCCTACCGCTGCAGAAGGCGCTTACTGAGCGTCAATGCCTTTTTCCCTTTAGCCGATAATCTTAATCTTGATAACCTTTGGGTATCTGAAGTTATTATGAATCTTTAGTTCCCAGGCAGTCATTTCCTCATGCGCCTCAAGGAATTCTATACCACGGTAGCAAAAAATGAGGATAAATGACCCGCCGTGAGTGCGGGTTGGATATGAAAGAAGCTCAGAAGAACTGGGACCAGCAAGGACAAATTTTATCAGTTTTTCAGAAGCTTGCCAAAAAATGCTATCCAGTAGTACCGGTGATGATTTTTGGTTATACAGATCGCAAATGGCTGCAAATGAACTCTGAGGAACATTTTGGAACTAGAATTTTTCTTCGTTGTTGATGTTTCAGTGTGGACGACGTGTGAATTGATTGGAAAAAGTACAGAAACTGAGACCTATGGGTTCAATATGTCTAGAGAAATGGGATCTGCCGTACTGCGCTCTCTTGGAAAAATTATGAGGACTGAAAAGAGCCGATACAAACAGATGGGTCGAGGTTTGCTGGTAAAAGGAAATATAGAGGTAGACTGCTGCAGGGAGATGGGCCTCCCAGCATAAAACTGTGAACCACCAGCATAATTGTAGACCCTGAGAGTGGCGTGCGTACATAAGGCATCGATCGTACCTGGTTAGACGAAAAAGTAAGAATTCTGAAAAAATGAGAGAATACTCCAGAGATGCTGTGGTCACACCTTGACTGCTATTGCTGGAAGGTGGCCCAGAAAAATGATGACGACATGTTTCTTCCATTCTCCCGAAACTTTTGAACTGTTCATCGGCAATAAGAAAATTACAATGCAAAAATTGACAACGTTAACAGTATAACTGCAACGTGTTTTCAAGGTAGGACGCACATATAAATACCTAGGCATTCATAATGCATGCAATTTCCACCAGGAATAGAAAACATGGGTAGATCGCACCAGAAACTTAAAATACAATGGAGAGTTCTTGCTTCACGTGGTCAGTACCACACAGTGCTGTCACATGATCTGAAGGTGGCCAAAGATGCCACAAATGTGGCCGAAAGTGTCCCAATTACTGGGAGACCGCGATAAGAACCCTTATCACGGACCACCCCTACCACTAAGGGGGTAAGGAGTAACAGCAGGAAGGCTTCACTGATAAGAAATTATTCGCTTGAGTTTCTAACCTGTTGATCTTATCTTATGGAGTAAAACTAGGGGAAAGAAAAGAATAGAAAACAAAAATAATTTGAACAACAAGGATGATGGAACACGAAGTTGGAGGCCAAATCGAGAGTTGGCTGTTATGTTGAGAAAAAGTGATAAGGGCGGTCACATCACACTGCAGTAAGCCATCAGTAAACACCAATCTAAGTTAGCGACTCTTCATGTTTCCCTAGATTTATGGTCACAGTTGCTACTGACCGTGTGAAGCAAGATCTCTAATCGAGGTGACTGATTGTTTGAAAGTGAAGAGCAATAGAACACATTGCATGGTTCAGTAACTACCCTAGTGATTTTTAAATATGTAATTGATGACTAAAACATGTATCATGAGTAAATGCAGATCCTCGCAAAAGCATGTGAGGAGGTTAGGAAGCTACCAGGAGGCAGGAGACAGATTTCAATGCAGAATGAGGAAGGTTACACCTAGAGAAGCACGTTGTGAAAGTTTACTTTTAAAATATGGCGATTGCTAAGAAGTCATATTAAAACTCACCTGCCTACAAAGAAAAGAACAATGAAAACTAGAAGAAATCGTCAAGAATTTCTCTTTCCTTTTTACGAAATTAAGAGACAGTAATGATTGGAAAAGTTTGTGTAACAAAAGTGAAGAACCAATGTAATACACATTTTTGATAAGAATTAGTAAGTAAACAACCTATCTCTCGAAAAAATTAGTGCCTTCGCTACTTCCTTCTCATCATCTTTGTAGGGAACATAGTACAGCTATATGTCTCATCGACGAATCGTTAATATCACAGTATCACGAAACCGGGTCGTAGCAAGGAAAAACATTCACAATACCAGACTTTCCTAGGTAAGAAAAACAGCACTGTTAGGTGGAAGATAACCAAATACATCTTTCTTCAATGGTAACAAGAGCATTCGAGATAGCAAAAGCTGATATTTAATTCTTAGCCCCTAAATATAGAAATATAACCAAAAATAAGTTGATTAAAGATACATATTATAGCTTATTATAACATATATCACAAATATACAACAAACTTATCAAAATTTGAGGCATGAAATTTTTTTTGGTGTTTGAATCAACAAAAATATAGTTTTTAAGACTTTGAGCCAATTCAATTTTTTTACAAGATATTTACAATTAAGGCGCAAAGAGCTTCTTTTGATTATATCTAAGCGTATCAAACGTACAAAAAACAATATATTTCGTCGGATCTATAATAGATAACGTAAGTTGTCTTATAATTATTATGATTACTTTTCCACGAACCATAGGTGTTGGAATAAAATCCGATTTTTGAATATTACCATCTCAATAATTCACATTTCTCGTGTTCTTAATCTTTTTCAGAGAGATTTATGACCGATTTGGGGTGACTGTAGCCAAGCCAGTGGAAATAAGAATTGCAATTGAACGTAAAATTTTAACATAAATCGATAATTTATTAAAAGTTGCGTTGTCTTGGTGATGGGATACTTGACTTGGTTTTAGATGGACCAGTTTCTTTATGCTGTGCAATTTTTAGGTTTCAATCTCAATAGACTTGCACACTTGACTTGACGCAAAATTCACAGAAGTATTATAGAAATATTTGGGTAAATATGAAACCGAGTAGTCCATAAATCATCATTTCATTAATTTAAAGATATCATTGCAGCAGAATCACACACCAAATCTACTAGTTCATCTTGGATTTTGGTAGTTATAGTTCGTACGAATTAATGATATGGCAATAGAGAGTTTTAGGTCGTCAGGTCAAGCACAATCAGTAACCTGTATCATCATCTCAGGAGCGTGAAATGAGCGTTCAATCTGATAGGTTATCCCAATTGCTAGGTTTCCTCAAAAGTTACGACAATGGGTCCCTCCAACTTATTCCTAACCTACAAAAACCTTTGAGCAACACTGCAAGTGTAAGTGAAAACTAATTTTTTCTTGGCTAAGAGAACTGGCAGTAGGTAGGGAAAAAGTTCTTTTCTGCATAAGCTGTTCAAAATGCCTTAGAAAGACAAAAACCACTTTGAATGTCTGCAAATGTCCGTTTGCGCTGAACAACCTCAATTTTCTTGAATATGAGATCATGATGAATCGGATTTTCAACACATTCAGTTCATCTGCTTTCAGCCACCTTCTACTAGATGGCTTTCATTGGTCTATTAAGGGTCGTGCACAGTTCCAATCAACTCTGTTTACATCTACGAGGTAGCTGAAGGGTCTCTGAAGTGTTAATATAACCTCAGGATGCAAGTTAACTATGTAGATGAAACGAGAAATTCACGAAAATGTTTATTTTGCCCACAGTTTGCCGCATATTCACTTGTGATTTCTATATTTACCCGATTTTTAACTCAAAAGAATTATTTTTCCTCGCTGTTTCAGTTTTTCCTTTGAAAATTGCACATTTTTCAAACGTATGAATAATGATGCGCCTAGTAAAATAGATAACCATGCAGAAGTCTCAGCTGTGGGGTGGTAACTAGTTGCACTCTTAATTATGTCAAACAGTTCCAGGCTGAGTTCTGTCGTGGGAAACGGAAGGTGAGGTTTTAGTGGGTTTGAATCCCACATAACCCAAAGTGCGGTCCCTTTTAGGTATCTTAGGAGATCCGATTTCCACCTAAGGATCTCAAAGATTTCCTCACCTGCCACCGGAAAAAAAAATTATGCCATTTTGGGAACTAACAACGCATTGACCAGCATCTACAAGTCCAGATGATGAGATTGAACGCTAAAACTTAAATCAGGTTGTCTGGAAGTTTCCTGAGGTGCAATCAAAATTGAATGTGTTAACTGTAGGAGAGGGTCATGCGTGCCACCATTCGCTTCAATCAAATAAGAGAGCAACATCAATAAAATAACGTAACTTTTGGAAGATCGCCCTCCCCTCTCCTAAAAAAAACATTTTCTGACCTATCTTCACCATCTTCAAAGAAATGTTAGTATTCATCATTGCTTGCTCTAGCTGAGGACACAGTGACCTAATGACTTTGCCACCCAATGTCACTGACTTAGACATCAACAACTCTCTAATGAGTAGAGGTTATCCCTAGAAAAACAAGCTGCAATTCAGCTTCCACCTTCGATATATTCTCTCAAATCACAATTCTCTAACCATTAGGTTCTTCACAGCGTCCAGAGTTTTGATTCATTCAAACGACGAAATGGTGGAAAATTAGGTGGTCTTTGACCATGGACAAGGCTACCGCGGAAAAATCATTTGTGGAGTGGGCTTGGATTCTAAGCAAGAAAGATGATACCATGGTACGAGATAGGTAACCAAAATTCCAGCGATTTCTGACAATTTTACTTGATCTGAGCTCCTTGCTTGCGTCCCTGGAACCTTTTGATGCCTCTCATGGGTTAGGTTGTCGGTTCGAGAAACCTAATTAACTCTCATAGTCAGTATCATGAGGTTTGCGTTATTCTCAGTTTCGTTTCTTATTAATACCAACAATTAGGTAACAAATTTCAAGTGTACAAAATTATAAATATTGAACGAAAAATCACCTTCCATTCGAAATGAAGTTATATGAAAGATGTAACATGCTGATAGTTTTCCTGATTAGAAAAGATAACTAATGAATACGTTGGAGACAATACTCCATTTGATTACTCATCCTAATGGTTCATGGAGTTTTAATAAGCCAACTTACAGCGTTAACTACATAATTTAATGGAATATTAGAAGTTGTACTAATCAGTACTTACAGTGAGTAATGAGTATGTACAAACTTTTAAGAAGGAAATCGGTTTAGTGCAAGCACCTCCAGGGTGCTTGTCCGGCGCACACCCCACGTGTCCAGAGAAGGATGGACATGAAAAGGCTGTCCAAGTCTTTGGGACTTGTGCGATTCAAGCGAAACATTACAACTTGAGGAGGGAAGAGACAGAGGACACGAGCAACAAAACTATCACATTTCGAATGTGGAAGAAGGCCTTGTGGAGTCCTCCATCTGAAGAATCTATCATCATCTACAGGAAGTAGGAAACCCATTAGAACTATAAAGAGGATCTATAATAAACTCTATTTTCATAGGGAGTATCTGAAAATAGTTCCTGCAAGTAAAGCTAAATAGTGCAAAAATGCAGAACATGATTCACAAATAGACAGGATCCGACTCTGGAAGCAACTAGTCACTTACACTTAAATATGCTGTTTGGCCCCATATTACACTATTTTAAAACGATACCACAGGTTTTAGAGAAGAAGAGCTAAACTGAACTTGAAAAGAACAAGTAGCTTACATAAAGCTACTGCAAGTTATAAACAAATTAACTTGACATTGGTTCCAAGTTTATATCATAAAAACCGATTGCTATCTTTTGATCTTCAACTGGTAAACAAGTACAAAATATGTTAGAATTTTAAAGAAGAAATAAATGCCCAGTATGACAAGGACGTTGACTGTGTAGTCGATGTCAACCATATCAAGCTCTTTGAGGACTTTGACAGGCGAAATCAAGTGGCAGTAGTCTTCAGTGATGCAGGGGAGGGGCATGCGGGCGTAGCCGTAGACAGAAGCTGCCAGACCTTCCATCCCATGACGGAGATAAGAAACAGTAAAGAAAGGCTTTGACCAGCCTGGAGCGTCTCGCTTCTGGATAAAGTACCCAGACATCATCACCCATGGCATGATGAAAAGAGGTCCGAATATCACTCCATTCTGCAAACCAAACATATGATTATACATTGATTGCTAGGATTCAGGTCACCAAGCCTTTTGCAGTCAACCTTAGACACAGGGTAACAAACTGAAGGGTCGAAAATCCAGGAATCGACTTTAGAGATCATTTAAAACAAAAATGCATCTTAGACTTTTTTTAGAGACTTAAATTTTCTGTGTTATTTCACTTTTAAGTTCTGTTTTGTGTTTCCAACCTTGCGTCACTAAAATTAACATAACTCTCTTAAACTACTACTAGAATGGAAGGAAGGAGTAGGGCTGATAGTAGGCCACATTTCTTAAGCGTCAAGTCTACAAGGCTTGGAGGCGTCATTTCATCTGAGTAAGCACAATAGTGTACCAGGCAGAACTTTTCACAAAAAGGGAATGTGTAGCAAAGAGTTAGAGACAAGGAATGAGAGGTGGGACCCTCCTAATTCTCTTAGATAGCCAGGTAGACCTTAATCACTTGCAGCTGTGCAGACCAGGTCAACACTGGACAGGGAATGACTGCAACGAGGGAATGAAGGGAATGGGATGTACTGGATACCCTGGAAAAAAACAAGAAGATCATTTTGCAGTGGTACTATGCTCACAGGAGTGGTAGGCAACAAACGATCTGCTAGATCGATTGACGGTCGTCAATGAATCTCATTGACCCAGAAACAGTCATGGGATTAGCAAAATACTTGGTAAAAACTGCTTTGTGGGAATGGATAAGGAAGGAACAAAAAAGCCACTGGAAAAACACCCCAGGACAGAAACATGGAAAACTGGGAATGAATGCACCGTTACCACAGAAGTAAGGCCACTCTTAATACCTCTGGGAGTAAAATGAGACTCTTAGTGGGTTTTGAGACTGGGTATGGGTGCTTTAGGAAACATCTGAAGAGGATTGGAGTCTACACAGGCGATCCAATGAGCAGATTGTGTGGAGAAGAAGAAGAGACTACTTTCCATCTTCTCTTTGAGTGCTTAGCACGATTCAGAACCGTTGGGACTCCTGGGAAAAAGGAGGTACTATCGGTGGACTATCTTGTGGGGGAATGCTGAGTCTAGTGGAGGACGAGGACAGGCTCCAGAACCTAAAGAGTGGGAACAGAGGAGCGAACCGCGCAATAAACCATGGTTTCAGTTTGGCAGAGTTAAAGTATGGCACCCCAAAGGACCCAGAATTAAATAATAATAACAATACCCATCACTTATTAAGAACTCACCATTACTCTCATGGATGATCCTACGAAGTAGCCAATGCTTTGAGCCAGTAAAGACACAATTGTGCAAATGAACGTGAACATGAAGAACCTGATGGCTTCTCTCGGTTGACCTGACATCCAATAAACGCTGCTACAGTAGAACAGGGCACATCCCACCTGTGACATACGTTAGAATCCAGAATTAAAACGTTGAAGATACTACACTTTGGTTTTTCATTTTCGTATTAGGTTCCATTTTCGTAAAAATAAGTGGACTACTCACTAAGAAAATACGTACATCAAAATAGGATAAATCTATATAGGGTACATTTTCCTAACTGGTTACAGATGATGAAAGTACTTTCAGAACGGAAAACCTTTGGGCCTTCTGACACACCAACCACCTCCTTTCTGAGATACTTAAGTTCTAATTCAAGTAGACTTTCCACTAGAGACAGCGACACTATTGGGGGCGAGGAATGTTAGAAAGGTTTCCCGTACGAGTATCACTGATACTTCGTGGTTGTTGTAGTTTGATTCGAGTAGACTTAGATGTATTTTTCAGCATAGTACCTATTGAATCAAACTAAAATTTATTCAATTCTCACACGAAATAACAACTGATCATCACATTGCAAAGAAATTAAGACCATCGGTGTCATTTTAAAGGACGAAATTCCACAGTTCATTTGACATCTCAGCTACTGCGACGCAGTAAATTAATGTTTGTGGCAAATTCAATTAATTTGGTAAATTGAAATATGATGTCCCCATCCATACAAGATCATTAATCAACGTGGTCGCAAGTCGAGCAGCAGGAAGGCGTCAATATGATAAGATTTGGTGTGGAATTGGTGAATATACCAGCCTTTTATGACCTAGTCGTTGCAGGATAAGTCAAAAACATAATGACTTAGAATAGTCAGAATCCCAAGGCTCCTAAAGTGGGGCCTGGAGCTCTGACCCCAACCCAGCCTTCTCATTTTTGAAGCTTAAAGAGCAGAAAGCAGTTTCCCCTGAGCAAAATGTAGCATAGCTCCACTGGTAAAGCAAGCAAAGTACACGGAAAGGAAAGTTGTAAGGGATCTGAAAGATGAGAGCATGGAAGCGAGTGAGAACAAGATGTTCGACTTGAGAGCGCCACTCAATCTATTGTCAATCATTATTTCCAAAACAGTAAAATGCTGCTCGACTTCCTCGTTCAATTGGAAAACTCCTGCTCGGGTTTCGTTATTCTCTCGTCTTCATTTATAACTATGGAATTGGCAGAACACCACTGCACAACTTCATCGGCGCCAGTGACAACACTAAGAAGAGTAACCAAGGAAGATTCAGACATAATCAGAAGAGAGATATGCATTGCTTTTTCTAACTTCTAAACTGACAGATGATTCAAACTGATAGATAAGAGCTGAGAGAACGCTTGGACAATATCTACAAAGAAGTGACAACTTGATTTAAGGAACGACTGAGGAACGTCACGAATAAACCTGTCAATTAGAATTGGACCTTTACATATAAATCTTAAACAGGGAACTTACCTGAATAGGAAGGTCGGCCAAAGTATTAGCCAAATAATAAGCTCCAACAGAGTACCACCGGTTGAAGTACTCCTTGCGAATAATAGGAACTTCCAATGGAACTGGAACATTTATATAAATCAATGAACTATGATTCATGTTGGGGATACGAGAAAGTTAGGTGCGACTTCCAAATTTACAGATTTTTTTCTAGCAAATAGATATTGTTACGCTAATTCAGTACACACATTGTTGGTAAGTATAGTTTCTGTACAGTTAGTAATGTTAATGCATTTCAAGATATTTTACTCACACGATATCACAGTTGATTGGAGGGCGGAAAATGCGAGGAAAATTGTGCTGAAAAAGAGGAGACTGAAGTTGTTGAAAACTCTACCAGCGTCGTCTCCCATGTTGAAGAAAAAAGTGCCGATCAGCAAACCGATTATCAAATGCATCACAAGCCTACTGTACATGTGAAACTGAAAACAACGAATACAAGAATCATTTCCCTGTCAACGGTGAAAGCACAGGCTTTAAAGTGAGTAGTGATACACAAACTCTGGTTTTGGTTGTAGTGCTAGGGTTTTTGGGGCAGATATTTCAAATTGTAGAATTTGTTAAAATTAGGAACAGAACCACTTCGGGTGTGGTACAATATAATTATTATAACTTGAAAAACAGGTCTGCTAAGCACAGTGAGAGAAGTTGCTAGTTTGGTTTGAATTCAACTTAAGGAACTAAAATTTAGAACAAAACCACTGTAGGAGTGGTAGAGTATAATTATTATAGCCTGAAAAAACCACTTTAATCAGAATAGTGAGCTCTGAAGCTAATTTTGTTCTTGGCCAACTCAAAGAGCTGAACTTCGGAATGGAGTAGATTCTGGGTGTGGTAGAGTAAAATAATTATAACTCAACTGGTAAATTGTCTAGTTGGGATTTCAGCCAGTCGAAAAACCCAGCAATTAAGTGAGCTCGATGTTTAATTTTGTTTGTATTCAACTGAAAGGGCTGACATTTGGAATAAAGCCACTTGGTGTGGTGGAGCACAATCATTGTGAAAAACAACCACCGAACCACTCTAAACAGAACAATGTGCTCTGGAGCTAATTTTGTTTCTAGTGAACTCAAGAAGCTGAAACTTAGAATGGAGCCATCCTTTGTGTGGTAGAGTATAATCATCATAACTTGACTTAGTGGTACATTTTCAAGCTGGGCAGTCGGAGAGGGTCATTTTGGACAGTCGAAAAATCCTACAGTAGAGAGAGACCAATATTTAATTTTGTTTGTACTCAATTTAAGGGCTGAAATTTGGAACGGGAGAATTCTGGGTGTGGTAGAGTAGCATTATTACAGCTTGAAAAACCACTTTAATCAGAATAGTGAGCTCTGAAGCTAATTTTGTTCTTAGTCCACTCAAAAAGCTGAAATTTGGAATCGAACCATTCTGGGTGTGTTACAGTATAATCATTGTTACTGGAGAAACCAAATCAATAACCAATGTAAGCTCTATAGGTAATTACTGTTCCTCATCAATTCAAGACTCTCTGGGGTTGGTAGAGTATGATCCTTACTTGAGAAACCAGACCAATTAGCAAAATGAACTCTCTAGGTAATCTTGTTCCTGATCACTCAAGGAGATGATATTTGGAATGGAGCCATTTTGGGCCACGTCAGAGTACAATCATCATAACTTTATTTAATGGTAAATTGTCAAGTTAGGAATTTTGCTACTTGAAAAACCGTACAATGGAGTGAGCTCAATGTTTAATTTTGTTCGTAATTAATTCAAGGGGCTGAATTTTGGAACGGAACTACCCTAGGAACTACGGGTAGAGTATAATTGCTATTACTTGAAAAACCAATTTAATTAGCAAAGTTAGCTCTGTATGTAATTTCGTTCTTAATCGACTCAAGGAGCTGAAACTCGGAAGGAAAACTCGGAAAAAAAAAACTCTGGGCCTGGTAGAGCATAATCAATGATACTGGAGAAACCAAATCAATTACCAACGTGAGCTCTGTAGCTAATTTTGCTTTTAAACAACTTTGGAGCATAAATTTGAAACGAAGAAGCCCTGGGGTTGGTAGAGTTCAATCAATATTACTTGAAAAACCACATCAACTAGCAAAAAGAGATTTGTAGGTAATCTTGTTTCTGATCAACTCAAGGAGATTCAATTCGGAATGGAGCCACTCTGGGTGAAGTAGAGGTTAACCCATTATGATGAGGGATCCATGTTAATGAACTACTTCTATACATTTCCATGGACCATTCACGAAGTTGGACATTGATTAGGTAGGTGTAAGTTATTGCATGAATTGAAATATGCATGTTTCACGAGATTATAATAAAATAGAGTTATTAATTCAGCCAAAACATGTATCGAAAACATTACGACTTGAGCTAATGGTCAATTGGGATTTTAGCCGGCTAAAAATGAAATTACTTCCAGCCAATGGCTGGTCTTCGCAGCCACACGGCAAATAGTAATCCAAAAAGTGGTTGTTCTTGGGTGGAGGATATGGTTGTACTCTTAATGTAGTTGGAGTAAAGATTATAAATCGCAATCCTTGACTCAATAGAAACCCTACGAAGTGGAGTGGTGCTGAAATTTCAAGTATCTAAGTAATTTGTTGAATGTTGGCAACTGTCATGAAGATCTGACAGATTAAGCCACAACGTTTTCAAATTTATGTTTGTCTAAAATGAGATTTAAAAAAAAGGAGGTTTTGTACAGTCTGAGCAACGCTGCTCTCTGATGGCTCAAATTGGTTGATCCACACCTGCAAAGCGCATGTCAACAGTCAAGGATTTTTTGGGACAGGACAGATAAACATTCTCCCACGTGTTGGAATAAGTTAAGTAATTTTGTAGTATTGTTACGTAGATCTCCTTACACCTAGCACTCACCTTATCTCTCATTGTGACCAAGAAACATCGCTTGAGAAGAGTAGATAATTGGTTGCAGAAGGATGCGTTGAAGTCTGAATCAGATCTTAAGCTAGTTCGGCTAAGTGTTTTGTCCAGATTAACTATAAGTGGAATGTTGGGCGTCACTTTGTCACCTTCATCATCTAGTGAAAATGAACGTAGTTACATTTAACAATATAAACGCAGGTATCTATGTAAATAAATATTGTATTGAATAAGTTCATATTCAAAGAAACATTTAAACCCTTGGTTAGAAATTTGTACAGTTTTGAAGGACAGACCAGTAAAAATTCCAGGAGAACGGAAGAAAATTTAGAAAAGACCAGAAGGGGAAATCGATGTTCACTAGTGAGATAACTTTGATAATCATGCATCAAACTTGTGACCAACTTGAGCAAGTTTTGTTCATTCCAACCACCCGGTGGGTTGGTGTAGCCGAATGTAACGAGAAAAATAGGCAAACGTTAATTATTGAGGCTGTTGACTGACTGAAGAAAACGTTTTGAATCAAATTTAAGGTAGAAAATAATTTTTGGGTTCTCAGGCATCCCAACTCAAAACGATATTTGTTAAAGGACGGGAGGTTCAAGTCTTGCTACAATCAGATAAAGTTGGCGAGGATGTGATAATGCAAGAAAATCAAAGATAAATACTACTAACGTTGCAGGTTGTGTAGAGAGATAGAGCATTGCTGGACTGACCACATGGTTGTTTCAAAGATCATTGATGGAGGATAGAGAGAAAGGTTCAACATCAGTAGTACGCTTGACTCATGGGGCTGCAGTTATAGGCTCGTCAGGAGCTAGTCATGAATAGCAAGATGGAGTAGTTACCAAATAGGATTGTAGTGAAGGCTGAGACAGTTTCCATCACGAAAAAGGAGTTTACCTCGCGAATTATCGTTTTGAGCCAAACTTTTATTCTCACTTACTTATTTGAAGTGATCATTAGGGATAAAACACGAAGATACAAAGACATTCCCTGATAGTTGCATATATACAAACAGGACATCGTCCTATAACCCTCTTTCCAGCTATGTCAAAGATATTCGAAAAGTTGATGTTGAAACTTCTTAAACCTTATAGAAGACAGAAATTTGATCCTGGATCACCAATCCGGTTGTAGGCAACGTCCTTAAATGGTAGTAAAAGTCCATAGAATCACTAACATGATTGAAAAGGCATTAGAAGGCAAACAAATTGGCCAGCACTTTCTTGGATGTTGCTCAGGCGTTGGACAAGGTCTGTCAAGAGGACGACCTGGAGAACATAAACTACATGGTGACCTCCGGAAACAGTTCTATCTCCTATTGAAGTCCTACCTCAAGTTCAAACACTTCAGAGTGAAGCTGGATGATCATTGATCATTGATCACTCTGCCTTGAAGCCCATAAATGCCTAGGCCTCATTCTCTATTTTCTGTACACAAGGGATATACTGCTGCGTGGAGACACCATGTCGCCAAATTCGCAGATGATATGGCCATCCTCTTCGTTGGAGGTGTCAAAAGTTCTATTCAAATACTACAAACGAGAGCTAACAGCACTGCCAAGTGGACCAAGACGTGAAGAATATAGCTAATGAATCAAAGTCAGTATACTCAATTTCACTAATCGAAAATGTTCAAACACAGAATTTATGATGAAATATAATACCACACAGTGATTTACTAACACATTTGGGGATGATGATTCAAAATTAAATTGAAATAACCACATAGACAAGAAAAGCAAGAGCAGAATATCAAGCACAGAAAGATGTCGGACAGCTAAGAAGGAATTCCCGCCTCCACACTCCACCACAAACTCCTAATATACAAGAATGAGTACCGTTCAGTTTGAAAAGTCAATATGTCACCTGGGAATATCAATATTTCAATCTGACTTCACGATTTATTGATGTTCGATAAATTGATTTTCGTTTTAACCACTCTCAAGTTTTATTGATCAACATCCAAACAAAAACCAACCAAAAAATCAATGCACCAGGCTGGGATCGAACCATGGACCTCAGGAGTTGCTTGTACTGCACTGTAGCAGGCTTGCATGACCAATCTTAGCCTGTAGCCACGAGACTTAATTCCGTCAATAGTACAAAACATACTTATTCCTTTTATAAATTATCATCGTGGAGCATAATTGATATTCATCACAAGTCATTATATGTTGTTTTATTAATTTTGCTCATCTGAGTAACAGTGGCCCATGACGAAAATTGCCCTAACACAGATAGCCGGGAACATATTAAAATTTAATGATAAACGCTAAAAGACACTAACAACAAAGACGAACATTATCTTTACAAAAAGAAAAGAGAAACAAAAAAAGAAATGAGAGTGTGTAGATATCATTACCACCTAGAAGTCAGGATTGGGGGTGTCTCACTCCATATATGTATTTCTATTTGTTATCTTCGTACGCCGACAAGAAGTAAAGGTGTTTTGTGCAATTACAAACGGAATAGGGTTCGTATGTGTATTGGGAATGCTTATTTTGCTTGCAACCTGCAAACCTGAACTTATTTGAGGGATATCCCGAGCCTGAGAGTTGGGTTTTCGTTTCAGCCTTTAGATTCTAGGTAGATAGCACTTCAAGGTTGGGTTTCATTCAGTCAAACCCGTTTATTTTGTGCATGAGGTTTCAAATAGTATGCAACCAGGCGTAAGTCGCGATTTCCCACTAAACCTGTAACTGGATTGGGTAAGTTGGCAACCAACGCTAATTGGGGCTGCGAATGAATCCAAACGAAATGGATGTTGGACAAGATTTTGTTTGCACCTCCCAATTCTGACGTCTCCTCAGGTTGATTAAAGTTGGTGACAAGCTCCTTCATGCTTGAAGCTTGTTGGTAAATATAGAAGAAATAAACTAAGAAGGTACCATTATTTTAATATGTACAATATTTACAAATAATCTAATCAGGAAAAGCACATTTTCCCCATGTGCAGGTTGGGAGCTCCTGCGCGAATATCGAAAAATAGAGTAGGTAAAGAAAATATCTAGGCAGAGTAAGGCTGTCCATACCGCTTGGCGAATTCATAAAATTTACTTATAAGCCAAGTGATTTGGTGAGTTATAAGAGAGAAGTAACTCACACTGTGAAACACCCAACAGATATAATATTTTGACAAGTTGATTCCATTATAATTATACCACCAATTCCACTGTCTTAATTTAAAAGAAGAAACTGGTTTGTTCAATATATGTTCACCCATATTGTAAATATTGTAAAAACAGAAAAGAAAAGCAACCAAACTTGATCTCATTTGGCTATAGTAGGCATTGTTGAAGTATTTCCACATAAAAGAACTTGGTAATAATATCTTTGATAGTATGAATAAAAACAGTTAACCTCAGTTTAAAGAAGTGATTCATTGATATGCGAAGTCAAAATCCTACAAAAACAGTGATTTTATCCAAAGATTTAACAGATCATGACTGTAAGAAAAAATGCAACTTATGAATGTTAAAACTTGGAAATTGAAAGAAAGCTGGACCGCCTCGACTGATGATATTAAGTGATCTTAAATCCAAACCATCTTTACCTACATACATGAGCTGTATAGCTTGTAAATATACGTACATGCTAAGTATACAACCAACATAATATACTATTCTTTAGGGAGACAAATTTGGTCCGTAGTTTCTTTAAAACTGGTTATTCGTTGGAGCTTTCTACAATCTTCCTACTTGTCATCGTCATAATATCAACATGATGGTCCAGTTGATCACAAACCAAACACCACTAGAGGCGATAACACACCGGATAACAGACAACATGTGTTATCGCCTCTTGTGGGGTTTGGTTTGTGATCAACTGGACCATCTTGTTGCTGTTGATATTGCTGACGATGACAATTGGAAGATTGTAGAAAGCTCCAACGAATAAACAGTTTTAAAGAAACTACGGACCAAATTTGTCTCCCTAAAGAATAGTATAACTAAAGGAAGGTCCTCACCAAAGAAGTTTGAACAACATAATATACTTAGAACCAGTAGTTTGGAGGAAAACCTCTGTATTTGAAACATAAATTAGGTACTTGACAGATTTTTAGGGGTTGATTTTGTTGGACGATTGCAAAATTTTTAACATTCAATGTTCATCATCAGTTAGCTTCAAAAGGTCGATTTGGAAATTCAACTGTTACTCAACAATATGGTTATAGTTTAACAAGAGAATGATTTACCGTTCTCAGAACAGAAAGAGTTCAATTTATGAGAATTCGGTCGATATTTGGGCATTCCAAAATCAGCGTTTCTAATAACCATCCAAATTTGGGGTAGATTTTATAAATTAAATCATCATTTCATCATCATAATTTTAATATTTGATATTATACGTTCAGTTTTATTTGATTTTATCAATCAATGTAGTGTTCCTTTTCAACAACTCCTGTCTTCAGCAAGCCCAATGATCAAGCCTATTGGTGTTTCCGGTCAAATAGTAGTGAACCGTGATATGAATTTATTGAGAGTCGCATTTTGGCCAAACAAAATTAGGATCTTACACAAAATCCAAACGCTGAGTACAAACGTCCAATGCTCCTGGATCCGCGAGCCTTTAATGCCGAATTAAGCAGAAATTCGCGTTTTGGAGTCTAGATTGTGAAATATAGAGAAATCCGCGAACACTTCCGTAAAGCAAATCGAAATCGGGGGTGAAAACTATTGAAAATATGCCCAATTGGTGAGCGATCATATTTGGTTGTTTTTGAAGTTGCCAGAGAAAGACGCTCACAAAATTCACTGATGGATTGTAACGAAAACTCACAACTATTTCCGGAAGTCTACTCACCTTTAACAATGAAAGCCATTCTAGAAAACTTTGAATAATTTAAGTTTTCGACAAAATGATAGAATCGGTGAATTTTGTGCACCTCTTGGTCTCTCATCTTTGCTTTAAATTTAATTCGATGCATAAATGTGATGTTGACTTTATTTGCCTTATTAACTAACTATTTCACAAATAGGATTCAAAACTCAATATTTCTACTCAGCGTTTAACTCCCCCTTATAAGATCCTTCATTATACCCAACCAAATCGAGGTCTAACGCACTCGGTACTATCACATACTAAACATGTATTTACCAAGTAATTGTAGTGGTTTGGTGGACATTTTGTGAGTATTGGTGATGTTGGGAGACCTATGCTGTGACTAGAACAATTTCAACACAGAATTCAGCAGTGTGCAAAGCTCTAAATCTACTTCTGCCGTGAGCTATCTAGAACTAAGTGAAGAGTGACATTGCAATCGAAATACAAAACCGTTTAGAAGGCATATTTTCTAGAGAAAAGGGAAAAAACACCCTTGCTACAAGCCCAAAAGCAAAACCCACATGTATTCAGCCTCACACCAAGTGAATGAGTGGCAAATGGAAGTTCGAGGTTTACCAGGACAGCGGGGGATTTTATCAACGTCGCCGGACGAGTAAAGGAGCTCCAACGCGTGTTCTAGGCAACAGGGCCTTCGTCTCTTTTCTGTAATATCACTCGATAACATTAGCATCACCAGAAGTAGCTACTTTCTGGTTTTCTGAGAGACAGTGAAGACAAAATTCACAGCTGCAAACATTGAAGAGATTTTGGAAAGAGGGAACCAGGTAAGCTGAAAACTGGAAAGGATAAATATTTAAAAAATTCCACCCTATTGAGGATTATTTTAATGAATCATGTTTTACCACTGGATTTCGTGCACGAGAACTTAGCGCGAACTATCACGAAGTGCTAATTTTCTTCGTTTCTAAGGCTGATTCCTACGCTATTTGCATTCTGAAGAAGCACTTTAGCATTTAGACTCTTTAGGACTTTAACTTGTCGATACACAGACTACTAAAGCTATTTTTTAGGTCATAGTACAAATCACATTTCTGACAGGAACACATTCCTCACAAGAACTCATGGTATACACAACAAATTGTGTACACAAACAGACCACATCGTCCTTACATTTAATACGTACATTACCGTAATGATTACGGCATTGTAACAAGAAATCGTCGTAAAAATCTTTCAAGTAATAACTTTTATCCTCTAGCTTTTCATGTTTTCGAAGCTACAATCAATTAGATGAGAGAGCCTACAGAAAATTAAAAGGAGTGAAATTTGTAAGAGCTCTGCTAGCACTGGTATACGAAGGATGTTGGACTAGAGGAATTCAGTTGATAAATATTGGAGGTCTGTTTGAATGTCTATCAACCAGGGTGACGCTACAACAAGGCACTACAGACAGGTTAGCACTAGATACTTTGAGTCTCAAAGTGAAAAATGTGTATTAGGTATACTAAAAGAGATCGTAATATTGTACAATCACGACTAGTGCGTAATGAATCATACAAAAACAATGGACTTCAAACACGCACTTGGCGCATTCCCATACCTCTTCCACTTGGCTTTTGAGCTACTTGATGAAGAAATACCTGCTGCCAGTTCCATGACAACATCAATCATGGTATAAGTCAGGACCACTACCAGTCCTCAAATGGTCAAGAAAACTTCCTCATTACGAGTTAACTACAACAGTGGGCTTCAGCATAACCAGCTGTGTTGACCCTAAAATTATGATGCCCTCATCACCAAAAATTATGATGATTACCTTTAAAAGTAATATTTACCCACAACAGGGGAAGTTTCCAAGGACTGGTCGGCATCTATACCATTTGGCCACAGAAGCGGAGGTTTTCAAACCTCTTTGAGAGTACAACATTTCCAGGGCTTAACGTAATATCAGCCACAATTGGAAGAGTTGGGGTGGAAATGCAGGATCAGCAGCTGCTTGCTGGAATACGTCTGTCGAGCGAGATAATTGAGACAGTGAGTTTTGAATCAGAAAGTGAAGATGCGAAGTATAGCTGTGTCGATGAATGTCGATTTATAGCCTGGTTTGAAAGGATCACATAAGAAAGTACGGGATCCAACTGTCAGCGATATATTAACTAGACATGCTGACCCAAAAACTATAGCCGACACCGGCAGAATACTCCAACACCAATACCCAACACCAGATGGGGCAGATTTCCGTCTATAGCATCAGCTACCAAGGCCAATTTAATCATACCTCTTCTTCTGAGGGAGCATAGCTTCCCTGCACGTGATATCAGGGTTGTCAAGTTTTACCATTCTAACTATTAATAATGGTAGCATGATTTCATCACTTACTGTCAAAAATAGTTCCAATCAGTAATTTCAAAGCTACAGCGCTTCGAGCGATATTTGATCCCAAAGAATGACCAAATAACAAAGTTTATGTTTCATTATCTTCCTGAATACTAGATAGTTCAAATGTTATAGGGTGGAATAATAAAGGGTTTTGCATCAGTGCAGATACATTGAAAAAAATCGAAATATGTTAGAAATATAGGTAAAGTTCAAAATATACGAAGTCATCAATAGCAGACAATAAGGGTGACTTGGATGAGGATATCTTGTGCACTTTCCAAGTGAACACACTTCACACGCTAATTTGCAGTACCCATATTTCCCTCAATTCCCTTAAAAGAAATTTCAATTGTACACTTACTAAGTTTTTCAGGGCTGCCCCATTCAGGCATGATTTTTCTCCAGGTGTGGACTTTACCATTCTCAATTTGACTGATCAGCAAACTGCTATAGTCTCCGAATTCGCCTCCGACCACTTCGAGCACTGAAAGGGTGAGAATAGAGTCAATATTCTTGGACAGACAATCACTATGGCTCTTGAAAATGCACAGGTATATAAATTTGCCTGTAGGCTTTGAAATACTAAATCAAAAAGTTTTCTCTGTTAAAAGATGTTCCTACAGTATGATACAATTTACCCTATCCAGCTTAGCCCTTAAACCCAATAAGTCATCAAATAATCCAGGGGTGCCCCCCCCACACACACAAAACAAAAACGTAAAAGAGCCTAACCCCCTACTCAAAACTAAAAGAAGCTTTATATACTTAAAAAGTTGTTGCTTTTTGGGCATTTTTATCCCACAAAAGTAATACAAAATGTAGGACACCATTGGATCATCATTATCACAACTCAGTCATAACATTAGCAACGAATACCTAATCGCGGTGCAGCTTGTACGTGTCGTCTGACCACCAGCGCACCTCCTGAAGATAAACGAGTACTTCCAAAACTCGCCAGACCTCCCCGCGCGCCCGCGCCATAATCACAGACAATATTAGAGCACTGTCGTTCTCATTAATACATTATCAGATAGAAAAACATACCATATTTAAAATAATTACTAGGTTAATTAACTAGTATAATTAACCGCATACCGAGATGTGGCCCTATTGCTCTGGATTTTAAGAACGTGTTTGCACATTGAGGGAATAGTCTAGTTGGAATATATATATTCCAACGTATATATACGTATGATAAGTGAACTATTTTCGATATGTTGGCTGTTTCGAAGTGTTACTTGTGTGTGTTCGACTAAGGATAATCGTTAAACTCATAGGTAGCATGTTCGCACATTGTGCGAATAGTCTAATTAGAATATATACCTATAATTAGAGAACTATTTTCGATATGCCGCCTGTTTCGAAGTGTATGAGTGCATTCAACTTTTCAAACATTTCAAATGTATGTTCAACTAAAGACAATAGTTAAACTCATAGGTAGTGTGTGCCGCAATCATGCTAGTGAATTTATAAGTGCATGCATCTTTAAGAACACGTTTGTACATAAAGGGAATAGTCTAGTTAGAATGTATACGTATGGTCAGCGAACTATTTTTGATATGCTGCCTGTTCCGAAGTGTTATGAGCGTGTTCAACTACGGATAATCGTTAAACTCATAGGTAGTGTAAGCAACTATCACACTAGCGAATTTATACGTGAATAATAAAACTTGGTAGAACCACAGAATAGGTAACGCACCTCTTATCAGTGATAAGTTATCACACTGTCGCCCGCCATATCGATATAGGTCCACGGTATTGATATATAAATCGAAGAAACGTGTTAGTAAACATCTGATTAATACCTAAGCTGTGCAACAATATGGGGGTTTTGTCCCAAAAAGTAATATCAGAAGAAACAAAACAATTTCGGGTTTGAAACATCAATCCTTCTAGGTATATATCAAAAGAAACAGAAATAGAAATGAAAGCAACAATTTCGGGTTTGAAAACAGCATTCGTCTAGTTTGCTGGTCGGGTACATTGAAATATATCAGAAGAAACAATAATCGTCTAAAACAGTTTGGTTTGGTGCACGCTACGCTCGTATCTCAAAAACAAAAAAATATCCTACATCAATCCTTCTAGTAAAGTATATATCAGAAGAAACAGAAATAGAAATGAAAGCAACAATTTCGGGTTTGAAAACAGCAATCTCTATCGTCTAGTTTGCTGGTCTGGATGCACGCTACGCTCGTATCTCATATCAAAAACAAAAAAACAGAAATATCAACTACATCAATCCTATCCTACATCAATCCTTCTAGTAAAGTATATATCAGAAGAAACAGAAATAGAAATGAAAGCAACAATTTCGGGTTTGAAAACAGCAATCTCTATCGTCTAGTTTGCTGGTCTGGATGCACGCTACGCTCGTATCTCAAAAACAAAAAAATATCCTACATCAATCCTTCTAGTAAAGTATATATCAGAAGAAACAGAAATAGAAATGAAAGCAACAATTTCGGGTTTGAAAACAGCAATCTCTATCGTCTAGTTTGCTGGTCTGGATGCTCGCTACGCTCGTATCTCAAAAACAAAAAAATATCCTACATCAATCCTTCTAGTAAAGTATATATCAGAAGAAACAGAAATAGAAATGAAAGCAACAATTTCGGGTTTGAAAACAGCAATCTCTATCGTCTAGTTTGCTGGTCTGGATGCACGCTACGCTCGTATCTCAAAAACAAAAAAATATCCTACATCAATCCTTCTAGTAAAGTATATATCAGAAGAAACAGAAATAGAAATGAAAGCAACAATTTCGGGTTTGAAAACAGCAATCTCTATCGTCTAGTTTGCTGGTCTGGATGCACGCTACGCTCGTACATCAAAAACAAAAAAATATCCTACATCAATCCTTCTAGTAAAGTATATATCAGAAGAAACAGAAGTAGAAATGAAAGCAACAATTTCGGGTTTGAAAACAGCAATCTCTATCGTCTAGTTTGCTGGTCTGGATGCACGCTACGCTCGTATCTCAAAAACAAAAAAATATCCTACATCAATCCTTCTAGTAAAGTATATATCAGAAGAAACAGAAATAGAAATGAAAGCAACAATTTCGGGTTTGAAAACAGCAATCTCTATCGTCTAGTTTGGTGGTCTGGATGCTCGCTACGCTCGTATCTCAAAAACAAAAAAATATCCTACATCAATCCTTCTAGTAAAGTATATATCAGAAGAAACAGAAATAGAAATGAAAGCAACAATTTCGGGTTTGAAAACAGCAATCTCTATCGTCTAGTTTGCTGGTCTGGATGCACGCTACGCTCGTATCTCAAAAACAAAAAAATATCCTACATCAATCCTTCTAGTAAAGTATATATCAGAAGAAACAGAAATAGAAATGAAAGCAACAATTTCGGGTTTGAAAACAGCAATCTCTATCGTCTAGTTTGCTGGTCTGGATGCACGCTACGCTCGTATCTCAAAAACAAAAAAATATCCTACATCAATCCTTCTAGTAAAGTATAGATGAGAAATACGAATGATCACGACAATTACAATCTATTACTTATCCTACTATTGATCAATCATTGCACGGGACTTCCGAAACATACGGCACCTACCTAATCTTCGCCTAATAAGTACATGATTTTGTATTAGGGATTTAGTAGGAAAATACTTGGTACTTACCGAAGTATTTGCATGTTCTCGCAATCCACTGTATCAATCCATGAAGATTCACGTTTCGAATAGACGGAAGACGGAACACTTCGCGCGAACACGGAACGGAGTAGACTAGACGGAGCGGAGACGGCCACACCCGAACACGGACCGGAGAAGACTGGTCGAGGCAGGCCGCTCTCCGATTCGAGCAGGTCGGCGGAGGGGGTAGGGCGTGGCCGCGGCGCCCGTAAAGTTCCTGTTTTCGTAGTTCAGGCGCCCAGAAACTTCGAAAACACGAACTTTTCAAAACACATGTTAACAGTAAGGAGAAGGATAGATACACTTCCGTCACAATACGAGGAATGATGGCGCTTTATCAAGATAAGGACGGGTATCGATACCCGATATTTTACCGTTGAATATCGATATTTTTGTATCGATACTGGGCCCTCCGATAACATCGAGTATCGATACTTCAGTCCCGATATTTCGAAATATCGGCAAATGTTTTCTCACTAGCTTAAAAAAAAATTAGTTTCAATATTTTTCTTCCGTAATGGAATCAGGAATTAATACTAGATGGAAAACAGGACCGATATTTGGAGTATCGATGCCAACCTTCCGAAACAATATCGGTACAAGCTATCGATACTTGTTCAACGATACCCATCGCTATTTCAAGAATGATCAAACAGGATAACTACGTGACAATGTTGCCAACAATTAATATCAAAATATCCCAATCTTCCTCCTAAAAAAATTAAATTTTCTTTCAAAACACGAGTTCCGTATACTGTAAATACAAATTGTACAAGTTGTCTTGATTCACGGTTAAAGGAAAACTATCACCTGTCGGTGATACCAAGTGGAACAAGAATAGAACAGAAGAACACTAAGCGCAAGAAGAATAAGAGATAGGTTACATGGTTTCTAATCACTGATTAGTTATCAGTTAAGACTGATAAGTAATCAGTCTTATTAAGTACGAATCAAGTTTTTACCTAATTTTGCTTCCGAGTCTACTAAGGTAGCGGAAGCATTGTTTTCACTTTCGGAATGTGAAAATTTTTTGTCTCCAAAATCAAAAATTCCACTCGCATTTTGCGTTTTAGACCTTCCTGAACAATTTTGGTTCCGTGTCTGTCTGTGTGTCTGTCAGCAAATCCTTGTTACGGGAAAAACTACACGAAGTTATAGTCCGATTTTGATGAAATTTTCAGGGATTGTGCGGGTTGGGGTGTAGATGGTCCCCTATAGGTTTCATGACCCCCGAATCAATAGTAGCCTCTGCGCATGCGCAAACGTGAAGTCCTTGTTACACGCATAACTCCGGGAGTTCTCGACCAATTTCGATGAAATTTTCAGGGATTGTTTAGTTTGATGTGTAGATGGTCCCCTATGAGTTTCATGACCCCCGGATCAATAGTAGCCTCTGCGCATGCGCAAACGTGAAATCCTTGTTACCCTGCGTCCGATTTCGATGAAATTTTCGTGTTTAAAGATGGTCCCCTTAAGTTTCATGACCCCCGGATCAATAGTAGCCCTGCGCATGCGCAAACGTGAAATCCTTGTTACGCGCATAACTCCGGGAGTTCTTGACCAATTTCGATGAAATTTTCAGGGATTGTTCAATTTGATGTGTAGATGGTCCCCTATGAGTTTCATGACCCCCGGATCAATAGTAGCCTCTGCGCATGCGCAAACGAAATCCTTGCCACAAGCATAACTCCGGGAGTTCTTGACCGATTTCGATGAAATTTTTAGGGATTGTTCGGACTTATTAGGTATATTTTATAGTTAGTTCAATAGTTGAACATACCTACCTTTATTTTCTCAAGTTATGCTCCTGCATAACAATAAATTAACCCTAACTCAATATTTACTTCGCCTAATTGAACGAAGTTCTTTAGTCAATAATAATTTTCAATGATCTATAGAGTCATGTTATGGATACGAGGAAGCTATGTGCCACACCCACTTGGCAGACGTTTTTTTACCTATTATCGAATCGAGAATAGGTTTCATATTTATAATTATGTTTTACGAAGTAAAATCAACAAGTACGTTACCTTGTATTGTTACCAAATACCTACGTAAACATAATTCATCTTCTTACATTGATTAAGTGTTAAATTGTGTTGTTACATTATCAATAAATACTGAACTTCTACCAATCTTTCTTCTTACATTGATCTTTCCTATTCATGGTTTTCTATTAGTCTCCTAGGTTTTATTATATTCCTTTTCGGCCTAGAAATTGCCATAGGAGTAGCGGGCAAATGAGCTCCCACTTCCTCTCCCGAAATAACCAGGGGGTTTTTATTTACATTTGAATTGTTTTTTAGTGCGGAATCAACTACCGGTGGCGTAACTGGGCTGATTTCCCGAGGTGATAGGGGACTATTTTGTGGAAAGGTTCCTAACGGATTGATGAGGGGCAGGGCTGACACTCTCTTGTATTTCAGTCCCTTCCATTGTGTTTTTGTAAAATTGTCCTGTTGTTATTATTTGATCAAGGTGACGTTTAAAAATTTGGCAATCCGACGTTGCGCATAGATATAAACGTGATCCCAGTATTTCTACTATCTGCGCACGTAACTAATCACGTTTTTCGGTTTGTGAATAGCCGCGTACGTACACCACGTCATTAATTTGAAACAATTTGCTGCTAGCTGCTAGTTGGTACAATTTGCGGTTTCAACTGTTTTTATTCGGATTTCGAAGTTGGTCAAATCTGTTATGTATTTTGGTTTATTATTCAATAATAAACCATTGTAATCGCGCTGGAAAACAATTCTAACCCCCCCCCCCTGAAAATTACATGGTTTACGTTTCAAAGGGTGTAGAATCCGAATCTGCAATAAAAAATTTTCCGGCCGTCCGCCATACGCACGATATCTCCGAAACGAAGCAAAAGATCAAATTTTCAGGAAAAATCCATCTTGGTCCGACGACGCCCCAATTCTTGAGCCAGCTCTCTCACTCAATTTAAAGTGCCCTTTAAGGGCTGTCAAAGTTTTGTAAAATCCCTAAAAACCTCAAAACAAGTCGAATCGGCCTAAATTTATACCTATTTGAAGAACATACCATGAGGAATCGAATGAGCCCCCCCCCCCCCAGGTCCGTAGGTCAAACCATTCCCGATGTATGGACCGATTTATGGTGTCAACATTTGCGTTTTTTGGTTTATTATTGTTTGTTTGTAACCTAGGGATGCCGATAGCGTCGAGTTTTAGTGAATGTGGTTACTGGAGTGATAGCCGATGTGGATACTTGTAGTTTATAGCCGATACACGGGTTGAAGTATTCTGATATGTATGAAACGCTGATAATATATAGGTAAATATTATTACTGGGGATTATTATTCAATATTATTACTGGGGTAAATAAGTATTCTTTCGCTCGGGTTTATTATTCAATTGGCTTGCGTTCATGATTTGAATCTGTACTAAGCTTCGGAGTGTGCGTGTTTCACAGGTGATACAGCGATTATTGAATTTCAGGAGATATGCATAGAGCACGTTGGATTGATCAGTTGATCATGTTTGTGTGCCTCCTCCACATCAGTCTACCTTTGGCTACATCGTTTAAATTTGGGTTTGGGGAAGTTTTAACGCAATACGAGCGCTAAAGGACTTGATAAATTATGGATGTTTTTATTGTGGGGGGGGGGGGGGGGGGTATTGAGGTTCAATAAAAAACGCTGCAAATTCTTTCACTGGGGTTTATCATTCAATTGGCTTGCGTTCATAATTTGAATTTCTACTAAGCTTTGGAGTGTGCGCGTTTCACAGGATAGAGCGATTATTGAATTTCAGGAGGCACACAAATATGATCAACTGATCAATCCAAATAGGTATTTTGGTTGGAAAATGCTAACCAAATAAGGTATTCAAGTCTGTATCCGCCTTTTCTTCACACCGTCGGTCAAGTACCTTGCCTTTTAAAATCCTGCTACAAAACGTAGCTTTACGTGAGCAGTGAGGTCAGCTCCAAATTCGCTGTCACATATTGCTCCAACCGTTCAATGTAGGTTGTGAACTTGTCTCCCAAATCGAAATGAGGCAACTCACCCAAATTTTGTCGGAAAACGACTATTTGCTGCGACCGTGCCGTCGTCGGTGGGTCGTCAGGCATAGCAGGTTAGGTGTCAACGTGCTCGGCAGAAACGTTACGCGACGCGATAATAAAAAATTAATAAATTAAATTACTTTTCTGTATAAAATATTTGCGAGTCACCGTTCAGATATGTGATAAAAAATAAAGCACACGATGCAATACTTGAAGGATAGATACACTTTCGTCACAATACGAGGAATGATGGCGCTTTACTTCAAGAATGATCAAACAGGATAACTATGTGACTATGTTGCCAACAATTAATGTCAAAACATCCCAACACACTTCAAAATAAACGTGAAAACAAAGTACCATGTCCTACTCATCAAAAATAGGCACTTTTGGTGGATAAGTAATAATTCCCTCGAAAAATGGATTAAAAATAACGTTTTTCCTAAATGGGCTGGCTCGTATGAACAGATTACCGGAGAACAATGATACTGATCACGTTCCAAAAGATATCAAGTGGTTTACATAGCGTGTACTGTATGAATGTGATCCTATTGAAATTGGTTTGATAGTGTTAAACCGTTCAATCTCGACTACCCTCCAAATTGGAGCAAAATCGGACCACTAGAACCTGAGGGAATGATGCTATATGGATTTTACGTTTGCACGTATGCATATTAATGTGAGTTTTGAGCAATGGTTTCATTGGGTACCACATGTGTACTATACATGTATACCATAGGTGTGTAGATACACCTCACATTCCCTGAAAATGTAATAAAAATCGGATTGTAAACGGCAGACGGACTTAAAACACATAAAAGTGAGCACGGAACAACACATAAAAGTGGGGAGGACGGCCAGGTTTAACCGATACCGACCCTGGGCATTAGTGAAGTTGAGGAAGATGGAGGATGAAGACAGGGATGAAAGGCAGTGCCCTTATAGAATGACCACCATTTTAAGTAAGATACCACTAAGCATTCCTGACGAGATGCCAAACTCGAGCAACTCCGTGGCACTTTTCTCGCACCACACTTCGCGGCATGACATGGTCGCAGCCTTGACGTTATTAGCTCAAATACCCCTTGTCGCCGGTCATTCCCATCGTCACATACACACACACGCAGCACCCCTTATTTTATCCAAGATTAAAAGAAGAATAGCTATTGAAAAAATTCAAAACCCAGCAAATAGACAAACAAATAGGCAATATTGGGTACCCCTGAATAATCCAGTTCTTTGATATTACCGCTGGATACTTTGATATTGATAGTGTTACGTTATTGCTGCGCTGTTTAAGTGTATAATAAAAAAATAAATCCAAGTCATTATAATTAGATTTCAGACACAACATGATTATCAAACTGGTCATATGTATGACGATATGAGCGAAATTTCTTCAATTATCTTACCAAATTCGTGCAAAATTGTTTGAAATAATGCACGCAAATGTATGCAAAGGAATTTTCATAGGAAACAAAAACTTTAAGACAATGACATGTTGCTACTCGAACAATAATTTCGGATTTGTTTTATTTTTCGAATTGGAAACTGTTAATAGCTCAAAAAATTTAAACATGAAATTTTCAACACTTCCCTCCTTGAAACTCGATTACGAGGCATCCTGAAAGGATTCTAAAACTTTGAAGCTTTTCATATATTTTAGAGAGCAAGTTTGGGTCATTCCAGAGGATATTTCTCCTCATCAGTTAATAGTGATTTTATTAATGTAAATCTTTTGATATTTGCCAAATTTACTGAGATAAAAAAGTGCAGCTCAACGAATTCTCGATTTGTTTGGTTTAGTGGCAAAAGAACGAGATTTTATTTCAATCTTGAGGAGAGTTATCAACTTGAATGTTACGTCCTGATATCAGAACACGTCACATCGGATTTGCATGTAAAACGGAATTCGTTTCAGTATGTTTAATGTCAGATGCGATAACTTACTTTATAGAGAAATTTGCTCTAACAAAGTACATTGAACTTGAGATTTTGTACCAATTTGACTCCTCTCAATCAAAACGTTTAAACGAAGACTATGCATGTGAAAGTGAACAACTTACAAAAGTCTGCCGGATTGTGATAAGGCGGACATTCGAGCCCAGTTATTCTCAAAAAGTCGGTGACCCGCACTGGATCCCCGGCATAGCAGCATCGTCCGTTCGACAGACAGTACAAATGGTCGAACATCTCGAAGATGGTGGCGGAGGGCTGGTGCAAAGTGCAAATAACAGTTCGGTTCTGACGAGCCAGATTTCGCAACATCGCGATGCACTGTTTCGTCGAACTACTGTCTAAACCACTGAAAAATACAGATATCCGAAGTGATTTGGAAACTACAATGAAAGTTTCGAATAAGACTAGAGAATATAGGCCTCTAATCGAAGATGATTAGGGGTAGGGTGACCTGCCCAGTCTGTGGACGACCCCCAGTTTGTGGACAAGTCCGCAGTAAAATTAGGTCTGTAGCGATGTCTAGCAGAGGCGGTTGTTACTTATAGTTACTTTGGTATCTCACAGAGGGGTCTGTCAAATATCGTTCGCAAGGAATTATCAAAAGATAAGATGTATGAGCTACAAATATAGTTAAATGAAGGTAATTTCAAAACCTGATTCATACCAGAAGGAACTAGGAAAAGAAAAAGTTGAGAAAATTGAATAGGGACTGTGTACTATTAGTTTAAGTTGAAATTTCACTTGCCTACATCTTAATCGTTCACAGACTGGGCAGGTCACCCTAGGTAACATACATCAAAACCTATACACAGGGTGTTAACCATTAGTTCCTAGCAGGTATCGATTGTACAAATGATTTCCAACAAAAATTGGCCCTATCATTTTTTTAAAATCCCGCTTAGTTTTCGAATTATGTTAATTACAAAATTTTTTCGTGTTTCCAACTAAAACTCATTAAAATTATCATAACTCTCTCAATTAAAGGAGATTACACAAATTTGATTATACCGTTGAAGAGGGAGAGTTAATTTTCTCATCTCCCAGATGGAAAACCAAAGTGTTGCGAATAAGCTAAACGGATGAAAAATGAACTTGGAATAGGAAAAATTGCCTAATTTTGGAAATCGCCACTTTTTAAAATTGCTCATAAGGTTGTGTGATCCAGAGTTTAATTTGAGCCTGTAGTGTTAAAATATGGGCCAGAAACTCCGCTTTTTATCCAGAATCTTGTACAACAGTGCGTCAAACTGCAGACAAATATTGAAAAATCGATTTAACCTTGAAATGTTTTGAGAAAAACCCAACGAAGGAAGCAATATAGACCCCAAAGTGACGGAATGTTTGGATTATATTGTACAATATTAGAAATATAATGTAAGAAACATATTTCTTCCGATTTTTTTGTTTAGCTCCTTGGAAAGTTGACGAATTGTTTTGGATACACACACAAAAAAAAAAAAAAAAAAAAAAAAAAACACATTTTTTAGAGAAAATCAGACGAGCAGCAATTCTAAGTCACCTTTTAAAAAATCTGAAAAAATTCACAGATAATTCTAGGTGTGCCACTAGGATTTGAGGAGATAATCTACATCCGAAATAATAAGTTTTAGTAGTAGTTAAAAATACTGCGTTTTCCAGTGTTGTGTTTAACCCCACACACAATACTGTTAATGACCCTTTTGGATGAGGTGCGGCTTGAATCCACAAAAATAAAACGCTGTAAATTATCACACAAACGTTTATTTTTCTGTATTTAATTACCCTCCTACCAAGGATCATTGGACTACCAGAACTGTAATGTACATTCAGAGATAATGCTACTGTTGGGGTCCAAAAATATTGAAAACTCTGAGTTCGAACTCATGTCCTTACAACTAAGGGGGAATTTTCCTTTAATTGCAGCACTCTAACGGGCTGATTCAATCGAACCTTTTGAACTTAAGGTTCCTTATTTTCCTAGAACAGAACATTTTTCCGGTGTTAAATACCAGTAGTTTCGGCTGGCTTGGGGTCCGGCGGAATAATGCAGTAATAAGGCATTAGAATTGCAGTTGTTCGCAGGAAGAAGTTCAGTAGTCGAGCAAGGTCATTGTCACGTTGTGAGTTTTGACTCAATGAGGAAGTGAAAGATGCTCCGTCAGGCAATGTGATGTTTACTGTGTTTTGGGTCGAGAGGGATTAATTGATTATTGTTTCGAATCCTACTGCCTTCGCCAACTGCTAGGGTCGAAAAATATTCGATACATTTTACTGAGTTCAAACTCGCGTTGTTGGAAAATTCCCATTTAGCTGCAATACTCTCATGGGTTGAGCTAGGAGGCTCATTTAATCAAACCTCTTCGATTGTGGGTTATTCTTCTTGAACACGACAATTCCTAGGCACACTCGGAAACACATGTAGAAATCCAACAGAAATTCAACGATATAAAATGAAAATACAGGCGAAAAGAATGCTTCCGCTTCTTCTACTCACATGCATGTCATATAAACAATCATTTTCATTACTCTACTTACATAAACTAATACTAAACACAAACTAATAATAGCTCACACATTAACCCGCCAAGTACTATAGTCACCTCACCTCTAGGTGACACTACTTTGATAATTAATTAAAAATAAATTAGCCGCCAAATTCTGTCAAATTTTTCTGCGGTCCTACGGGACCTACAGGGCATGGACAACAACTTACGAGTCATAGAAGAAGTTAATATTCATGACAGTTCAACTGATAAGCTCATATGTTTTGTTATCTCGTGAATTTCGTGTTTCCCTGCAACTTGTCAAGGGTTTTGAGAAAAATGCCGAAGATCAGGTAAAACTCTGGGACTTTTTTGTGATAATCTGTTTTTTAGGATGTAGCATGTGTTTGTAAATAACATTTTGTCCAGAAAAATTCAAACTGAAGCCCCCTATACTCAACCAAATCAGCCATGTCACCTGTAGGTGACTCTAGGATTTCACGGAACATCAACCCCCAACTCTCACCCAAGACGTCAAAGTGTTTTATTCGTAATACTTATGTTTTATCTGAACTGTGTACAAGTTGAAAGTATGTGTCTGGTGTTGGCTGTTCTCTGTTGACCCCGTTGGAGGAGGATTTTAGATGTCACAGATCTACCATGGTAGGCATGGCAGCAAGCAGCACATAAAGGGGCACCCAATCCGTTTTGGACTCTGGTCCACAGCCACCAAGAATGGGTTCCTTGTGTCGATTGAACCTTACCAAGGTGCAAAAGCTACCCCCCTTCCTCATCAAAATGAAGTTGGACTTGGAGCTGCAGTCGTCCTCACCACTCATTCAAGGATGCCAACAGAGCTCTGACCATACAATTTGTACATTGAAAATGTTTTCACCTAGTTGCTGCTGCTGAATATTCTTCATGGTTGGTATTCATTCCACAAAACTAATGTTTGATTCAACGTACAAGTGATAAAGTTCACAGAGGAGTGGTTGTACATTTTGGAGGACTAAAGCGGCCCACACACTATCCAACCGTCGGCCGACAATCGGGACTGAAGGTGGGGGGAACCCGACCGCTTGATGTCGGGTGGTTCTAGTCATCCAACGGGCCCGACGGTTGGGTCCCTTCCACACACCGTCCAACTCAGGTGCGAGTGCGGAGAGGGGGTCGTCTTTCGGCACCCCCCACCACCGATTGTCGGCCGACGGTTGGATAGTGTGTGGGCCGCTTAATACTGTATGTAGTGTTGAGCTCAGGCCTAGAGTCACCTAGGGGTGACACCCTCATATCTTTTCAATAAATAATTTTTCTCGCGGTTTTTCGTCTTGCATGCTTTTTATTACCTCTCAGTAACAACATATAAAAAGAAGGAGTGGAAATTTGCATGGGCGCCCTTACAGTACTTGGCGGGTTAAAAACCACCAATAATTTCGGTCTAAAATGATAGAAGTAAGAAGGAGGTAAAAGTCACACATATGCTGATACTAATCGTATTGGATTTCTATTTGTGTTTCCAGGTGTACCTAGGAAGGATTATCTCTCGATGTACGGCACAGTTCTTTTAGGAGATCCGTGTAGGAGGGCTATCTGATACAGAAATAATAAACCTTTGTGTGAAAATTTGCTGCGTTTTTCCATCACCTGAAAGTTATCACAATTCTTCAACTTCCCTGGTAGAAACGGGAGCAATATAGTCAAAATTCCCTCAGAGAACAGATGTGACAAATTGGAGTTTGCTTCAAGCCGTAATATAAATGCAGAGAAAGCTCTTTTGTTGGGAGGAAGGGGTTCTGTCAATATTTTTCTTTCAGACTTCATTTAAGAAATTTGACGAATTAAGAAGAAATGTCATTACCTGGTCGGTTCGTCGAAGAACATAATGGGAGGGTTGTCAATAAGCTCTAGGGCGATTCCGAGTCTCTTCCGCTGCCCTCCTGAAAGATTCCCGGTGAGGGTTTCAGTGACTGAACCCAAACCTATTGAGTCAAGGATTTTCTTTACCTGAAAACAACAGGTTGGTTAGCTGAGATTTACGGGCGTGTTGGACTGTTTTCAACTGAAAGATTCCATCACAAATAGGCGCGAATGATGGCATCAACGCGCACCATGTGGCTTCAAGGTCAACATCTCTACTCCTCCAGCGACGCCAGGTGTCCAGTTTTAGCCTAAGCGATTATTTTTTTACCACGCTATCCGGGCGCAAATTTAATGTCGCTTAAGACGCTGAATATTTTGTATTCACAGAAAGGGAAGTTGTCCGGATTCTGATTTTAAACTTAGCACCTTCATAATCGAAAAGTTCACTAAACCATTCGTAAGAACACAGGGCCCTCGTTAAAAATAAAATCAATTCTATTCGAACGTAACTTCGATCGTTTGCATTTGGATTCGCAATTTAAATTTCAGGGATTTTAATTTTCTGAACTTCGGCTGTAGAATGATTATCTGTTCAAAAAGTGGGACTCTCAGAACTCAGCCATCTACATCAGCTATCATATCAAGGTTGAATTAACAATTAGCAATCATTGCTAGAAAGATAATGTCAAAAAATTGGGAATTGAAAACAAAATGTCCACAATCATAGGTCGTTGGAACGACTGAAGGAGTCCTTCCGTGGACAGATCGGAGGGCAGTATCAGCGCAGTGGCCTGGATTGTCAAAAACGTGAACCTAATGTGAAAAATTGTTACATTTTTGTAGAAATACCATCGTTAATACGATCTTGCTGCATGACTGGACGTTAGTGATTTTTAGTGAGTATCTGATGGTGCACCAACTTTTTCTGATGGAACATGCTTCAGCCATGAGCTCACTGAACTAAACTGTCACCAAAATCGTAACACATTTTCTGAGGACTTTCAAGTGCAACCAAGCCGACGGTATGGAAACGGAACTTCCGCAACCTTCATGGCACAGAAATCGTTCACCATTCGTTGGAAAGCCATCAACTTACGCATGAATTATAAACTGCCGCAACCGATGAAAAAATGGAAGAAGCTGAGATGTACCTCCTTTCCATATACCTCTTATTAAAAGAACTGTAAACAACATTCGCGATAAGAACGATCGTCGATTTAGCGGAGTTTTATTTTCATGTAGCAGGTTGGTACCTACCGATTTAACAAAATGGAATTTAAGGAACCTGTAACCTGGTTAAATGGGCTGTGATCGACGTTCACTATGGAAAGAAAACACTTCCCTATCAGGTAGTAGGTAGCGGTGCTAAAGCATATTTATTTATTTATTTATTACGGGCAAGCCCAATATACAACATCGAAAAAAAACGCTGCAAATTCTTTCACTAGGGTTTAGTAGGGTTCTACTGAGCTTCGGAGTGTGCGTGTTTCAAGGTGATAGAGCGATTATTGAATTTCTGGAGGCACACAAATATGATCAACTGATCAATCCGAATAGGTATGAAGTTAAGTGCTGATCAATCCAAGAGCGATAATTTTAGGTAGCACTTAACTACCTATACCTATTCGGATTGAAGTGCTCATATGCATATCTCCTGAAATTCAATAATCGCTCTATCACCTGAGAAACACGCACACTCCAAAGCTTAGTAGAAATTCAAATCATGAATGCAAGCCAAATGAATGAAATTGAATAATAAACCCCAGTGAAAGAATTTGCAGCGTTTTTTTCAAGAGCGATTACAATGGAAAAATATTCTATTTGAAAATTTTAAATTTCGTAAGACGGAGCATGCAAATCAGAATGCTTCAACCTGTGTATCGGCTATAAACCCTTTTAGGAGTTCACTCCAGTATCCACATTCACTACATCACTAGGTTATTGCAAAAAAAAGCTGTTGTTTTTGTTTTGTTCGCAGTAACCTAGTGATGTACTGAATGTGGATGCAATGTTGGCAGCATAAGATCATGTCATACATCGGAAATGGTTTGAGCTACAGACCTGGAGACTGGCTCATTCGATTCCTCATGGAAAGTTCTTAAAAAAAGTCCATATTTAGGCCGCCTTGATTTTTTTGAAGTTTTTTAGGGATTTTACAAAATTTTGAAAACCCTTAAAGGGCACTTTAAATTAAGTGAGCGAGCTGGCTAAAGAATTGGGGTGTTGTCGGACCAACATGAATTTTTCCTGAAAATTTCAGATTTTTTGCTCCAAAAAACGTTTGGGAGAAATCAAGCAGATTTGGATTCTACAATGGTTTATTATTTTTTTTTTCAAGAATAATAAACCAAAAAGTTATGTCATTCAATTTGTAATACAAAAAATAAAGATAACATTTGAAAATTTCAGACTAGTAAGTATAATTGTTCTGGGAGGAAATTAGTGACTTCATTGTGGCAAGGGAGGAGTTAAAAATATCAAAATCTGGATTTGTAGACAGGAAGAGGTTTGCGCTGCGGGGAATCCTGTGTAAGGGGTTATCTCGCAAGTAGTTTGTCGGAGAGAAAGTGACGTGGAACAACAAAGGCGAGCGGGAGCCAGGCCGAGGAACATGCAGGCCAATCTTCGAGAGGAGCGCCGGGCAGTCAGCCTTGCTGTTAAATAATTTGAAAAGAAGGGAAAGATCGGCTGATGCGCGCCTAGTTTGAAGGGGCAGGAGGTGACACTGCTGGCATATTCTATGTTTCTTGAGTTGTAGACGTAGGTTCTAAGCAAGAAGCAAAAATGAATTCAGAGTCCTTTCCGAAGGGATAAGTTAGATAACCTAATTGGATATTCCCATCAATATTAATGCATCTGTTACTCTGTGGGATATCCTATCTCTTCTATACATACATACTATTGAAACGAAATAGTGATGGAATAACTTAATTTGACAAGGAACATTTTCAAATAGAATGACAGCAGCAGTATGACACCTACTGCTTACCAACACCTATCTTGCTCCCCCCCACGCCCAAAACGCGTGTTGGAAAACACTCCCGACGAGCCAAATTGGACACCCAAGTATACATATTCCTTCGTTACTGAAATTGTTTTATCCCCTAAAGCAGACAACAATGCTTCTTACAAAAGCAGACAACTTTCGTTTTTCCCGCATTCAATTCGAGTCCCATTGATACAGAAAAGAAGGGAAAGATCGGCTGATGCGCGCCTAGTCTCAAGGGGCAGGAGGTGACACTGCTGGCATATTCTATGTTTCTTGAGTTGTAGACGTACGTTCTAAGCAAGAAGCAAAAATGAATTCAGAGTGCTTTCCGAAGGGCTAAGTTTGATAACCTAATTGGATATTCCCATCAATATTAATGCATCCGTTACTCTGCGGGATATTCTATCTCTTCTATACATACATACTATTGAAACGAAATAGTGATGGAATAACTTAATTTGACAAGGAAAATTGTGTAAATTGTTTCATATTAGAAAAGTGTAAGTCCTGGCCATGGCTAACACTCAGTTTGTTGCAGTAAATGTGCACTTGTGATAGAGGAAGAAGTTTGGTAGAAAAGAAACGATATCAGTAGAACATCATAGTGATATTTACCCTCAAGGCCTTGGCATTCTTGGAATAGTTGTCTCCGAGTTTCAAGTGAGCGCAGATCGTCATGATTTCGACCACTTTGAGGAGGGGATGTAGGCAGTCTTCCTGCATAATGTAACAAGATTTCTCTACAGAACTACATCTGTCAATATCGTTGATCAAAACACTTCCAGAGTACTTCTTTCTGTGTAAAAAATAAAAACAAAACAACAAAATGTAATTAAACGAAGCGTGACAATGATTTGAGGATGAAAGGGGTAATTTAGAAAAAATTCCGGATTTCACTCCTATTTTAATCCCCGGATACCACGGAAGCGAAATGTTGACCATACCGTTGGAAACCTCATTAAATTTGCTAGTGTTCCCGAAATATGACAGCTTCCAGTTTTTTTGGAAATATAGTTAGTTAAACTATTTTCTGAAACTTTTTATTTACTTATTTATTTATTTTTTAAATGTTGAATGTTCGTACAGCAACTAGAATCCGTAGGAGTTAGTTTTTGTTGATCACCACATTTTGATGATAAGGTCTACCATAAACCTGGGGTTTTCAATAAGTCCTTCACGTTTCGTTTGGATATAATGAATTATATTTAACTGCAAACCTGCAATATTCGCTGCAATGTTAGAGTGCGATTATCATGGAACGTAGTAAGTCAAGGGAGGTACTTCTGGAATCACCATAGATTTGAACTGCATAAGAGCCCATGAAGGACTTTTGAGTTTTCTCACATGTAAAATGTTCATGTCCAGCTGTCACATATTATAATATAATTACACGTCATATAATCAAGATACAAGGTAATCAATTTGAAAACTTGATCGTACCGAACAAGAATATTTATTTCGATTTTATATGCAAAACCAAAAGGTAAACACCATCAACATGAAGAGAAAGACATCTGGATCTATGTTGATCATCGTCTCGCGTTATAAAATGGAATTCAGGATGAGGTTATTCCATCGATATCGTTTTCTATTCCTTTATGTACTAACTTTCCAGATTTCGAAAGTCTACCAGTTTCCCGACCATTCCTCAACACGTGAATCTACGAGCATCACGTGTCGGGAATCACGCGAGTTCTCATTAAGGGGACATATTTGAATATGATCAAGTCATCGGTGCAAATGAATGAAATCTCAGCTTAACTCGTATTGCGACGATCTTCTGCCAAGTTGGGAGGGCAGTATAGCTTTCTGGTAATACAAAACGGACGTATACAACTATTTGTACGTAAACTGTACTAGTCCAAATAATGGGTTGCAAAAGAAATCAGTAATATACGTATAGTTGCGAACATGCAAAACAGGTTTATGATTGGTTAATGCAAATGCTATCACTATCCGTATGTAGGGGCCCAAGGCACAATCCCTAACCATGTCATCAAAATCGGTCTATTGCTCCCGGAATCATGTCCGCAATGGACAATTTTATGTTTGCGGATGTGCTACTAATAATCTGATGGCAACATGGGACCATCCGAGACGTAATCAACACTACCATTGAAATTTCCATAAAAATCGGTCTTGGAGTTACGCCTGCGTTAACCAATTTCAGTTGTTAGCATGGACAGTAAAATCACGATAAAATTCATAGGGCTCCATCCTGAAACGTATGCACATATTCATCGAGTATGAATGAAGTCGCACTAATAGGTCATAAGAAATTGACTTATAAGAAAGTGACGTTAGCGCAAGCGCACTCGCAACAAATACATGACGGCAATAGAATCAGTAGAGGACTGTCTAAGAGCTAACCAATTCCTACAATCAGGATCCCTGAATATCACAACAAGGAAGGGGCGTACTGCGTATAAGCCACTGAGCAGTGAAGAGGCAACTTAAGCGCATTGTGATTAGGACAAAGCCAAGTACTGTGTTTGGGCAAATATCTGTGATGCCAGGATCCACTAATATGGCCAAGAAAGGTACGGGAAAAATCAGTATGGTTCAAATTTTGAAGATAACAGCGAAAATCTTACGAGAGCTGTGACTTCCTCTGCATACTCATAACGTAGGATTCTCACGACCGATATTGCTAAGCATCATGATGATCATGAACAATGACAAATGCGCACTGCTTTTGCAAATGTTGGGATTTTGTTGTTGGCTCAAAACCATAACTTCGTCCCACAGCTTGGACTCAATGGCTTTTTCGGGCAATTTCCTTTGCATTTCTGTCATTGGCCCTAACTCAGACCGCCCCAGTGGAAGACAGACCTGCCACACACGGAGCCGAATTTGATCAGCAAGCTCTGAAACGCAAAAGGAAATTTCGATTCTGGAGATCACGAATTCGTTTGTCTGTTAGCAAGACTCCAGCGTCTTTACTTTCGATAGAGATGAAGGAAGCAAAATGAACTGTTCGGTTTCAATTTGTTGCAAACTAAGAAGATCAAGATAAACAAGACGTTTAGAAGTTCAGTACACGGGGGTGAGATGAATAACGTAGTTCTAATAAATAGTTTGGGAGATGGAATTACTTACTTGTATCCAGCCAGGATGTGGAGCAGAGTGGTTTTGCCTGAGCCAGAGGGCCCAACGATGGCTGTGAGTTCGCCAGCTCGAAACTCTCCCGCAATGTTGTGAAGTATAGTTTTCTGCTCTGAAAAATAGGAAAAGATAAAACAATTTAAAAATTGATATAAGAGAAATAAAGTAGACAATTATGAGAAGATACATATTTTAAACTCATTAGGAGTTTTACAATTCATATATTTATAAAACTCATATTGATGTCGGTGATTCTGGACCATATTAGGCACAATTGCGATTTTTTATACAAGTTTATCAAGTTTTGTCCAGTTGTTTCAGAGGAAAGATCTGTCAATGCGACCTACGCTGCTACGTATGGCAGATTGACGGATTTTTGGTTTGTCATTTTCAATAATGAACCTTTCAAATCGACCGAGAAATAGAATGTTTAATCCCCCTCAAAGATTGTTGGTTTACATTGACAATACGCAGATTTAAAAATCGAATTAGGAAAAATAAAAATAACGAATAAATCCATCCGACTACTGGACCCTTCAAAATACTGTAGCAAAGTTTACGAAATTTGTCTCAATAGTTCAACATCGATCCGTATGTGCCAATAATCCCAGGATTTTAATCGATCAACCCTAAAGGATTAGGTAAAGATTACCTAATCTATCAAAAAATCGAAATTTGAGAAATTTTTGATATAAGAAAATGGTTTTGATGAGAAATGGATGTGTTCTTAACTCTATTTCTAACATTTATGTTACTGTTTCAGAAATAGTTTCATGTAACTTCTGGCATCCATTTCATATGTTTTTATTGTGTGCCTAGTTCAGCCAAAAATCATTAGTTTGGCTTCACCACATAAGTGGATATGTGTATCAAGATATGTTTGTATTACAGCGTATAGAAAATTATTTCTATTCCGTATCACGCGAATATCTTAACATAATCATTTATGCAGCTACTAATTCGTAGTCATGATATTGTTGGCGTAACTTCGTATTTGAATAAACGTCATTAGCGTCATTTGAATAAACGAGCCGACAGGTTTTTTGTTTGATTCAGACACAAAGTTCAGTGAATCAAATGGAACCTCTCGGGTTAGTGTACAACTATTTGAAAAAAATGGTTAGGTAGGCGGTCGGGCTGCTAAGCCAGCTCAGTGGGAGGTGAGAGTTGTGACCATGTGGCTGGCTGCAGCCCAAGTATTTTCATCTTGAATGCAATTACAAAATATGGAGGCACGAGGTGCGGAGTTTAAGTAATGTACCACACACTAATATACATAAATCAGTAGTATATGTTGAAGAGCTATCCTACACAGAAATAGTAAACCACTGTAATAACTTGCAGCGTTTTCTTATTCAATTCTTGAAACGGAAAACCAATAAACATGAGGAGGATTTAAATTGTTTTTTCTTGGTCGATTACAAAGGTTGAATTATTGAAAGTAATGAAGCACAAGTAGAATTCCTCAGATGGCGCTTACGAAACTAAGTTTGAACCTGTAAACAGGAAATCTTAGCCCGACCATCCATCCATCCCCATGTGGATTCAGATGCGGGCTCCAAGGCTAGTTAGGTAGAGGTGACTCAAAGCTGATGCTTGCAACTAATAAACGGTTCCTGAAGACTCGGTGAGATAACTCGCAGGGAACCGACACTCACGTCAATCAGTCAGTGAAAAGATCATCGGAGCGAGACGGGCAATTGGGCAAGTTAACGTTTTCTCGGCTCAGGTTATCTTTCCCTGGAATACAAGCGACTGCTCTATCATTTTCTTGTAAAAGCTCTGTGACGGAACAGCGTGCAATCAGAGGGACTAACAATCCTTTAAAATATTTCTTTTCGAGAAGACTTCTGGTCTTCGTAATGACTGAAAAGAAGAAAAAGACTACTGTTGGTGTGGCACGTAGCACCCTCGTACCCTCATCATCTATATAGATAACATTGAAATATTTGAATGAACTTTGTAAGATTGCTTAACGTGGTTCAATGGTAGTAGGAGATAGTAAACTAAGTTGGAGCGAAAAATGTCAGTATTGGTCACGCATGAAGAAGTGAGGATACATGAAAGAACTTGAGGTGTGGCATGCGCGAAAGCAACCAGTTGTTGGATGGAGTATATCTGGGCAAATCCCAGAAAACATCATCGAAATCTTATAAAACCTGTAGAAATTAAACTTCAGCAGAAACAGAAAACTTCTGCTCGTATTTAGGCTTTGCTGAGCTACAGAACATGTGTGTTGATGAAAATATCTTCACTTTTTAATTTGTGCCGATAAATACTGTTTTTATTTTTTTAAACATCATGTCGTGTAGAACCCAGCAAGCTTCCACTGCGTTGAACGAAGACAATTTAGAAATGTGAAAAACACAAATGGAAGTGATCCAGAAGTCTTAAACTGAACCATCGAATTTGCTGATCGAAGAAGACTGAGGAGAGGACCTGGACATCCCTGAATACTACGAACTGGGGGAGTCGGAACACCTCATAAGCGTACCTATCAATCTAGTCAACGTAACCAGTGGGAAAGAAAAATTCTCCAATTTTGAAGATGACACAGCTGATGCAGGTGAGAAGGATTCTGTCACCAACTAGTTTGTGGGACCAGGTAAAACAACCCGGGTTCTTGTTCTTCCCAGGGCTTAGCTCCACATCAAACGACACATTTGGGGTAGGAGCTGAACAATGTTTATCTGTTGCCATGGATTGTCATCTGTACCATAAGGTGTGAATGCCATGGATTACTTTTTCTCGTTTTCAAGGCACATAAAAATCAAACGCTTCAATCATGGCAAACGTACTGTAATTTCACTGTCTTTTCACAGAAGAATTAAGAGATAGAGGGAGAAACCAAAGCAGCTATGGCATCTGTGAGTTCAGCGCTAACTTTTAGAAGTGCAGAGTAGGTTCAGGACGATGGCGGAATCAAGAAAGAGGATTCGAATGAATCCCCTTGGGCTAGTCCGGGCTTATGTATACTCGTGGTTCTGAACCTCATGTGGGATTAATCATCCCTTCCATCGTGACCAGTAAAACCCATAATCCTCGATTTTCGGGTTGATTCCGCCTTCGTCGGTTGATTGTTAACCACATGTTATATTACAATTGTCGGATATTGTTGTATTATTAAACCTTCATCATATCTACGGTTGATCTGTTTGTTCTCCAAAAGCGAATCTTCACGAAGAAATTCTATAGAATAGCAAGGTTACGCAATATAAAAAGTCCTCTTGGAGTCTACAAGTGATTCATCATGCACGACATTCCCTGGTGTAGTCGACAGCTTCGAAAGCTGCAGCGCATGGCAACTTTTCGTATTCGATTTCGATGACAGGTTTATTTTTTTCACAGTGGGTTTGTTCAACACTTATCCATTTTAGGAGAACGGCTTGCGTTTACATCTATGTTGCCATATTTTGATCAAGTGCCTTACACTCCGTTTAGTAGGTACCTATAGTTCAGTGGTCCACGTAGCATGGCTATTAGTTTAAAATATATTCAAACTTCTTAGGTGAGGACCTTCCTTCAGTTACAGTATTTTTTAGGGAGACAGATTTGGTACGTAGTTTCTTTAAAACTTTTCATTTCGTCGAAGCTTTCTACAATCTTCTAATTGTCATCGTCAGCTATTTTGTTCAGATATGAGCTGAAGATTGATGACAATTAGAAGATTTAGATTGTCTCCCTAAGCTTCAACCTAAATAGTATTATCAATGCATATTAATTATGGGTGATCATATTGAAATAAATACAGCTCGTTCTTTCATGATTAACAATACGGACATCAATCTTTCTGCATCTGTCTGGATGGAAGAAGATGACTTTTCCTAAAAAATACTTTAAAATATATATTATAAACTTAATAAACCTACAATAGTATTATCGAATGCATATTAATTATGGGTGATCATGTTGGAACGTATAAAAATAAATACAGCTCAGCCAAACTTTATTGGATTATGGGGCGTTTCTTCTGTATAAGACATTGCTAATGCCTATTTGGACTTTCATGATTAACAATAAATTTAAATGCTCCTCCCGAGGAACATCAACAAATCTTTCTGCATCATGGCTTATCTCATCCGTCGTATTTTTATATTATTGTATTTTTAAATTAAATAATTGTCATTTGTCAAAATTAAAGTGAGTGCTAGCTCGGGGCTAAAACTATTTTCATCTTCTTTAATTTTGTTATTAATTAATATACTTTTTTGTTTGATTCTAATTTGTGTCCAACTAACCCCTCTTGTGCCATGAAAACCTCAGAAATTTTAAGTATGATGTACTACAAGGGGATGAAGGGGGTGTAACCCAATCCATTCTTGCGCTAATCATACCTCCTACGATTCTCAGCTGATTTTTGTCCTTTTTTTTATTCGATTAAGAATTTGGTCTAGTTTTTAAAAATATTAAATATTTTATGTGTGATCACACAAAAACCGAAAATATTGACGTCCCTATAACGCACGCATTACTTGCCAATACGTTTAAATTTTTGAAGTCATCTAAATGGCCCATTTTTTCTCTCGAAAGTTGTGCGTACAAGTTGACTCTCACCAGATGTTTTTATCTCGACTTCGTATCAAATATTTTCACAAATACATTCAAAGTACCGACTAATCGTTTAATATTTCCTAACACCGAAACGGCATTAGCGGTTTATCGAAAGGCAGGTCTTCCGGTCGCTTTGAAGGAAATCTATTGGTTATCGGGCAAACACAATCAGGTACTTAATTATACTTCAGATAACTGCTGGCTGTAACACCAGTACTGTAAAGATACGAGAGTTTGAATGTTATCTTTGTTTCCACTATCTGTCAAGTGATATCTCGCCTGGTCTCAAAACAATTGCGAGGGATTCGAAATGTCATTTTGGTTATTAGGTAACTGGACTAATTATTTTTGGAAGAGAAATGTCATTTCGAAACTGGAATTAACGTTTATGTTGTTCCGGGTGTTTTTTGTTAATGCACTTCGGATTTTTGTGATTGCTATTTCGTTCTGCCCCAATTTTAGTCCAGTTGTTTAACAAAACTCTACAATTTTTGCGTCTGATGCAGACAGGAAGGGAAGAGGGAGTAGTATCTAATCCTTTCCAATTGGGGTATTGAGGTTCAATAAAAAAACGCTGCAAATTCTTTCACTGGGGTTTATTATTCAATTGGCTTGCGTTCATGATTTGAATTTCTACTAAGCTTTGGAGTGTGCGTGTTTCACAGGATAGAGCTATTATTGAATTTCAGGAGGCAACGTAAGACGTAAGCAAGATTTCTCCCAAACGGCTGAAGCAAAAAATCTGAAATTTTCAGGAAAAATCCATGTTGGTCCGGCGACGCCCCAATTCTTGAGCCAGCTCTCTCACTTAATTTAAAGTGCCCTTTAAGGGTTGTCAAAGTTTTGTAAAATCTCTAAAAACCTCAAAAAAAGTCAAGGCGGCCTAAATTTGTACTCTTTTTGAAGAACTTTCCACGAGGAATCGAATGAGCCCCTCCCCAGATCCGTAGCTCAAACCATTCCCGATGTATGGCCCGATTTATGGTGCCAACATTTGCATCCACATTCACTAGGTTACTGCGATCAAAACAAACACAAGAGTTTTTTTTTTTGTTTTTTGTTGATTGCAGCAACCTAGTGATGCAGCGAATGTGGATCCTGGAGTGAAATCCTAAAAGGGTTCAGCATTCTGATTTGCATAAAACGCTGAAAATTCGTTCACTAGGGTTTATTATTCAATTTCATTCATTTGGCTTGCATTCATGATTTGAATTTCTACTAAGCTTTGGAGTCTGCGTGTTTCACAGGTGATAGAGCGATTATTGAATTTCAGAAGATATGCACAGAGCACGTAAATCGGTTCTCAACCAAAATACCTATTTGTATTGATCAGTTGATCATATTTGTGTGCCTTCTCTACATCAGTCTACATCTGGCTAAATCGTTTAAATTTGGATTTGGGGAAGTTTTGACGCAATACGAGTGCTAAAGGACTTGATAAATTATAGATGTTTTTATTGTGGGGGGGTATTGAGGTTCAATAAAAAAACCCTGCAAATTCTTCCACTGGGGTTTATTATTCAATTGACTTGCGTTCATGATTTGAATTTACACTAAGCTTTGGGGTGTGCGTGTTTCACAGGTGATAGAGCGATTATTGAATTTCAGAAGATATGCATAGAGCACGTAAATCTGTTCTCAACCAAAATACCTATTTGGTTTGATCAGTTGATCATATTTGTGTGCCTCCTCTACATCTGTCTACCTTTGGCTACATCGTTTAAATTTGGACTTGGGGAAGTTTTAACGCTTTAACGTTTTAACGTTTTTACTCCTGAAATTCAATAATCGCTCTATCACCTGTGAAATACGCACACTCCAAAGCTTAGTAGAAATTCAAATCATGAACGCAAGCCAATTGAATAATTAACCCCAGTGAAAGAATTTGCAGCATTTTTTCAGACTCTACCATTCAAAATTAATGTATTTATCACACAAAGAGTTATTCCTGTATTAGAAATCCCTTCTAAATGAATCACTGATTAATGTTCATAGACGTAATCGGTGGTATATTAACTTCGTATTTTTATTCTAAATGCCTTGAGAAGAATTTTTTCATGTTTCTCGCCGACGTTGATTCGATAAACTTACTGAAATGGAGTTTTTAGGATGCATGAGTGGCGCACGGATTATCTATGTGCGACCTAAATTTACTACCTTGCACCATTCAGTTTTCTTATCCTTTTGAGACAGTAGCACAAAAGAACCTCTCGGAGCAGTGAATGCTAACGAGGTTTCGGGCTCTAATGACGTTTAGGAGCCGTTCAGCAGTTCGCTGGTTTCCAATAGCGATGTTGGGCCCCACAAGAATTCATAGATAGACATTTAAAAATTTGACCTATTTAAATCTTTCTCTTCTTCTTCATCTCCTCTCGACAACGGATCAGATAATTGTCGGAAGGTCATGATGGTATCTCGAGTTATCTTTAAATGGTACGCAGAAACATAAGTGTACAAATATAAAATAAATCATCTTATCAGACAGTTGTTTATTGAGGGAATGATATTTGGAAAATATGGACTGGGATCAATGAAGTATTAAATCGTAAAAAGTAGTTCGGGAAATCTAAATGTATTCATTTCATAGATATCAGAAAACGAAAACCTCATTGAAGATGACGTAGTGAATAATGCGCTAGACAAGCTAAATCTCTATTTCGTTAGTATTGGTAAGCAAAGAGCACTATAATGAATTACAAAACTATCAATCGACTGTGTTAACCAATCAATGGACAATTTCAAATTTATCAAAACCAAAATGAAAAGTATCGCTTTGGAATGAATTATATATCAAAAGAATTTTAGATCAGCTGCATATCTGTAACGGATTTACTTTCACTTTATAAAAAAGTATTCCGACTTCATAACAAAATGTTGACAGTGTATTTTTAATTTAAGCATTCGATCAAGTTTTTTCGATCTAGTTTTTCCTGATGTCCCCAAACTTGCCCAGGTTCGCCTGATATTTAAGGATGGGGACAAATCTTATCCTGGAAATTTCAGACAAATTTCAATTTGTAGTTGGGTGGGTAAAATATGGGAAGAGTGGATAAAAACGCGACTAACTATATATATTGTAAGGATCAATAATCTGAATTGTAAGGAGAAGATCAGACGTTCACAGGCCATCAAATTTCAGTAACAGTAGTAGTCTGAAGATGGTTTGAAATCCGACTTGAAAATTTTGTACATTCTGAGTGAGACAATTTTTGTCTGCCACCACCGAATTACCAAACAACAAACTGGCGGCATCAAAAAGTTGGATGAAATGGCACATTCCAAAGTTTTTTTTGCAAATAAAATAAGCCCGTACGGGCTACAGTAATGTTCAAACTATTCAATATAGGTATGGTTCTACGCTGTTATAGCTCATTCAACTCAAAGCAAATTATGATTTCAAAAATTTGTATCGAGCAAATTTCAGCTCTTAAATTGTCCAGGGACTTATAATAGCACAACTGATAAATGTTTAGTTATTTCACACAGAAAATTTGAAGAAATGGCGTTTCATTTTCTGATTTGATGAAATCCAGGGTCTGAGCTAAAACAATCTCGACTTTTAGTACGATGATTTAAAAGGGTAGAAGTGGGGGTGAGGGGGGGGGGAGGACTCATCAAAACTAGCTTGATTTTCAAAATTTTCCGACTACCTTGCGTTAAAAGACAATCCCAAGAGGTGTGGGATCAAAAACATTTTTTTCCAAGCTCTACAACTGCTCTGTAAGGATTGCGATGAAAAAAGGGCATTTATAAATTCGTTGGCCTTAAATTTGTGAGCACGACTTGAATTTCAAAAAATATTCTTACCTAATAAATAAATGATTGAAAATAGAAAGTAATGTTGAGTTTTCGATAAGAGATGAGAACAATCTATAATATGGCAAAAACTCGGCCTTTCGGGCAACTACATGCTTTTTGCCAAGAGCGAGCTGCCGAAATTCATAAAATCTCCTCTCTCCCCGACGACAAAAATATAATTTTTGAGCTACGCTAATAGCTAAAAAATGAGGTAAAAGTCAATATTTTGAGAAATTTCCAAAATTTCACTGTTTTGAATCCGCTCAATGGCCTTTTTAATGGGATGGGATGAAAAACTCATTTCGGAACGCACCTTTCCAGCAGTTGACGCAAGGAACTTTATGTGAACGATTTGGGAGAAAACTATGTTTAAATGCGAAGAAAATCGTGATTTTGACCTTTAAAACTACATGATTTCTCTCAGATTAGCTTGTTACATTAAATATTTGGTGCGGCCTTTTTATATAAAGGGTGTCCCAGTAACTACGCTCCCCCCACTTTTTTTTCTCTAATTGTGGACGAAAAAAAATCGGACCAACGCTATTCTTCATAACGCTATTCCTCAAAATGACAAAATTTCTACTCAGAGCGGGGGCGAACGCTACTGCAAGAGGAGCTCAATTCGAACAATTTATCGCTTAATTGTTTCTAACATTTTTTCATCCTGCGATGTACAACAGATGAAGCATAGGTAATATTGCTTCCTTTAGCTGATATTTTGTGAGTTATCATCAATGTTCGGAATAACTTATCAATTTATTATTAACTATTTTAAAGATGTTTTTAGAAGGCTGAAAATTTTTGGCGAAATTTTGTGATGTGTAAAAGTTACCTGTTACTTTACTATTTTTTTAACACTATATCGGGATTGATTCATTATCCTTCATAAGAAAATCGATGATTTCCTATTCGAAAAGAATGGATAGCACAAAATGGATAGCACCACGTGAATCAGCGTTGAAAAACAATTAAAATTCGTGTGCCACACTTGAGAACTACCTTCATCTCAATTTTGGTGCATCGCATCTTTCAGCGCTCGCTGAGCGGGTTGCGCGCGGTCGAAAAAACCGATTGAGGATCCAAATGTTCATGAAATTTTCCATAGAATTCGAATCAGCAATAAAAAATGGGAATTTCCATTTGAAAAAACAAAGTTGATTTTGGTTGCGCGGTTGCGTTCTGCGCAATTTTGTCATTTTTGAACTCTAGGCAAAACATTATGAAGAATAGCGTTGGTCCGATTTTTTTTTTTCGTCCACAATTAGAGAAAAAAGTGGGGAGAGCGTAGTTACTGGGACACCCTGTATATAACCACCGATTCAGCCTCAGTTCCAATGACATTGGGTCTTATTATTCCCTCGTCTCAATGAATGGAATTATGGATTTTGAACCCCCCAAACTCGAGGTAAATAGTTTATTTTATATCCCAACAGGTAGGATGAAACCCTTATCGGGGGAAGAAAACGTTGAAAATCTAGAGTTTTTGAAGAAAAATTTGAATTCTTAGGGACACCGTTTACTTGGAACATTCACTATGGCGAATATTTTCACTGTTAATATGTATAGTTTTCTATAAAATTAGGTAAATCGCAAGTTTTAATAGGAGATTGCCGCCAAATTCGAAAGTTATTGTTGAATATTGATTGAATGACGAGATTCGATCGTTCTATTCGGAAATTCGCTTCATCTACCTGTAAAAGCGTATAACTATACGCTTTTGCTGTACTGCAACTGTATTTCCACGATTATCATATTTGCACGGCTGAAATGTGGAGATTCCATTGGAGATCGGGGCAGAGTTGCTCCTAATAGCTTCGGTCAATGTTCTCAAATTGAACCGATTGGCCGAACAAGAGGTCGAGTCGCGTCTCCGAGCCTGAGCGGCTTTTCACGTGACCGCCTTCGCTCGGCTACACATTAATTTTTACATTCGAAACTCGGGCCCCTACACGCACATACTCGTGTATCGCAAAGAAACACCGCGTTAGCTCAACGAAAAAGAAAAAGGAATTTGCATATATGACTTTGGATTTTTACAGCTCTTTGGAGGTTGGAGGTATGGTATCAACACACATGTGTGTTATTTATACTGGTACCAACAGAAATTCTTGGGCCATGTTGATACGTAACGAACTTTTCATGGTGGTATCTTTTCTACTCCAGGGGTGAGTTGGTACCCAAAACAAATATTAATAATATCGTAAAATACATTAAAACATTAACAGTTTGAAGTGAAAAATTTTACATGTGTAGTCTACCAATAAGACCATCTACAAGTTATCTAGGCACCTTCTAAGCTTGTTAAATATATCTCTTTAAACCCTACATAGCAGTTTTTGTCTTTGGGATGAGGAAACAGAAAATCTTTTGATTATTTCTTCATTAGAAATAGACTCAAGCACATCTTTTTCTGCAGCTAGAACCATTAGATTGGACAACTATGGTTTTAGTCTAATTCCTCATTAGTGATTCGTCAATTAATCATTCTATCTAGTGCGTCACGTTCACAACCATTCAACTCACCCAAAGCACTACCGAGTTTTGTACCCATTCAAAAATGGATTCGTCAATTAATCAACAACCATTAAACAAATAACCGTTAGATGGGGGTGTTAAGGAATGGAATATACAAGCGCAGTTAAAAATTCAAGTTTTTCCCGTGGAATTTCTTTCAGAAGCATGAAATACTAGTTTGTATCCAACGTAAACAAGTTGAAATCCTCCACAGAAAACAGGGGGGAGTTAGAGAACAGACAACGTTCGAATATTTGCTCGAACATGAACTTCAAATAGCAGTACAGGGGATCGCCACCATAGATGCTAGCGATGAACCTAGGGTTTTTTGCCTTCCAGATGACCTTTTCTATTGTTGACAGCCATTTCAATAGTCGAGACAGCAAAACAATGACTTTGAACGTTCGCTATGGTAAACTACGGACTGTTAGTAGGGTGGATGGCGTTCTTTAAGATTTGCAAGCAGGGATGCCACAGCGATTTAGAACATCCAAAGCAGCAGGCGTTTTTTTTTTAATCCTATATTGAATGTTACGTGTTTTACAGGTGAGCAACTCCTAAAAACCGATCAAAAAAAAGATCATAGACCAGGCAATTCAAAACGCCGACTTTGGATTTAGAATGATATTTGTGTGCCCTGAGGATAAAACGGAACTGTTTTCGCGAATAGATGACGTCAATAGTCTTAATTCTCCTCTACCTTGTAATACAAAATTTTGGTAAATCACATATTACACCCCATTCCTAACTGAATCAAAAGTGTTTTCCCGAACCCACCTCACAGAAAATCCATAAACAATGTGTTTTCCATCTATAGATATTACCTATAACCGACCTATTTCATCACTATTCATATTCATGTCACATGCAAATGCATAACAATTTTCCATTAACTCGTAAACTTGAGTTAATTTAGTAAACTTAACAGTAAGTTAGTTAAACTTAAACTTAAAGTACCTAACTAAGTGAACTTGTTGAAAAAACTGGAAGCATCAGGGATTCGAGGACTAGCATAGGAAATATTAAAATCATATAATATTGGCAGAGAACAAGCAGTCCATATTGGCAAAGCGAGAAGCAACACTGCTTTAATCCGCGAATACGGTCGTTCTCAAGGCACTACAATTGGGCCGATTATTTTTTCCTATATGTGAATGAACTTGCTCCACAAAAATATACCGGGAAAATCTACATGTTTGCTGATGATGTTGCCCTAGTAAACACCGGGCAAACATAGCAGGAGGTCCATCAAAATAATGAGAAAGATTTGAGAGAGATTGGAAGAATGGAGAATGGATGAACACCAAGTTTACCATCAATGCTACGAGATCGGTTTTCATGGACATAGCAAGGAAAACAGCACCACAATCAACGTCGAGTGACCCTTTGACATTACACGGCTATATGACTTACCGTGGACTGTTCGAAAATCGAAAAAGTTAATAGCTTCTCAAATGAAATGGACACCACATTCAAAGCTTGAGTCAAAAGCTAAAGAAGGGAAGGAATTTTTTTTTCACCTTGGATTTTCGTCCGACTACCCGGAGGTGTCCTCCTGAGAGGATCGGAACTAGGTCTGACGATTTCGCTCGTGGCTTCTCATTGCCTCACGCCCCTGGGTTGGGAGCGTTTTTTGGATTCACGTGATATCGAGATCAGAGGTGAACTGTCTAACGACAGGACAGGTATACAACACTTGATAATCATTGGTGCCAGCCGGATTCGAACTAGGGCAATCAGTACTCCCACTGAAAGTAAACAGCTAGAGGACTGACGCCCCAGCTCGCTCGGAAACCTGTCCCCCTAAAGCTAAAGCTAAAGCTAAAGAAGGGTGCTTAAATAGAATCAAATTTCAGTCATAAGAACTGAAAACCAATATTTATCAGGCGCTGTTTGAGTCAATCTTACCGAATGCCATTGTAATATGGGGGAACACTTTCAAGTACCTAATTGTTGAAATTTTTAAGATTCAAAAAATGACATCAAGAGCATTGTTCAAATCCCAGTCATACATTATTTCATGATTTGATCGCGTATTCCTCGTTTGTGATGCCTGCCATGATTTTAACGTAACTGAACAATTTCATGACGCTTTCACTCTTGAACTAGTCTTGAAACATTGGTTTGCGAATGATAGTTTACCAACAGACTCATGGCAAGAGAGAACATAAATATCCTCCTTTCAAGACCGGATGGTGTCTTAACGTTTTTTCGCCTTCAAACTGAAATTTCTCCAAGAGGTCGACGCGGAACCGCAAAGTTGACCATACCATTAGAAAGCTGATTAAATTTTCAAGTATTCCTGAGGTTTGACAAGTTCCAGCACGTTTTTGGAACTGCAGTAAACATAAAAGTAATTCAGAAACTACAGCTGTCCCTCGATAATCCGATACTTTTTAATCCGACGTACTCGGTAATCCGACGCGCTGCCGCCAGCAACATGCATCTCCCGTTTCTTTCCGTATTTCTTTTAACAACTTATATGTACTGTCATTTTGTATCCTAGTATCGATAAATTACACGCACCTTTACTGTTTCTTCCATTTTTTAACTTCATTATGTTCAAACGCATTAAGAATAAAACATCTTTGATAATATGACATTTTTGGTAATCCGACATTTTAGGTAATCCGACACTCTCTCGGCCCCTTAACTGTCGGATTATCGAGGGACAGCTAGTAATTTTTTTAAAATTTCAATGTTTGAACTGCGATTGCGGTCCTTAGGGGTTCGTTTATGATTATGAATGTGCATTGGTCGTAAAGGAATTTCACACTGAATTCAAAAATGTGGTCAAAAGTAGAAAAAAAGGTGTTTTGAAGTAGAAAAACGTGTGTTTTTATGTAAAAAAAATGGTTTTCTGAAGAAAAAAAAACTAAAAAGTTATATCTAGAGAGCGGGTTGAGATAGAAATGGGCGGTTGGCGGGGTTTTACAAGATTTTCGATGCAGATTAACAGAAAAAATGTTTAGTCACTTATCCCCTTCCACCCTGTATAGTGTTATAGGAAGGTAATTCATAAAAATTAGAAGTAAGGACCAACTCTGGGCTGGGCCACAGTATTACACTATCCAGCTCGGTCATCAGTTATCATCATTTAAATGATTAACAGGAGTACAATCCAGTTCTTAGCGGCCGACCCGACAGTCCCCCCCCCCCCCCGCTCAACACTCCTTCAACTAACCTTCAGGTGGGCTCCTTCCGCCCTTTGTTATCCCGGCATCACCACTTTTCCGTCCGCCCGAGGGGGTCATTCGTGTACCTGCCACCTTGTTAGCCCTTCCCCCTCCCACCAGCCGTAGTTTTCATCTCTGATTACTAGCTCCCCTCCTCTGATCTAGAATCCCATATTTGTAGGTTGCATAGGCAATTTTTCATCTTCGGTACTTAAATGTGTAAAATTAATCATTTAAATGATCCGGCTGTAGAACCATAGAGGTCTACTGTCCCGTTTTTTAATTCAATTAAAGAATGTAACATGTAAAATTATGTAAATAAACTATTTATCTATATATTAAAATCGAAAAGAGATTTGCGAGAGGAATTCTCAGATGGCAGAGGGTTGTGGAGAGCAAACTGCAACATCTACGTTGCGCACATAAACATGGGAGGCTGGCAGGCGATCGATGTAAGGTCGACACCAGCGCTCCGAGCGCAATACTCTTCTGCTACCAGTCTACTATGGATATAACGCCAATTTCAATACTGTACCGATAAGTTTTCATAAACGTGCGGTTCTGACATTTGACTGCAGTTCAGAAGGTTGTCGGTTCAAAACCAGTAGCAGGTGGTTACAATATTTTTGTTAGGCTCGCAGAATCAACAACAAAATGTATGGTCGAAAAAGAATAACGAGATGAAATTGAGACCGCATTCTTTCTGCATCACCCATTGGTAAATATTCTACCACTTCTGACATCAGCTGGGGCTTTTAATGGAGTGAGCAAGAGATTAGCTCCTAAAATTGCCAAGCAGATGTCTAACTTCTGCTAACTTCTAAGGTCCTAGAACGCCAACTTCTAACGTCTACAATCGCTAACTTCTGAGGAATAATAACTATTAGAGCAATCTCGAATGATGTTTCATAAAAAGGCTGTCCACTGTTGAATTTCTACTAAGCTTTGGAGTGTGCGTGTTTCAAAGGTGATACAGCGATTATTGAATTCCAGGAGAAATGCATAGACCTCGTAAATCGGTTCTCAACCAAAATACCTATTTGGATTGAACAGTTGATCAAATTTGTGTGCCTCCTGAAATTCAATAATCGCTCTATCACCTGTGAAACACGCACACTCTAAGAAGAAGTTCAAATCATGAATGCAAGCCAAATGAATGAAATTGAATAGTAAACCCCAGTGAAAGAATTTGAAGCGTTTTCTATTGTTGACAGCCATTTTAATATTCGAGACAGCAAAACAGTATTTTGGTTTAGAACCGATTTAAGTGCTCTATGCATATCTCCTGAAATTCAATAATCGCTCTATCACCTGTGAACCACGCACTCTCCAAAGCTTAGTAAAAATTCAAATAATGAATGCAAGCCAAATGAATGAAATCGAATAATAAACCCCAGTGATTTACCATCAACTTGCTACTAAAAAAATTAGAAAATTTCAAAAAGTTTCTTCTTTGCTTTTATGTTGCATTTAATGGTGACTTCCTTGGCTTCCCTAGTGTACAAAGTCAAACTTGAAGGATTTTTTGGAAAGAATATGCAAAATAATTGTAGAATCGACCCCTCGAACTCGTACCACTAATTTTGGGAAACCCTATGGAGACAAGCTGCATCTGAGGAAATTTACAATTCGCAGTTCGATTCGGACATTGATGGAATTTCAATAATTTCATTTTCTGTTAAATGAAAGCGGAGTAGTGCGATTTATGGCAGCCGTGGTTCAGGTACCGAGAGAAGTCATAACGTAGGTTCAGGAAAGTCTCATTCTTCTGTTCATAATGTGGGAATTCGCGAAGATGGATGGGAACCAGAATAATTTCGTCGATTAGTACACCGGTATATTCCGCAGGAAACACGAGTTTTCACGGTCCGCTGGTAATGCCACGTCGGAACAGTTTGTTCTTTTAATTGAATAATGGAGCAAAGACATCACAATGCAGTGGGAAGCGTTTATACAATTCGTATTAGGGAGTTTTGTTCATGCCATGAATTAACATGAAGATGAATGAGATTATTTATAACGTACTAGGTGCAAATACACGGCTTCGTCCGGGTTTACAATAAGGTTTTTGTAAAAGCGTAAAAAAACTGTTTATTTTCAGGCAATAAACGGATCCTTTTATTGTGAAGCAACGTGATAGACAACATTTTTCGTAGTTCCATTTGGAGTGTGCACGAAAAGATTTTCCTCTTTCCCTACTCAGGAACAGGCCACATACAACTGTCCATGAGAAAACGCTGCAAATTCCTTCACTGGGGTTTATTATTCAATTGGCTTGCGTTCACTACTAAGGAGGTGCGTGTTTCACAGGATAGAGCTTATTGAATTTCCACAGAAATATGATCAACTGATCAATCCAAATAGGTATTTTGGTTGAGAACAGATTTACGTGCTCCATGCATATCTCCTGAAATTCAATAATCGCTTGTGAAACACGCACACTCAAAGCTTACAGTTTTCAAATCATGAACGCAAGCCAATTGAATAATAAACCCCAGTGTAAGAATTTGCAGCGTTTTTATTGCAGATTCGGATTCTACACCCTTTGAAACGTAAACCATGAAATTTTCAGTTAGAATTCTAATAAACCCCAAAGAAAGAATACTTATTTACCCCACTAATAATATTGAATAGTATTTACCAATATATCATCAGCGTTTCATGCATATCAGAATGCTTCAACCCGTGTATCGGCTATAAACTACAAGTATCAACATCGGCTCTCACTCCAGTATCCACATTCACTACAACTCGACGCTATCGGCATTACTAGGTTACAAACAAACAATAATAAACCAAAAAACGCAAATGTTTGCACCATAAATCGGGCCATACATCGAGAATGGTTGACCTACGGACCTGGGGAGGGTCTCATTCGATTCCTCATGGTATGTTCTTCAAATAGGTAAATATTTAGGCCGATTCGACTTGTTTTGAGGTTTTTAGGGATTTTACAAAACTTTGACAGCCCTTAAAGGGCACTTTAAATTGAGTGAGAGAGCTGGCTCAAGAATTGGGGCGTCGTCGGACCAAGATGGATTTTTCCTGAAAATTTCAGATCTTTTGCTCCAGCCGTTTGGGAGAAATCGTGCGTACGGCGTACGGCGGACGGACGGAAAATTTTTTATTGCAGATTCGGATTCTTCCCTTCCTTTTGAAACGTAAACCAGAGCGATTACAATGGTTTATTATTGAATAATAAACCAAAACTGGAGGTGTCTGCAATTCTATATCAGCAATCTCAACACTGTCCCTGTGACTTGTTGATTGTCATCGCAAAGCACAGTTTCAAAGGGAACTGTATTCTTTTGAATTGTATGGTGTTGTGTGAGGGAATAATAGGTATTCGTGGAGTGAATACATCCATCATACTGTGGCTTGAATGATATGTCGTATCACCTTTTGTCACGATCAATTTTGTCCCATTACACAACCTGGGTGCATCAATACTTCGGATTAGCAGAATTGGAGCACCAACCTTCATAATCAAGTTTTGAGTGCTTGCAAATCAGGAGTCTGGATGGAATTCCAAAACTCAATGGGAAATGGTACTGCTTCATCATCATTAAGGATACAGTATATGGATTTGTAGGCATATTCTTGCCCCGGGAGCCATTGCTCAGGTGTTTCGGCTGCTCTCGCTAAACTGTGGTGGACTTGATCTGCCTGTTGTCTTGCTCTTTTTTTATCTGGAGCTTTTTCTGCACGTGTACGCTCTACTGCTCTTGATTTAGTTGCTTTCCTACCCAGAATCCCTCATTATCTCTTAGGCATGACTGTAAATGAAGGTGTCAATTATGGAGGAATTTATCTAGTAATGTAGTAGGTAATGTAATATTTGTTGCAGCATTTGCTAGCAAATACAACAAAGAAGTATTAGATTTACGTATCGCTTTTGTTTATTATAGTTTTCTTGAAAATGTATTCACGTCTCATAACAGGCAAATGGAGCACTGACTTTGGCTGTAGGATGTCTTAATGATATTGGATGGAACAAAACCTGCTTAAGAACCTTCCTCAGGTAATTGTAGGCACGTTTACCAGATCTTACGTCATTGGTGGTTTAGATGTTGCGTTATAAGGGAACACACAGACAGACAACAAATGCGTTTTATATATATAGAGATGAGTAGGATGAACAACGAACGAAACGTAAAACTTATAATCATTCCGGAAATATTCAAATACATCTACTGAAACTATCAGAAAAGTTATTTTATCTTAGCCGGCTGTTTTACTTTTCAAAAAACATGAACATTCTATGCACTCGTAATGAATTTTACTATACCATAAACTTTGCTGGTACACATCAGTGGCGGCTGTTGAGCTGTTAGAGTGGAGCTACTGAACTCCCTGACGATGTTTTCTGCTGATGCGTTTAACTGAGAGTTTTAAACCTGACCTGACCTTGCTGAAACAGCACGAGTTTGTCGACTCGTATCAGTTCTGCTTTGTAATCAGAAAGGAAGCAGTCTTCATTACCTTTTTTAGCAATCGGTAAACAGATCATTATTTACAAACAAGAGCTACCGACTCCTTCCTTCCATTTGATTAACCTGATAATATCACCTATGATTATATGATGGTAATGAATGAAAATACCTATTCATGAATTCATCAAGTTGATCAAATAATATCTGTTCATAGTAAGTATTATTTAAAACTTGGTTCCTTTTAAAGAAAAAAATGTTCCTCTCAATTCCAGCAAATGGGATAGCTAGTTTCGTTGCACTAGTTTCAAATTTAGGGTATCTGTGTTCATGTTCATGGTTAGAATTGAACACTTTAGGATTCAAACGTTATTTGTGTATAATGCCACCTTTCATAAGTAATTTATACCATAGATAGATGGATAGATACTTCATTAACATACTTTCCTTTTCATGTTACAATCTTCGACTAAATGATAACCGATAACCGAGTCGAAGAGTGTTACATCGTGACACAGCACGGAGTTGGTTCTTGCTTCTAATTTTTACAAAGTGCATATAAAACTATATTTACCTCACATTAATTATTAAAATGGAATCATGTTGTTCTTAGTTGATGCGTAATTTACCTTGTTAATAATATTATAAAACTATCAATTTTCGTGTAAAAAATACTCATACAGGTTACAAGTCATCTAGTTTACGCAGTTTCTTTTTTTAATAGCTATTCAATATTTATCCTCATTAGAGTTCTAATTGTTTAAAAATCTTCATTTATTGTTGGCATCCTTCAGTATTTTGTCGTCATTTGAGCAAAAGTATTTTTCAATTTTGGCAATTTCAGTCTACAAGATTTTATATGCCGCTGTCTCACATGAGCAAATATACTTTTGTGTCTCCGAATCAGTTTGAGCATATTCAATGAGCGCAATTGATGAACAGTTAACAAATTCAAATCTTGAAATAATATTTCGTTGGGATGGCGCCTAATCGTATTGCAAAACGTCCGTAATGTCATTTTTGAATCTTAAAAATTTCAGAAATTAGGTACTTGAAGTGCTTCCCCATATAACAACGATATACTGCAAAATTGACTCAAACAGCGCCTGATAAACATTGATCTTCAGTTCTTCTGACAGAAATTTGATTCTATACAGGGTATAGGTACATTTTTTCAACTTTTGACACAAACTTTGAATCAATCCATTTCATTTGAGAATCAAACATCACTCCTGAATCAATTAAATTATTCACTTTTTTATTTATTTTCGAAGAGTCACACGGTAAGCCATTGCAGCTGTTTAATGTCAAAGCGTAGCTCAATGTTGATAATGGTTCTGTTTTTCTTGCTATATCCATGAAGATCGATTTCCTAGCATCGATGGTTAGGTTGTTGGTGTTCATTCATTGTCTAATCGCCCTCAAATCTTTCTCGGCATTTTGATGAACCTCCTGGCATGTTTACTAGGCCAAACAAGTAGATCTTCCCGGACTATTTGGAGGAGCAAGTTCATTCACGAACACCGAAAAAATAATGATTATAATCAGCCCAGTTGAAGTGCCTTTCGAACAGCCGTATTCGCGGATTAAAGCAGTTTCGCTTTTTGCTTTACCAACGTGAAGTGCTTGTTCTCCGTTACTATTACACGACGTGAATAATTCCAAGTCTAGTCCTTAAACCCCTGACATTTCCAGTTTTTTCATTTTCAACAATTTTTCATTTTCATATAGTGTAGAAAGCCTTAGCCACGTCAAGGCACGTTAGAGTGAAAAATACATTTATTGAACATTATATGGGGTGGAATGTTGGGTTAGGTGGGATTTGTGAAAAGTATAAATTGATATGCCAAAAGCTCGAAGTGGTATGCCAGAAGTAGAAATTGAGTCGCCGAAAGTTAATTACGTTAGAGTTACTTTTTTTGCATGAAAGATGGGTTAATTAATTTATAAATTCAAATGTAAGAACCCGTTGGTTCATTGGTATGCCAATGAAGTAGATATAAATTACATAGATAAATGAATGTTTATAGGTAGAATACAATGAATCTGATTCAAATAAAAAATTAATTTGTATATTGAAAAAACGACGTTTTTTTTTTTAAATCGTTGTGGGTTAATTCGAGATTGTTGGAATAATCGGGTAGGCTTCGGTTCGCTAATTTCTAAAGAAGCCTTTTTAGGAATGAAAAACGAGTTTTATTCCTGGTCTTGTAGGCTTTCCCTTGACTTAGCACGATGAGCGCCGGTTTGTTGCCTTGTTGCTCGTAAGTTTTAAGCCGTTTCACTTAAACACAAACAACTTTATAAAACCTTTTCCCTTTTTAGCCAACGGATATGAATCCAGAAGTGTGTTGTTGTTGGTTGCTACTTGCTGATTTAGCAGCTATGCTTAAGGTTTGTTGTTTACACGCAGTTACGAGTACTATTCTCCAGTATGTTACCCAGTTTTTCCTATCTTTTTCTTTCTGGTTTAACAGTTTCATTAAGTTCAGTTAACAACGGCTCCTGCCGACTATCAGTATATTCTTTCCCAATGCTCGTCCACGTCCCGTATGTGGGTTCAAGCCAACGATGTCCTTCAAATCAGACATCTTCAACGGTGGTTCTTCGTGCTATGCCCGAATCGCCAATCCCCCTGAGCAGCATCAAGATGCTTCGACGGCGCACAGTGCAAAATATGACCGATTTAGGTGGACAAAATTCTGAAACTTGTCCATATTCAACCTTTGGGTTCCCAGATTTGGGTTCCCTTTGGTTACGAATGTAGAAATTTAATGTCTAACCTGTCTCAGCAATGTCCACTGTTGAACAAAAGCAATAAAACACACACACACGTTGAAAATAATGAATGACCATCGAATAAAGCTAATCCCACTGCCGGTTATTAGGCACTTGTGTAAACATGACTGATTCACTCCTTTATCATTTGTTTGTAAACACGGTATGGCGTGAAATATTAGTATTAGTATTAAGGTCAGGAAGACTTAGTTATTACTATTAAGAGTTAATCACTAACTAATGATAAAAAAGGTAAAGCACTCAGAAATTCCAAACTTTTGATTTGACTTTTGTCCACCTAAATTGGTGATTTTGCCCTGTGTGGTGCGGCTGCGTATACGGGATTCGTCGCTATATGTCTTCTTGTACGATACACTGTATGGACGTCTCAGCTGGGCGTCTAACCCGTAAACATTTTGGCAGCCTGCCACTTTTCCCACGGAAAGATCATTTGTGACCGGCTGGGAGCAACATCGCCATATTCAAAGTCTTCATCGTCTACTATTTCAACTTCACAGCGTCAATTTTGTTTTTTCTGATTTTATGAAATGATTTAATTTGCAATTCGGAGCTCCATTTTTCTTAAGCGCCTTTAATCTTTGAAAGACACGGTTCTTTTTAATAGGATCGTTCCTTTTTTTATTGCCTTAGAGCGCACCTTTCCTCTAATAAAGTTTGGCCTATCACTTGATAGGATTGGGGATCATTTGGGATAGCGATAACGGGATGGGCGGATGGTTTGAAATTCTATTCTCGGATTGCACACGTTTTGAAACTGAAAGCAACGAGTTTCAATTGGCGCTTGGAAGGCTCATAATGTCTTGGTAGTTTTTCCATATACTCCTGCCATTCGTTGTTGTTGCTTCCGAGTCTACCAAGGTACCGGAAGCATTGTTCACTTTCGGAATGTGAAAATTTTTTTGTCACCAAAATCAAAAATTCCACTCGCATTTTGCGTTTTAGACCTTTCTGAACAATTTTGGTTCCGTGTCTGTCTGTGTGATTGTCTGTCAGTGTGTCTGACCAATTTCGATTAAATTTTCAGGGATTGTTCGGTTTGGTGTGTAGATGGTCCCCTATGAGTTTCATGACCCCCGGATCAATAGTAGCCTCTGCACATCCGCAAACGTGAAATCCTTGCCACAAGCATAACTCCGGGAGTTCATGACTGATTTCGATGAAATTTTCAGGGATTGTTCTGACTGATGTAAAGATGGTCCTCGTGAGTAATAAAGAGAAAAATAAAGTTTTAGCCTCGAGCTTGGATCGAACCATATTGAACCATCATTGAACGATGCGTATATTTTATTTATGCATCATTGAACGATGCATGTTTATAATAATTATTTATCACTTCAGTCATCTATCCATTCAGCGTCGATGTCAATTTTTATTATTAGGTATATTTTATAGTTTGTTCAATAGTTGAACATGGCAACCTTTATTTTCTCAAGTTATGCTCCTGTACAACAATAAATTTACCCTAATTCAATATTTACTTCGCCTAATTGAACGATAGTTCTTTAGTCAATAATGATTTTCAATGATCTATACAGTCATGTTATGGATTCGAGGAAGCTATGTGCCACACCCACTTGGCAGACGTTTTTTAGATTTATTCTAAATCGACCTTTCTAGCAAAATGGAGATTAGTTGGCAATTTGATCAGAATCTGTGATTGGAATACGTGTTTGAATAGCAGTGATGCTTTCGACACAAAGCCGCGAAGCGGCCAAGGACAAGGTCGCTATCCCGGCTTCCCTTCAACTCGCTTTTGTTTCTGCTGCCAGTACTGTGATCTGTTCGTCTAACTAATCTGTGAATTCGTGAACTAATCTGTATTTTACTAAAGGGATTGATTTAAGGACATTTTAAATTTTAATGTGAGGCCGAGAAACTAAACACAATCGAGAGGCGGAGGGGGGAGGGTTCCCCCAGAAATGTACCACTTTTTCCTTGATCGATAAAAAAAGGTCATTATTGAACATAATAAACGCAAAAACGATGTTTTAAAAACTCGCAGCTCCACCTGATTAGAGCCGTATGGCCGACAGAGAGGTGATGGGAAGAGGAATGAGTTTGAAAAAGCCCAAAATATTAATAGCGATAGAAGCTGATCTTCTGAATAGTGGGATGGGTTCGGCGTGGGAGCAACTACCCCTAACTATGTATCGTGAGGGACTAAGTCACTATTCGGTTTGCCGTCATAAAACACACGAAACACGATAGCGAATTCTTTTGTAGAGGGGAAGTAGATGTTTGTTGTGGTTGGTACTATGTACACAAACCAATTACCCTCTACTATAAACTGGTAAGTATTTGATCATAGCTCGAGGGACTACCAGAATGCTATTAGAAACAATCAACCGATATGTGGCAATATTGAGCAAATTAGAAGGTAATGCTAGAAAGAAGGCAGCTGATTTGAGTAGTAAAATATACTAAGTAATAAGGCAATTTGTTAAATTTGAAATTCCTACTATGATCTAAGGCCATAGAAAAGAACGAATTACTGACTTCGTGATCCTAGAGGTCTCTAGGAAGTGAGTTCGGAACGTCAAGAAGACGAGTGTAGGCCTCCCCTACGATAAGTTGGCTCGGGAATTTCTCAACAATACGAACCGATATTCAGTTGATATCTGACGTCGGGTGAAGGAACTTGCGCAGAAACTTTGAAATTTGCAACGAACGACCGTATCAATGGACAATGTTCAAAGCGGTGTGGTGGTGGCGGTAAAAAGGCACCTGTTGAACGTTCTTCAAGGTATGCATCGGTAATTGCTAAATCTACGGATTTTCGGCTGGACAGCCCTTGCTATCTCAAGGAATAGTGGCTTGGGATGGCTCATATTTCACAATTTCGGAGCCTCTTCAAATAACTCAAAAAGCCATTTAGAAGGCCATTAATTGTAAATCTAAGCAGTTCTCCAGTAAGCTTTCATAGAACGAGTTACCAGTGTTTTCTCTACGCCATTTGTATCTTAAAGCCGTTCTATTATTATTCCATGAACCCCTTCTTCCATAGATTTCTTCTACTACCAGACCTCTAAAAGTTTCTATTCGTCTCCTTATAACATTCGTTTAACCACTAGAGTTGTTATCCCTGCCCCAAGAACAAAATTACATTTCACATCGATGCGTTGTTATTTCAACCTCCCATTTGTTCTGAGGTACGCTCCATCCGAATTTTGCAGTCCTATAATGCTCTCTCGCAACATAATTAAAAAACATGTTTTCACTTGGTTATGTTCTCATGAACTGGATAGCTGTGAGAGTTTACTAACAGCTGGTATCGAAAGTGGCCATGATTTTATTTCAACAGCAGAATTTATCTTTTCCTTTTTTCATTTGTTATCTTATTAGCTTACACTTTGTATACCCTTTGTAGGTATTAAATTGTATTTCTTACTATTTGTATTGAGGTCTGAATGTCAATGCTGGTCCTAATACTCTTATTTTTTTGTACAATACTCAAAATATAATGTAAATTTAATTTAATAGGTTGGGTACATTTCAAGATTCCCACATGCACCACAGAGCTTTGCTCCATCGCATGTCTGTTTATATTTCTTCTATGGATCTTTCATTGCAATGCTTTTTATTTAAATTATTACGTAGATTCTTTATTTTAATCACCATTACCATGTAATTTTTGCGTATTACTGAATAAAATCTTTTTGGATTGTGTTGAACTGGATTACTTATCAGCTTCTACTTGTAACAATGAGTAAATCTCGAATATTCCCGATACAGCAGATTCTTCATTGGATGATAACAAAATGATTGATCAAAAAATTGAATATTTTCGGGTGATAGCCTGTAAATGTGGTAACGTACCACACGTTACCGCCAATTGTTCTGTTCCTCTAATGATAAGTTGATATCAGATGATACGCAGATTCCTATCCCATAATTTCGGGAATGCAGAACCAAAGATTGTACTCAAATCATTACGCAAATTTTATTTAGAAAGTGTGATTAACAATGCTATGAAAAGGGAAATTAGTATAATGTGACAGATAGATTTCGTAGGGGTGAATATTGCAGATTATATGATTGTGCGTCACCACTGTAATAACCTAGTAAGGTGAAAATCGAAAACAGTTAATTCTGAACAGCGTTAAATGTACTCATATACAAATTGAAGCTTTTCAAACGTCATAATTGTCTGTTTTCTTCATTGGAACGAAATGTTCTCTGTGAGTTCCACTTTGAAAATATAAATAACTACGGAGCTAAAAATCAATTCAAGTCTCTTTTTTTACTTTCACGAAATCTCCATTATTCTGAACAGTTTGTATCTTTGGATGTACACATGGTTATATAAAGGAAATAGCAGTTTTGGTTTATTATTCAATAATAAACCATTGTAATCGCTCTGGAAAAAAAAATGCTAAACCCCCCTGAAAATTTCATGGTTTACGTTTCAAAGGGTGAAGAATCCGAATCTGCAATAAAAAAATTTCCGTCCGTACGCCGTACGCACAATTTCTCCCAAACGGCTAGAGCAAAAGATCTGAAATTTTCAGAAAAAATCCATCTTGGTCCGACGACGCCCCGATTCTCGAGCCAGCTCTCTCACTCAATTTAAAGTGCCCTTTAAGGGCTGTGAAAGTTTTGTAAAATCCCTGAAAACCTCAAAACAAGTCGAAACGGCCTAAATTTGTACTCTTTTTGAAGAACATACCATGAGGAATCGAATGAGCCAAAAAATTGAGTGCAACTTGTTCGGTTAGGAGGTTTACCTTTTATGAATATCAAAAGCGTAAAATCCAACTGGAATCACTACTATTTCACTTCTGCATACAACTCTAGACCAAACGGTATACTCGAGAGAGTTGCCAGTCAATTGAAGGCTGGAATCCGCTGTCACAATAATGACAATTGGATAGACGTACTTGATTTGGTACTAATAGAGACCCGCACACCTCTAAAGGAAGATTTAAAATTTTCGTCTGCTGAACTTGTTTATGGTTGCAAGTTAAGGCAACCAAACGAGTTTGAGGAAATAAAATAATCAAGGCCTTCAGACTAATTTGTGTTGAAGTTAAAGAACACAATGGAGAATCTTCGAGCAGTCCCAGATCAAAAACATTCAGTCCGTGACGTATTCATTCATCTAAGGCCCGAAGACGCAACCCACATGTTTTTGAGACATGATTCTCATAGGCCTGCAACCCATTTATGATGGACCGTTTGAAGTGAAGTAAAGCGACGGGGACAAGACGTTTGACATCCTTGTCAAAGGCAAAGGAACTTCCGTTAGTGTAGATCGCCTGCGACAGAAATAGCAACGACGCAACGCCATCAACTAGGAAGAAGCCAGCAAAGGGAAACACGACGACCATTACAAGACAATCCTCGAACCCGGGAAGCGCAAGGTTCATAAATTCATAAATATTTCGGCATGACTTTTTGGCGCAGGTTTGGGAGGAAGTTTACCTTTCTTTCTTTCACGATACGTCTTCCATTTATTGTTTGCAACTGTAGTACTTGATGTAGAAGTTACGGTTGTGACTGAAAATCATAGGTAACTAAGCCAGAACTTCACTCCAATAAGAAGTTTTGTCAACAAAACGAACTCGTAACCAATGGTTCTCCGGGATGTAAGGAGGGGGAAATTGGCAGCGTGGGATGTGGTTTGGTGTCAAATAAATTCACAGCTTTCCAAAAAGTGGTGTGAGTTGAAAAATAGCGAAAATAAATTTCCTTAGTAACGATCGGATGTAAGTGAAAATCATTATAAAATACGCGCTACTTCTGTCTCCCATTTTGGTTTATTATTCGATAATAAACCATTGTAATCGCTCTTGAAAAACAAAAATTCTAACCACCCTGAAAAAATATTAATCCTGAAATTTTCAGGAAAAATCCATGTTGGTCCGACGACGCTGAAGCAAAAAAGCTGAAATTTTGAGCCAGTTCTCTCACTTAATTTAAAGCCAGCTTTCATTAATTTAAAGTGCCCTTTAAGGGTTGTCAAAGTTTTGTAAAATCCTAAAAACCTCGGAAAAGTCAAGGCGGCCTAAATTTAGACTTTTTCTGAAGAACCTTACATAAGGAATCGAATGAGCCCTTCCCCAGGTCCGTAGCTCAAACCATTCCCGATGTATGGTCCGATTTATGGTGCCAACATTTGCGTTTTTTTGGTTTATTATTGTTTTTGTTTTGATTGCAGTAACCTAGTGATGTAGCGAACGTGGATACTGGAGTGAACTTCTAAAAGGGTTTATAGCCGATACACGGGTATTCTGATAACCATTAAAAAAAAAAAAATAATAATAATAATGATGCAAATTCTTTCACTGGGGTTTATTATTCAATGATTCATGATTTGAATTTCTACTGAGCTTTGGAGTGTGCGTGTTTCACAGGTGATTGAGCGATTATTGAATTTTAGGAGGCACACAAATATGATCAACTGATCAATCCAAATAGGTATTTTGGTTGAGAACAGATTTACGTGCTTTATGCATATCTCCTGAAATTCAATAATCGCTGTATCACCGGTGAAACAGGGACACTCCAAAGCCCAGTAGAAATTCAAATCATGAACGCAAGCCAATTGAATAATTAACCCCAGTGAAAGAATTTTCAGTGTTTCCTGTCGCTTTTCGGCGGGGGGTCCCATCGCAAAAACCTTTTCAAGGTTAAAAATAAAATTAATGTTCGTGATACCCATTCGAATAGCTGTTAGTTCAGCATTTGCAATGGAATAGTCATCAGGCAGCCTGACACCTTTTAAACTGTTCGATCTGTTAGTCATAGATCCCAATTCCACAACCCATATTTGGTTATTTGGACGCATCGGTATATAGGGTGTAATAACTCATCATTCGTCTGTAATCAAGTTATCAAGTCCGTGAAGTATTGTTAAGTGTGTTTCCGAAAGTTGTGTTTTTCTGCTGCAACCCCACTGACAAGGCGTAGACAGACATGTACCATGCCAAAAGATTTTTTCTAGACTAAAGCACGAGAAGCTAACCTTGCTCTATTAATGTATCCTATCTCTTGGTGAAATAGTAAACCGATGAGTAATGATTTGAAGAGTTTCAACAAAAGCCGAGTTCTTAATCGCACTCGTTTCCTTCCACTGAGCGCTGCGACAATCCCAAACTCAATTGTCCTCCCTTATCAGTTTTGTTGGGAAATGCGCCGCTCAGTCTGCAATAAACCGGTAGATCCTTGAACACAATTGTTTGAAACGGTTGTTCCTTTAGGAGAAATGCTTTCGAAATAAACTTCGCGCAAATATCAGTAGTTGGCTCACCTTCTTGACACAGGTACATTGTTCTCGAATATAATAATATCAAACTATGGGGTCTGTCAATAAAAAAACAGAAACTGAGGTCCTAGAAGATTGGAGGGAAGTAGTCCACCATGCCCGACACGATCTCTTACCCGTTTAAAGTTATTAACTGCGCCCGAGAAATGGAGTTTCTGAATCGGACTGCGTATTTTTCTAAAAAATACCCGAAAAAATGCTGTGTAAGACTCGTCCCATTTGAATTTTACACATAAAAAATGAATATCCATATCTTATTTTTAAGAAACATATTTTGGGCCATACTGTAGCTTCAACTTGGGCCCAAATTCTACAGGGAAAACACCAGCAGGAGGTAAAAACCACAAAGGCAAGCGAAAGCAGTTTGAAAACATGGGTGTAACCTATCAGGAACCAGCGGAAAACAGGTGTTGTTAGAGAAGCCGTTTGATTCACTTCCTAATAAATTATTCACAAGAAAATTGCCTATCAATCCAGGTAAATTAAAGGATCTTACCCATTTAAAACAATTTTTGAAGACACCCGAGTCCAAGAAGTTTTATGAAGAACTGTTCAACCAACACGGCCACTCTACCAACCCAATCAACTGAACCTGGTGAGCCTGACTAAGAGGAAATCATCATTAATGAAGAAGAACAGAAACATTACGTTTGAAACTTCATATTTTTTGTAATCTCACAGAAACCAGTGTGTTATCCAGAAGTTAGTAAACATAAATCGATTTTTCCGAATGTTGTTTTTTTGTCATATAGGTTTTATTCCGGTACCGTTCAAATGCTAAATGGTTTGGAATACCTACGGCCTTAGCAAGCAGAGCTTCCTGAGCTATAAGTTGTGATGTCAAGTTTTGTCTCGTACAAAAGAACTAGCAACGGTTGGTGTTCACGGTGTTACATTTAAGAAAAAGTCATCCATCGATTTTTGGACAACTGGAAGTTGGATACAAGGTATGGAGATCAGTGATCAGTGAACAGCCTTATGGCTAATTTCGTTCCTAATCGATATAACGTGCTGAAATATACATGGGGCACTTTTTATGGCAAGACAAAATATGGAGGTGCGAAGTTTAGATAACGTGTCACTGACAACGTTGTTAATTAGTTTTTGTCACAATTAACAAGCCTTGTATCCGTTCTCTTGTACATTGGTACCTGTAAGGGAACTTACTTATTTTGAACATGATTATTCCCAATAAAGGATAGAGGCGTACACAATAGGGGATAGAGACATGACGTTCAGTTCCGCAGGAAGGGGGAGCACGGTAGAAGTGGGCCTAGGGTGTATAGCCAGCCTCCGACCAAGGGGTCTGCTAGTCGGTGGAAGCTCTCGAGCTATTCTAACTTGAAACTTAATGTAACAATCATTATCCCTTAAGAAACTTTTTAAGAACGAAACGTCTATGCGGTCGATTCTCTACCTTTTTCTGGTCAGTTTCTTCACACCTAAAAAGTCAATCGGTTCAGATGTATGCAGGCCTCCTAACCTGGGGACATTGTTCCGATTGTACCAAGTCCTATCTATGTATTTTCCTTGGGCTAGCAAATTCAATGCGACCGACGTACTAACGCCAGGAAACATTTGCATTTACAAACTCTATCAAACACTCATTCTTAACTCTACGCAGCCCAATATCCTTTCTCTAAACACCCAACTGAAAAAGAAAAGGTAAGGAATCAACTATCTTCAGAAAAGAAAGCAAACTATAGTGGCGGCCCAGTAAGTTTGATCCACCACAGTACCTATCACGTTACATTTAGAGAATGACAAAAATCAAAATCCATAATCTGATGGTGCGAGACCAAGTGAGTAGCATTAAACTAGTTCCAATGTCATATGTCATGTTGAAACGTAGAAAAATACATTTTGAAGGGCGGGAGGTATGCATTTTTTTAAGGCTTAACATTTTTTGAAAATGCAGATAAAAATGCTAAAAAAATTGAGATGTAAACAGAGTGTTGAATTTTGCTTGGAATGATTCATAAAAACTTTCTTTCTGCAAAGTAGCATTGCTCCCTGGAGCATGTTTATGGGCACCTTCGTCTTCCACAACTTCGGAAGACTCCACTGACGCATAAATTCTTGCACTGCATCAACGAGATTGCACTTGTAGATTGAAATATTTGTACACATCCATCTTTTAGCTTAGCTGCGACAAAACTGATGTTATTAAATTTCTCGATTGAATACGACGCAATACCGACTCATCTGTTATTGTGAGATATTCTGCGATAGCGATCTTATCAGAGCGAGGGTGTAGTCGATCTGTGTCCTTTGACTACCTGAGGCATCAACAATGCATTCAATACTACAAATCCGTTTCCCCTCCATTGGGGATTACGATGCAGTTAACACTCAACCAACTCACATATCTTCTTTACATCGATGCTGATATCAGAAAAGGCATGCACATGTGCATAAAACCTCTCCACTAACAATCTTTACCTTTGGTTTAGTACGGGGTCTAGGTGCGTCCTGAAAAGAGTTGAGATGTAATCATTACTTTGAGGAATGAATAATTTTCCGATTACTTTCATTGTAATGACGTATATTTGGCTAGTAACAATTTCAGTAAAAAAGAGATTGAAAATCCGAAGTTTTGGGGTTGAAATTACTCCAGAAGTAATCGCAATTACCATTCCAATTACTGTAATGGTAATCGTTAAAACGATTACTTTTTCCGATTACAAGTAATGGTAATCGAAAAAACTATTACATTTTCCGATTGCAAATTATGGTAATCGAAAAACGATTACGATTACTTGTAGATCGTCATTCCGATTACTTTTAATTAATTCCGAGTTTAATTAATTCCTTACAAACACCCTGTATACTGTATACAGGGTATCGATAGTAGAAGTGTGAAAGTCCGTAAGTTGAAAAATAAAAATTTTGCAGGAGAATTTACCAGGATATGTCATAACCTTATTTTCGAAAAATTTCAACTTACGGACTTTTACACTTTTACAATCGATGTATAATGCATAGCAAGTATAGCGAATAGCAGGTGTTAAATAGATAACATTGTGTCATCTATCACTGTGGCATCAAATTCGCATTCTACCAATGCAGTAATCGGATTAAAAAAAGTAATCGAATTACCAGTACTCCATTCCGATTACCGTTACAGTAATTGGAATGGTAATCGCGATTACCTGTCTTCAAAAGTAATTGGAATCTGTAATGGGTAATCGAATTACCTTCCTAACAACTCTGATGCTGATGTCTTGATCAGAAAAGGCATGTACATGTGCATAAAACCTCTCTACTAAGAATCTTTACCTTTGGTTTAGTACGGGGTGTATAGGTGCGTCCTGAACCTCATAATCATCGATCTGAAGTCGATTTTAAAGTAACCACCAAAACCCTCGTCAATTCCGTTTTAATGATTTCTTCAACCTTTTCCGTGTTTTCACTATTCCTCCACAAAATTGTTAATGCAATACTCATAGCGAATACCGCCAAACTTGACAATGACTCTTGACACCGAACTAAAATTGATAGAGACAAGGAGAAACACAGAGGTTTGTAATTTATGTATTGAAATAACATTTCAACGCTGACTTCAGCTTTCTAGGTTGAGAGCAGAAAATAGCAACTTCAGTTTTTCGGGACACACGAGCTTATATTTACCAGGGGAGCTAGTTAATGGAATGTCAACACCAACAATCTTATAATATCCTGTGTATGACACGACGTGGATATTCACCAGTGGAACAACTGAAATTTAGCGAGGTAAAGTAGAACGCCTATCTACGCATCACTTGGGCCCAATTACCTAAGACATGAAAACCCAATTTCAAAATGAACTCCAGAAACCAAATTCCGCAGCAATCATATTAGCTGATAAAATCCTCAAATGGCACGATGTAGGTAACAGTTTCATATGCCTGAACATTAGAGATAGGCATCGAACAACCGAACATCGATTTTTTTCAAGCCTTTATAAACAGACAAATGATTATTTATTATAATAAATAATAAAGATTATTTTGACCAATCAATCAATTCATCAATTAATTAGGGCTAGGCTCAATCGATCAATCGGAAAAAGTTCCAATCCTGCATCATAATAGCCTGAAAATTCCCCCAAATCATCATATTCCGTTTTTGTTAAATTATGTTAATAACTGCCCACTTAGTAAGTTAGAAGATTGTTACCACCAATATTAAGGCAAAAAGCTCTAAAATTCTAAATAATATTCCGCTGTTCAGATAAAGATTTCGTACCCTCAGTTTTGAATTTTTTTATTCATTTTATTATTAGCATGTCATATTGAAATGTAATTACTTTTTTCAGCATTAGTTTGAGTTATTTTTTTAAATGTTCTGGTAAACTGTTGGCCAACTATTGTTGAGCAATATTCTGCCTCAAAGTATAAATTTACAAATTTCAACCTTATTTTTTGCAACTTTTAGAGATTTGTTTTATCACAGTTTTTCAAAGCGAAACATTTTCTGTGGTTTGTTGGTGTTATGCCACAAACTCGATAATTTTTTTGAAATATTTGATTTTTTAGCGAAGAGACGAAGAGTAAATCCATTCTAATGAGAGTTGTACTCTAAAATGAAACATACACAGACAGACAGACAGGTGTATACACTGGGTATTGTTCTACTAAATACTGAATGTTCTAAGAAAATTTGGCGAAATGCAGCGCACCGTTTTGTAAACGAAACCCATTATCCGGGCAACTCTGGTCTTTATTGTCTCCATGTTTAAATAAATTCAGAAAATCAAACAAAAACAACAAAGAATTTGTCGAGAAAAATTATTTTTTTGCAGAGTGTAGATAGTAAATAATGATCTAATAATAATAACACATTATAACAATAGTAGTGCTGTTCATGCTCCAACGTTCCCCCAGACATCGTCCATCTTGATTAGGATCTTGAACGTGCCACTAATTGGTGAACGACATTCTCCCGTTCTTTTATAAACTTCATTGAAACAATAAAATGTATTTAAAAAAAAAAGAAACTTAATTAACCCTATGAATTGAACCCATATATTCGATTACCAATTAATCAAGTTAGAATAACATCGATTATGATGGCAGAATATCGATTGGTTTGATTAATCGGTACCCATCCCTAATGAATATATTGATTTTTCGGCCAATATCGCGGGTTTAAGCTAACACACGATACTGTTCGGCAGAATGACTTTTAAACGGACGCAGATGAGTATCCCATTAAGCCTTCTATATTTAAAAATCCCCCGCCTCCTTGCCATTTCTCCGAGTTCTTTGGAACGAGCACTGGAAGGCAGAGTTAGGCAGCTATATGCGCGACTAATGACCTCCGATTAGATAAGATTATCAATGACGGCCGTTATTCCCCAGTCCAGGCTGGAATCAACTGTAAGATGACTTATTGTCCGCTGATTGAATGATAACACTCAAACTCGTTTTTGTAGAAAGACATTGGAAGTACATTACGCAACCGCTAGCGTTATATTTTAACAAAGAGATTTCAAAACACTGCAAATGAGAGATACTTCTGAATTAGAAGGCCATTGCACTCATTACAGGTCTTCACAAGAGAACACCGGTAATTAGTACACAAATGGTTAATACAATTTTGCATAAATAATACCAAAGTGGATAGCTCAACCGAATAAAATTGTCCTGAATGAGCTGAAACGAAATGAAAGCGGCGTTTCTTCTACTTAGAAAACGGTCTTAAATGGGCTTAAACAACCGTAGTCGTGCTGTTATTGGTTTATTATTCAATAATAAACCATTGTAATCGCTCTTGAAAAAAAAAAAAAAAAGAAAAATTTTAACCCCCCTGAAAATTTCACGGTTTACGTTTCAAAGGGTGTAGAATCCGAATCTGCAATACAAATTTTTCCGTCCGTCCGCCGTACGCCGTACGCACGATATCTCCGAAACGGGTGGAGCAAAAAATCTGAAATTTTCAGGAAAAATCAATATTGGTCCGACAACGCCCCCCATTCTTTAGCCAGCTCTCTCACTTAATTTAAAGTGCCCTTTAAGGGTTGTCAAAGTTTTGTAAAATCCCTAAAAACCTCAAAAAAAAGTCAAGGCGGCCTAAATTTACACTTTTTTTGAAGAATTTTGCCATGAGGAATCGAATGAGCCCTTCCCCAGGTTCTCAAACCAATGACGGCCGTTGCTCAACATTTCCGTTATTTTGATTTATGCTGCCATCATTTGCGTTATTTTGGTCTATTATTGTTTTTGTTTTGATTGCAGTAACCTAGCGATGTTGTGAACGTGGATACTGGAGTGAACTCCTAAAAGGCTTTGTAGCCGATACACGGGTTGTGATATGCATGAAACGCTGCAAGTTCTTTCACGGGAGTTCTGGTTTATAATTGTATTTGTTTTGATAGCAGTAACCATGACGTAGTGATTTCTTACGAAATTTTTAAAGAAATATTATTCAATATTATTACTGGGGTTTAAAAACGCTGCAATTCATTCTTTCACTTACTGGGGTTTTTCACATTATTCATTTGGATTGGCTTGCGTTCATGATTTGAATTTCTACTCCAAGCTTTGGAGTGTGTGTGTTTCACAAGTGATAGAGAATTTGATTATTGAATTTCAGGAGATATGCGTAGAGCACTTAAATCGGTTCTCAACCAAAATACCTATTTGGATTGATCAGTTGATCATATTTGTGTGCCTCCTGAAATTCAATAATCGCTCTATCACCTGTGAAACACGCACACTCAAAAGCTATTTTGGTAGAACAGAAATTCAAATCATAAACGCAAGCCTATTGAATAATAAACCCCAGTGAGAGAATTTGCAGCGTTTTTACTGTTGAACAGCTTAATGTCAAATATAAACCAATGTCAAAATACTGAATATACCAACGCATATTATTAAGAAGGGAGGAAGGCTTCCACGATTTATAATAGTAAAATCGCAAATGTTTTTCTATATTGAAATATCCCCTAAAAAATATGAAAACTCCGATATGGTATACATCATTCCATACCAAGGAAGCTGCAACTTGATATATTACAGGAAAACCAAACAACTTTGGAAAAATACGTCTTTCAGGTAATTCAAGTGACTTTAAAAAGGTCCAAAACGACCACAATATGGAAAGATATTCTTTCTGCTTAGGGAAAACATACTGGCTGAACCCAACAAAATCCTCTAGTTAAACAAAGGAACATCTGCTCCAAAGAAATCATTTATGAAAACTAATCACCCCCTCCACTCCTCCTCCAGTCAGCAAAAGAATAATTTCCGAGATTCATTGCACAACTAATTAAATTAGGTTCGAACAAATCATGAGAATCGGTTAAAAATTATAATTTTTATGATTATAACTATAATAATTATAATTATTATAGTCCGAGTTGCGACGACAAACTGTGTTGCGAAAACACCTCCAATTCCTCCCTTCCGTCGTGAAAATCGAAATTTCCAAATTTCGTTGCACTGATAGAATAAAATTAGGGTTGAAAAAATACATAAAAATAGATTCAGAAAAAGTCAGGAAAATAGATTCAGATTTGCAGGCTGAGCGGAACCGACGAAATTCGTCACTCACATTACTGCATTAGATTAGATTGTTCTGAAAAGAATTTATTTATTAATTTTTTTCTATCTTTTAATCAACTCTAATAGGTAACTTTATCAATGGCGCCTTACTTCAGAAGGACGTACTAAAATGCATACACCAAAGTCGCTCTATCACGCAACAACGTTAGAAAGGCCCTCTCATTGGCGTCTTAGAATGATTGGAACTGCTTTCGAACTTCACCGTCGGAGAATGTGTGGCTTAGAATCGGAGACATTTCGGGGTAATCAGATAGCAACGGTTCAGTTACTTTAATACAATGGGATCATAAACTTTATCTCAACTGGCAAACCATCCGTGAAAACCGTTTGTGAGAACATCGCAGAACTAATCGTCTACAACTTCCCATTGTTATCAATACGCTGAGATGATATCATATCTTTACCGGGAAATTTCACTCTCTCGTCGGCATATAGGGTACAGTTATACGCTTCTTTCAGACTAGCAATTTCTTCCCATTTTTGGCGCTTTTTCGAATTCGGAATGAAGTCAGGGAAGAACGGACTTGCAACGTAACATAAATTTTAACATGATCGCATCATTAGTAGCTGTGAAATCTCGTATCCACCAATGTGAAATCCACGTAACAAGTCTAAATTCCCAAAGTTTACATCTGATTTTGATGAAATTTACAGATAAATGGATGCCCAAGATCGATGCTCGGAAACCATATACCGACCTGTGTAAACGCAAACGTGAAATCCATCAAGCATATTTGTTGTCTTCCTAATCGTTCGATCTAGCTCACATTTGGACGTTCACAGAGAAAGAAAGATTCAATAATTTCTTAAATATTTGAACACGATCGTTGTAGAATTAGCGGTGGGGACCCGGAACACACATACTTCATGGAATTGATGTCAATGGGAACATACCCCGTGACATTCTTATCTCGTGAATTGTGTGTTACGATTAAGCAAATTCTAAGATTATTTTAAACATTTCAACGAACTAAATTGATGTATAATTCATACAACCAATGAGCAAGACGTAGTATGTGCAAGACCCAAATAGCCAACAACTTTTATTTAAAACGAAAATCACATTCGCTTAAGAAATTTTCAAATGAGATGACAAGTTACTCTTGAAAAGTTTAAAATTCGGGAAAAGTGCACGTAAAAATTATGTTTTTTTTGTTTCTTGAAAATTAACGAGTCGTACGAACCCCCCCAAGTATATGTATACAGATAAACCTGTTCGCTGTTCGTAAAGAAAACCTTTGACAGGGGAAAAACGTCAACATGAATGTGAATAAAATTACTAGCAAATAAGTGAATGAAAATTATTACACAAATTATTACAAATAAAGTGAAAACTCGGCAGCAAATTAATACTTATTACACAAAAAGCTTTATAAACTTTATAGTATCCACCACACGGACTAGATCCCTCCACCAATCCATTTTCGGGATCACCAAATGAAGACTAACAGAAAATGGACGAACACAAAATTAATTTCTGTGCAATGCCACATCGAAAGTTTTGGAGATTTCAATAACATTTCAACCCTCAATTCTTAAGGTTGGTCGACAATCCCGATCTCGGAGGAATCGTCGGCTTGTGTGTGAACACAAATTTCATCAAATTGAACAACTAAACTGTCACCTTCATTGAATGCTTTGGAGTCAAGGAGTTGAAGAAAACAAATCAACGACCCGCATGTTTTTGATAAAATTTTGACAACTTTTTTTATACACATTTTTTCTGATCACAATTACCTCTAGTTTACGAATTTCCCATATATGTAATGTCGATTATTTACCATTGAATGATATCACTATGGATCGTTCCAGTATCCATTTTCAACCTTCCCTTTCAGTATTAAACATTTTGAAAAATTTCTTAAAATGTAATTACCTTACATCGCTTGAAAATGGAAATGAAAATTTTCAGAAACGTCGCCAACTAAAGCATCTCCTATTCAAAACTGGCCGAAATTCAAGAACCCATATAAAGTGATAACTTTGCGGATTTCTCAAATTGCGGAGAACCGAGAAATCGCATCTCAAAAAGTAAACCCCTGAATTTTCAAATATACAATTTAAGAAATAAAGAGCCAATAATTTTAAGCTCTAAGTAAAAGACGTATAATTTTTCAGAACAAAAATGAGGTTTATTCTCTCAAACTGATTGGTTCATATGCATGAGGACGAAAATATTCCATTAAGTAAAGCAAGTTCTACCAAAGCGAATCTTGTTTTTAATTCAAAATATCATTAAAGAATTGGGAATTACTTGATCGCCAAATAAATTGTCAACGTTATGATCCTGCCCAGATGTCCACTTTAGCCGTTCGTCCTTGACACGAGTCGATAATTTGTTAAACCTCGGAGTGACGATGGACCGCCGCATCAAGTGGGGCCTTCACGTGCAAAACTGATGAAATCTGTCTACATGATATTTCGAATTGAATTTCTACCTATAAACCTTGTTAGGAACAATCATGCTTCGTTCGAATCGACTCTACAATGTGTAATAATAATATATATTTGATAGTATATATTTGATTTTCTATTTGATACTTGGTTTATGTTGTCCTGGGTAAGAGGGTGTCTTTTTCAAGTAATTTTAGGAGCCGAATCGATTGAAATGGGTCCCAGACTAGTTCGAGCTCATTTGACTCGAAAAAATCTCAATTTGTTTGTCATTTTCCCGATGCATGGGCCAAAAAAATGCCTTAGAATTAATGTGAAAATTCCCACAGCTACTCTCTGCTGTTTTGATGAATCCCCATTCAAGTACATCCTCCTAGCTCCTGCTGATATATCACGGTTCCAGTCAGTCTGTTCGCCATCGACCTCCATTGAATGTTCACTGCAACCTACCTCCAGTCAAATGTAGATTTTCATTCAAATTACGCCCAGAGGCAATCCGAGAGTTCAAAAGAAGTAATTGGGTGTTTTGGGATCATGTTTAGGATCATGTTTAGGCACTCCCTAATACGGTCGCTTTGGGTTTGACCCAAGTTTTTGAATTGCTGTCGTTTTAATTTAGAATTACCAATAAACAAACTTAGTTCGTCTTAAGTATCTAGAAATATCAAGGTGTGGTTAAAAAACATAGCATGTTGGAATATTACGTTTCAAGAACCATTTCCACCCAAAATAAGATCATATAACAATTTTACCAAAATTTCGCAATGAATAGTTTGCCAAAAGGAGTAAGTGGGTGTTTTGAGATGTTTGTTGGGATGGGTGTGAATTTCAACGGGTTTATTATTCAATTAGGAACCATTGTACCCGAATCGCTCTTGAAAAAAAATTGTAATCGCTAAAAAAATGTCTAACACCCCCTGAAAATTTCATGGTTTACGTTTCAAAGGGTGTAGAATCCAATTCTGCAATAAAATTTTTCCGCCGTACGCACGTTTTCTCCCAAACGGCTGGAGCAAAAAATTTGAAATTTTCAGGAAAAATCAATATTGGTCCGAAAACGCCCCAATTCTTTAGCCAGCTCTCTCACTTAATTTAAAGTGCCCTTTAAGGGTTGTCAAAGTTTTGTAAAATCCCTAAAAACCTCCAAAAAAGCAAGGCGGCCTAAATGACTTTTTTTGAAGATCTTTCCATGAGGAATCGAATGAGCCCCTCCCCAGGTCTGTAGCTCAAACCATTCCCGATGTATGGCATGATTTATGGTGCCAACATTTGCATCCACATTCACTACATCACTAGGTTACTGCGATCAAAATAAACACTAGAGTTTTTTGTTTTGTTTTGTTTTGATCGCAGTAACCTAGTGATGTAGTGAATGTGGATACTGGAGTGAACTCCTAAAAGGGTTTATAGCCGATACACGGGTTGAAGCTTTCTGATATGCATGAAACGCTGCAAATTCTTTCACTGGGGTTTATTATTCAATTTCATTCATTTGGCTTGCATTCATAATTTGAATTTCTACTAAGCTTTGCGAGTGTGCGTGTTTCACAGGTGATAGAGCGATTATTGAATTTCAGGAGATACGCTCAGAGCACTTAAATCGGTTCTCAACCAAAATACCTATTTGTATTGATCAATTGATCATATTTGTGTGCCTCCTGAAATTCAACATTCACCTGTGAAACACGCACACTCCAAAGCTTAGTAGAAATTCAAATTATGAATGCAAGCCAAATGAATGAAATTGAATAATAAACCCCAGTGAAAGAATTTGCAGCGTTTTTAAATTGCTGTCGTTTTAATTTTAATTTTACCTAGTTCGTCTTAAGTATCTAGAAATATCAAAGTGAGGTCAAAAATATAACATGTTGGAATATTACGTTTCAAGAACCAAACCGCAAAAGTTGCAATTTTCTTGTTTTCGTCGTTTGGTACATCGCTCGTACACAAAAGATTTAGCAGTGGCCCAAGTACTCTCCTGTCCTAATTTCTCTTAGGCTTGAATTTATGTCCATTATACCAAGGACACAATGACTTGATATGTAGCAGAATGTTGTTTTTTCTAAAGCAATACTGATGATTGGGGATGAGTACCATTTGTTGTATAATAGTTTTCAGTCTCTTTAAGAGTAACCTCTCTAAAAGCTTGGAGATTACTTGATTCTTTGCCAGATTTCAATATCATAATGACTTCCGCCACCTCCTAATATATTTCAGCCGTAGCTTTGCATTTCTGAGATGTAACAACATTTGCATCCCTCCTTCGGAGAGTTGTTTGATAATATTCACTGTGATTACATAAAATCCGGGTGATTCAAGGGTTTTGAGGTTCTGTATGTCCTTTTTGAGTTCATTAAGTTTTACTGGCCTTAGACCGTGAATTCGTTGAAGAGGGCACAATCAGCAGGTCGACCGGGTAGTGGCACATAGAAAAAAGAGCGGCACTAAACAGAGGACTACGTTCAGATTTATAATTTTAATTTTCTGTTCTACGTAAAAATGAAAAACAAACTATCTCATCTTATCTGATGATAAATAATTATTTTCAACCAGTCGTTAAAGTTAGGGGATAAGACCATTCAAGGTTCCGAGCTTTTGTTTTCGTTTTTAGTGATTGATTTACCTCGATGAGCCCTTAACAACAATGACGGGGATCCATCCATCAACAAGAATGAGCAACATCATCAGAAATTATCCGTCACTGCCACAACTCTTGACTCCTGGCTACAAGGTCAAGGAGAATATTAGAATTACGTTCCTCGTTTCATCTCGGGTTGAATAAAGCGGTGTACTACATCGTCGTTAATCCCAATAAAACTCGGGGCGAACTATTACACAAAGGTATATTATGTTGAAAACCCTTTATCACCCATCCACGTTCATTAGAAGTACTGTGCGCACAGCATATAAACCCGACGCCTTGCGCCTCCATACCTAGTACAAGCCTTGAAAAGAGTATATTTATTTGCCAGCGCCGTATGAAAGAAATTAGGCACAATTCAGTAGATCAGATTATACTATAACCGAGCAAAGTACCGTAACCCAAAAATTACGTTACTTCATTACGTTATTTGGCTTGATGCCAAATTGAAATGGAAAGAGCATGTAAAAAACGCTGCAAATTCTTCCACTGGGGTTTATTCAATTGGCTTGCGTTCATGATTTGAATTTCTACTAAGCTTTGGAGTGTGCGTGTTTGACAGGTGATAGAGTGATTATTGAGTTACAGGAGGCACACAAATATGATCAACTGAAAATCCAAAATAGGTATTTTGGTTGAGAACCGAGATTTACGTGCTCTATGCATATCTCCTGAAATTCAATAATCGCTCTATCACCTGTGAAAGTAGAAATTCAAATCATGAACAAGCCAATTGAATAATAAACATCAGTGAAAGAATTTGCAGCGTTTTTACTCTTTAAAAAATTCGTCAGAATTCTCAGAATACTTCAACCCGTGTATCGTCTATAAACCCTTTTAGGAGTTCACTCCGGTATCCACGTTCACTAGGCTACTGCAATCAAAACAAAAACAATAATAAACCAAAATAACGCAAATGATGGCAGCATAAATCGGGGTTTGAGCAACGAACCTGGGGAAGAATATCTCATTCGATAAAGTTCCACAGCCTTGACTTTTTTATTTCGTGGTTTTTAGGGATTTTACAAAACTACATCACTTAGGTTAAATTAAGTGAGAGAGCTGAAAGAATCAAATACAAAAAGATTTTTTGCAATTATTATCTCCTGAAATCCAATAATCGCTCTATCACCTGTGATACACGCACACTTCAAAGTTTAGTAGAAATTCAAATCATGAACGCAAGCCAATTGAATAATAAACCCCCAGTGAAAGAATTTGCAGCGTTTTTTTTATGGTTATCAGAATGCTTCAACCCGTCTATCGGCTACAAAGCCTTTTAGGAGTTTACTCCCGTATCCACATCACTACATCACTAGGTTACTGCTATCAAAACAAAAACAATTATTAACCAACACCCCAGTGAAAGAATTTGCAGCGTTGCATGCATATCAGAATGCTTCAACCCGTGTATCGGCTACAAAGCCTTTTAGGAGGATTTGGTTACTGATTTGAAAACAAAAACAATAATAAACCAAAATAACGCAAATGTTGGCACCATAAATCGGGCCATACATCGGGAATGGTTTGACCTACAGACCTGGGGAGGGGCTCATTCGATTCCTCATGGAAAGTTCTTCAAAATAAGTACAAATTTAGGCCGCCTTGAATTTGTTTGAGGTTTTTAGGGATTTACAAAACTTTGACAACCCTTAAAGGGCACTTTAAATTAAGTGAGAGAGCTGGCTCAAGAATTGGGGCGTCGTCGGACCAACATGGATTTTCCCTGAAAATTTCAGCTTTTTTGCTTCAGCCGTTTGGGAGAAATCGTGCGTACGGCGGACGGACGGGAAAATTTTTATTTGCAGATTTGGATTCCACACGCTTTGAAACGTAAACCATGAAATTTTCAGGGGGGGGGGGGGGGGGGTAGAATTTTTTTTTTTTTTCAAGAGCGATTACAATGGTTTATTATTGAATAATAAACCAAAAAAAAAAAAGCGGAAGGAGCTTGATATTAGGTATCGAAAAATGTACTGGCTTATGGGCAGACACTCGCAGCTGTCAACGTCTAATAGGCTTATGTTGTACAAGCAGGTCCTAAAACGTGTGTGGACCTATGGTGTGCACTTATGGGGCTGCACTGCTAATAGTAACATCAAGATTGTACAAACATTCCAGAACCAAGTATTGAGGAACATCGTCGGTGCACCTTTGTACATTCGGAACGACAACCTTCATGATTTGAAGATCGAGAGCGTCGCTGCCACAATAAGAAAATTCGCAGTTAAACACTCTGAACGGCTGAAGGGCCACGTCAACGCAGAGGCCGTCCTTCTCCTTGACGTTAACAACCTTCTTCGAAGTTGTGGATATTTCAGTGACGTAAGGTCGGAAACAGCGAGAACATCTTAAAACTGAAATAGCTGAGAAGAGAAACAACTAAAAAAAAGTCTAAAAGGGATTTTGTTGGTAAAAAGTTACCTCTAGGATCGATTCCTGGATTTTTGTACATTAGGTTTGTTTCACGCGGTATACCTAATGCATACCTTCAATTAGTTGGGTCGATGTTGCATGGTAGGGGCAATCGAATGCTCCTTCCAAGGGCTCTGATTCGGTTAATGCCGCAACACACGCTAGAAGGCGCCTGGTATATGCCCAGAAGCCGCTCAGTTTCAAGAATGGTGAAGGGGCAAATAATACCTCAGCAACCAAGAGTTGCAAATGCCAGAATGGTGGAAAGGCTCGCAGTTATTACGGGGGAAGGGGGGGGGGGGTTTTAATGGCATTTTGTTGAGGGGGCTGTGCGAAAGATTGGGGACATTGCGGGGGCAGTGGTTTCAGGACAATCAATAATAAAAGTGTATGTGGATCATAAGCACGCTCATGCAAACATGCAATATGGGGAGGTTCCATGCAACTCCTCACAGCATCCATCCATATACAGAGCCTACTCGGGGTGACTAAGTCCTAGCAAAAAAACAAGTGCCACTAGTGGTTTTCGCATTCCAACGCTCCCTGTCGGCCCAAATCAAGAATTCTCCATGAGAAGAGATATCTCGTTAAAAAGAAAGTTTCCGACGTTATGAGCGGAAAACCAAAAAATGACAGTTTGAGGGGTGAAAAAGTGCCACCTCCACACACACACACACACACACGTGTTTTTGCATTTTCACTTGAGTATATACATCGTTTCATGTTTCAGATGCCTCGGAAATACGCCAAGAAGGTACTTGCGTGCAGTCCTGGAAAAGGTACGATCCAAAGAAATTTCTTTTCGACAGTGACGACAAAGCCTGTGTGACGTGCATGGCGAAAAATGGAAAATTCTGGTTGTCGTCAGAGCAACCAGATGCACTGTGGTATAAGAAGCCAAATAAGGAAGAAGATTGGACTCCCCAAACAACTGGAAAATCTATTTGAAGTGACTTGTTCTTGTTTCTTTGTTGGTCTGTTTTTCATTTCTTTCTTTCACTTTAAACTTTGATTGATGATTTTACCTAATGACGAACAGAAGTTCCTATTGAAAATGTGAATTGCCACTGTATTGACCATTTTTAGCAAATTAAGAGTTTATTGATGTTTCCATAGAAGAGTTTATTAAAGGGTTGAAAGCGTTACTGTTCATGGTGGTTTTTCCCTTCAAAAAATATTGATTTTCTGGCTGAAATTTGCATGTTTTTCAATTTTTTTTTATTGGCATTACGATTTGTTTTTTAGTGAAAAACATCCACCCTTTCCCGGGCCACATAGTGAAAAATCCCCACCCTTTCCCGGGCCACATAGAATTTTTTCAAGTAGATGAATGAGAACTAGATGAAACTGAGACGTGTGGTTATGTTGTGTAAAAATTTCAGCCTGACAGGTCGAATAATAGAGGAGATATTTGAAAAAAAAAACCTCAAAATGTGGTACGACCGTTTTACGTATGGGTCGATTCTACAAGACATTTTCAACAAAAAATGCCTCATAGAGATTTTTTGTTACTCAGCTAGTAATCTTCATTTTTCCATTTTCAAGTTCTTTTTTTTCGTTTTCTCGACCTTAACTTAGTAAAACGCACACAACTCCCTCAATTTTGATGCAAAATTAAATCCGAGGATACCGTTGGAGAGGACGTTAAATTTTCCATAAGTCTGATACAAAATTCAACTTTTTTAGCCTGGTCTTACCGGTAAGAAAATGGAGAAAAATTGAAATTCGAAAATGTTTTTTTCTTCTGCAATTATCTTTGTTAGTTGGAGGTCAACCGTCCTGAACCCCCCCTGAAAATTTCATGGTTTACGTTTCAAAGGGTGTAGAATCAAAATCTGCAATAAAAATGTTTCCGTCCGTCCGCCGTACGCACGATTTCTCCCAAACGGCTGGAACAAAAAATCTGAAATTTTCAGGAAAAACCCATGTTGGTCCGACAACGCCCCAATTCTTTAGCCAGCTCTCTCACCTCATTTGAAGTGCCTTTAAGGGTTGTCAAAGTTTAGTAAAATCCCTAAAAACCTCAAAAAAAAAGTCAAGGCGACCTAAATTTGGACTTTTTTTGAAGAACTTCCGCGTGGAATCGAATGAGCCCCTCCCCAGGTCCGTAGGTCAAACCATTCCCGACGTATGTCACGATTTATGGTGCCAACATTTGCATCCACATTCACTAAGTACATCACTAGTTTACTGCGATCAAAAACACTTTTTATTTTTATTTTGATTGTAGTAACTTAGTGATACGATACTGGAGTGAACTCCTAAAAGGGTTTGTAGCCGATACACGGGTTGAAGCATTCTGATATGCATGCTCCGTCTTACGAAACTTAAAATTTTGAAATAGAATATTTTCCATTGTAATCGCTCTTGAAAAAAACGCTGTAAATTATTTCACTGGCGTTTATTATTCAATGATTCATGATTTGTATTTCTACTAAGCTTTGGAGTGTACGTGTTTCAAAAACTTATTGAATTTCAACTTTGAAGAGCAACAAATACGATCAACTGTATTTTGGTTAAGAACCGATTTAGTGCTCTAATCGAAATTCTTCTTCAACCGAAGCCGTCACAACAATTAGTCGACATCAAATCACATCAGTGTAATAAGAAGGATTTGAGTAGTGTTGGAAATGTTCTGTAGAATCGACTTCTTGAGTTTGGCCCACAGTTAGTGTATATTATCCGCACATAACACCTTCACGGTAGCCCTTTAAATATGATGTACTACAGTGAAGGAATCAGATGAGAGACGGCCTTCTTAGGTCGAGAGGCTCAACAACCTAACCCAACCGCGACAACCTCCAACTCTTATAGCTTACAAACATAACACCAAGTCACGTGTTCCCCTTCCTCCTCCTCGACAAACAGGTTCCGAGTTGGTTACAGTTGAACCGCGGACCAAGAAGACCTCAGGACACGACTTTTAAACGTCATTGCAGCTCTGACGTTTGAACTGACTAAACCTGTTGTACCTGCGAGCTCACTATTAATATGAAGCGAGGGGTTGAAGATTCGATCTGGAGGATCTGCTCTCCTACCGCTCCGGATGGGATCAGTGATTTCAAAAAAGGAAAGTACCGATCGTAACTGGCTCGATATCCGGACCGGCCACATAATGCCGACCCGAAGTGGATCCGACCCGTTAGTATCGATCCCTAATTTTTTCGGTTCTACAAGTTGTGGTTTACTATTCTCAACAAAGAACTTTTTTTGTTCATATTTTCCCCAATGGTAGAGAGACTAGGGGATAGGACCCCAGAAACAATCCTCCGCAACCCAAAGGATCTATCATGAATTGCCCCCAGGCTGTTTTTGCCGATTGAGAAGAATTTTGGTTTATTATTCAATAATAAACCATTGTAATCGCTCTGGAAAAAAAAATGCTAACCCCCCCTGAAAATTTCGTGGTTTACGTTTCAAAGGGTGTAGAATCCGAATCTGCAATAAAAAAATTTCCGTCCGTCCGCCGTACGCACGATTTCTCCCAAACGGCTGGAGCAAAAGACCTGAAATTTTCAGGAAAAATCCATCTTGGTCCGACGACGCCCCAATTCTTGAGCCAGCTCTCTCACTCAATTTAAAGTGCCCTTTAAGGGCTGTCAAAGTTTTGTAAAATCCCTAAAAACCTCAAAACAAGTCGAAGCGGTCTAAATGTGTACTCTTTTTGAAGAACATACCATGAGGAATCGATTGGGATCCTTCCCACTTCCGTAGGTCAAACCATTTGCGTCTTTTGGTTTATTATTGTTTGTTTGTAACCTAGTGATGTCCAGCCGATAGCGTCGAGTTGTAATGAATGTGGATACTGGAGTGATAGCCGATGTGGATACTTGTAGTTTATAGCCGATACACGGGTTGAAGCATTCTGATATGCATGAAACGCTGATAATATATAGGTAAATATTATTCAATATTATTACTGGGGTATTATTCAATATTATTACTGGGGTAAATAAGTATTCTTTCACTGGGGTTTATTATTCAATTGGCTTGCGTTCATGATTTGAATCTGTACTAAGCTTCGGAGTGTGCGTGTTTCACAGGTGATAGAGCGATTATTGAATTTCAGGAGATATGCATAGAGCACGTAAATCTGTTCTCAACCAAAATACCTATTTGGATTGTTCAGTTGATCATATTTGTGTGCCTCCTGAAATTCAATAATCGCTCTATCACCTTGAAACACGCACACTCCAAAACTTAGTAGAAATTCAAGTCATGAATGCAAGCCAATTGAATAATAAACCCCAGTGAAAGAATTTGCAGCGTTTTTTGTTAACTACGGGTTAGGACCCCAGAAACCCTCCTCCGCAACACAATGGATCTATTATGAATTGCCCCAGGCTGCTTTAGCCGATTGAGAAGAATTTTTCAAAAACTCTTTCCCCCAGGTCTTAACAAACCGAAGAAGTTCGGCATATGCCACCTTGGAAATACCATCAGGAGACCATACATCACTTCCAAGGATATTGTATCTAATTCGACTGTTTTCCGAAAAGAGGTATGCATGGGTTAGGCGCAACATTATGAGGCAGACTAGATATGAACTATAATAATCAACACCATTGTTGCAACAATTCTTATGCTGAGAGCAGAAAAAATTGTTTAGTTGGTTTATCACATCTAACATCGAAACTTCGTAATTTTTGAGTTTTACGACAAAAAAACTTCCGTATACTTGAAAATTGGACAATGGATTAGATTTGAAAATCTGTAAAACATGCTATAAATCAACACATTTAACAAAATCGGTAATTCGCCGTTTCTTCGATCTCACAAGTGCTGAATTTCCAAAATATTTCAACTTGAGCGAAATGGAGCGTTTTATTTTATTATTCAATAATAAACCATTGTAATCGCTATTTAAAAAAAAAAAAAAAAATAACCCCCCCCCCCCCCCCCTGAAAATTTCATGGTTTACGTTTCAAAGGGTGTAGAATCCGAATCTGCAATAAAAAATTTTCCGTCCGTCCGCCGTACGCACGATTTCTCCCAAACGGCTGAAGCAAAAAAGCTGAAATTTTCAGGAAAAATCCATGTTGGTCCGACGACGTCCCAATTCTTTATCCAGCTCTCTCACTTAATTTAAAGTTCCCTTTAAGGGTTGTCAAAGTTTTGTAAAATCCCTAAAAACCTCAAAAAAAGTCAAGGCGGCCTAAATTTGTACTCTTTTTGAAGAACACTCCACGAGGAATCGAATGAGTCCCTCCCCAGGTCCGTAGGTCAAACCATTCCCGATGTATGGTCCGATTTATGGTGCCAACATTTGCGTTGTTTTGGTTGTTTATTGTTTTTGTTCTGATCGCAGTAACCTAGTGATGTAGTGAATGTGGATACTGGAGTGAACTCCTAAAAGGGTTTATAGCCGATACACGGGTTGAAGCATTCTGATATGCATGAAACGCTGCAAATTCTTTCACTGGGTTTATTATTCAATTTCATTCATTTGGCTTGCATTCATGATTTGAATTTCTACTAAGCTTTGGAGTGTGCGTGTTTCACAGGTGATAGAGCTATTATTGAATTTCAGGAGACATGCATAGAGCACGTAAATAGTTTCTCAACAAAAATAACAATTTTGATTTATCAGTTGATCATATGTGTGTGCCTCTTCTCCTCTACCTTTGGCTACATCGTTTAAATTTGGATTTGGGGAAGTTTTGACGCAATACGAGTGCTAAAGTGACTTGATAAATTATAGATCTTTTTATTGTGGGGGGGGGGGGGGGGGGGCGTATTGAGGTTCAATAAAAAACGCTGCATATTCTTTCACTGGGGTTTGTTATTCATTTGGCTTGCATTCATGATTTGAATTTCTACTAAGCTTTGGAGTGTGCGTGTTTCACAGGTGATAGAGCGATTATTGAATTTCAGGAGGCACACAAATATGATCAATCCATATTCGAAATATCGATGTTTTGGTTCGATATTACGATGTTTTGCCATCGATGCCACATGTTCGATAATATCGATATATCGATGTGTTGGCTCCGATAACATCGGTTTGGTTTTCATTGGTTTGATTTTCTCTTTGGTTCACAGAAAAAATTCCATCTAGTTTGCTTGCTACCTAACGTGAAAAAACAGAAATATTAAAAAAATTCTTCTAAGTGCCGTAGTATTAGCGAATTTTCGAAGACAAAGAAACTACCTAATGTTCTCGGTCTAAAATATTTGAAATGAGAATTTTCAAAAAATGTTTGCATCAAATTCCGTTTTAAAGAAAACTGGTCTTGAATTATTATTCCTTCATCCAGGGCTCATCCTTCTCCAGCTCGAGTTGAGCTTGGCCCAGATTTTAGAATCTGAAATTTTAAATTGAGATCCTTTCATTTTCAAATACCATTAACTAGTATTTTCCTGGTAAGGAGCTACAAATTGGCAAGTACTTTCGAAGTACTGTGGAGCTATATCTCGTCATAATTATTACTGGTTTTCCTCGACTGCCGAAAAACTTACTCGATTTCCTCAAGTACTTAAGAAAAGTACTTTAAGTACTCAATGTACTTGGGTATCCCAACTCTGGTATCCACTCGCATTTTGGTTTTTGACAATTCTGAACAACTCGTGTTTTTGCCTGTCCGTCGTGTATTCATGGAACCTTGTAACAAGGTTTATTCCCACAGCTTCATCTGATTTTGATTGAATTTCACGGTAATGTACGTCTTGAAGTTTAGATGATCCTTTACGAATTCTATCGTTCAGAAATTAACACTTCACTATGAGCAAACACAAACTCGAAATTCGTCCGAAATCTGAACATTCATATTCATATCTATCATATTCAGACTCATATTCAAATCTATCAGTTTCAACTTAAATGCATCATTATCCGCTATTAGGACATAGAATAAATGACGTATTAATTGTTATTTAAAGAAAAACGTAATGAAACTTGAAATAAAGCTTTTATACTAAAAAGGACCAAAAATTTACATATTTTTGGGAAATTGGTACCTCAAAAACTGGTTCAAAACATTGATAACCTGTAACTAGTGTGGGTATTATTTTATTAGTGCTATATTAGAGATTTTTGAAGTGTTGGACTTACTGTTGGAAAAAACGTTGTAGTTCGCTCGAACTGAAAGGTGGACGTTCTGGAAGACGACGTCCGGAGGTGCGAGCGTCGGGTCCGGGTTGTCGTCAGTCGCCATCGTCAAACTTTAAACTTATCACCACATCACACGCGTTATCGTCAACTCCGCGACTTTTCCGACGTACGAGGGGAGAAGAAATTGATCGATAAGAATAATAATCGAGATAATGAAAGGGAAATACGAGAAGAATGAAAGGGAAGGAGGGAATGTGAGGAGAGCGCGAGCCGGAGAGGGACCTTGGGGCGAACTGAAGCGGCCAGCTGAGCGGTGGCGGTGGTCTCTCCCCCCTCTTCCGACCGACGGGCGCCCCTCCCTCCGCCCTGGGCCCGCCGTTATCACATAGCGACCGCCGCTCCCCGCACCATGTGATTATCACCGTCCTCACCTCCCACCAGTCACCTAGCGACCCTCTACCCTTCCCCGCCTCGCCGCGTAACAACATCACAGAATGCGTAGAGGGCTCTAGATTCCGTGTTATCATCATCATCATTATCATTATCAATGGGGGTTCTCGCTTCTCCGCGCTACCCTCCCAACATCCCCGCTGCTTCCGCTCCCGGCTGTCCCGGTTGTGGCCAAGGTCTCCCCCTTCCACCGTCCGAACCCTGACCAGTCATCGACGCCAGCTCGGGTGCATCTGCACTAGAACAGGTCCGAAAAGCTGGGTTGCCAGACCTACGGATATTCAGTTGTACGAGCAACTAAAATTGTCCCATTCAGAGAACAACCAATATTAAACTTGTCCCATTTAGTCGAGTAATTAGAATTTCTCATCTCTACTAGTAGTATTTATCATTAGAGAAACTTTCCCAACAACATGGAGCAGCGATTTAGCTTAACCCTATGAGGGACCCAGAACATCACAACTAGAAAGTATCCTAATGTATACCAAATGTCAACTCACGTGTACCAAACCAAACAAAACACTTCCATTTAGAATCTCAACTAAAATTTTCTCGTTCAAACAAAAACTAAAATTGACTACGAACAACTAAATTGCCTCACTTAGACAAAATAACTAAAATTGTCCCACTTGGCCGACCACTAGATTGTCTCATTTGAAACAAACCAACTAGAATTGTTCCAATTTAGTCGAGCAACTAAAATTGTGTCATTTAGACGAGCAACTAAAATTGTTCCATTTAGACGAGCAATTAAAATTTGTTCTATTTAGTTGAACAACTAAACTCGTCTAATTTAGACGAACATCTAAAGTTGTCCAATTTAGACAAACAACTAAAATTGTTCCATTTGATAAATTGTCTGATTTAAGACAAACCAACTAGAATTGTTCCATTTAGTCGAGCAACTAAACTTTCTGGTCACTATTGGAACTATTTATCATTAGATAAACTTTTCCAACAGCACATGAGTAGGGTAGTGATTCAGTTTTATCTTACGAGGGACCAAGAACCTCATGGTTAGAAAGTAACTTAATGGTTACCAAACTTCAATCCCGACGAGATTTTAGAAAATTTCCTTCCAGAAAATCAACACAATTTTTTTACTTAAAAAATAGCCGAAATTGTTCCATTCAGACGATCAACTAAAATTGTTCCATTTATACGAGCAACTAAAATTGGTTCATTTAGACAAGCAACTAAAATTGTCCCATTTAGACAAACAACTAAAATTATTCCATTTAGACGAGCAACTAAAATTGTTCCATTTACTTAAACAACTAAAATTGTCTAATTTAGACGAACAGCTAAAATTTTGGCCATTTAGAAAAACAACTAAAATTGCTCCATTTAGAGAAACAGCTAAAATTGTTCCATTGAGATGAACAAATAAAATTGTTGCATTTAGACGAGCAACTACTAAAATTGTTCCATTTAGACGATCAATTAAAATTGTTATGATTTACTTAAACAACTAAAATTGTCTAATTTAGACGAACAGCTAAAATTGTCCCATTTAGACGACCAACTAAAATTTTCCTATTTAAAAGACCAAATAAAATTGTCCTATTTATTCGAACTACCAAAACTTTCCCATTTACAAGAGCTACGAAAATTTTCTCTTGTCCGACGACCAACTAAATTGTCCCATTTAGAGAGCAACTAAAATTGTCCCATCTAGAAGACAGCTAAAATTTTCCTATTTAGAAGACCAACTAAAATTGTCCCAATAAGCCGACCAACTAACATTTCCCAAATGAAATTGCTCGTCCCTACGAGTACGATTTGCTGTAAGAGAAACTTTTCCAACAGCATAGAGGGGTAGTGGTTTAGGTTTACCCTAAGCGGAACCAAGTACACATGGCTAGAAAGGATGTTATTGTTTACCGAAGCTCAACTCCGGGCAGAACTTCAGAAAATGTCATTCCAAAAAACCTCTGCGCCATTTTTAAACTTCAGGAAAATTCAGTTCGGGTGCATCTGCACTAGGGCAGGTCTTACAAGCTAAGTTGCCGGACCTACGGATATTCGGCATGTATGTAGGCAACTAAAAATTTTCCGTTTAGTGGAACAACTCAAATTGTCCCATTTCGACGAACAACTGAAATTGTCCCATTTTGACAAGTAACTAAATTGTCCCATGAAGTCGACCAACCAACATTGCCCCATTTAGACAACTTACTAAAATTTCCCTATTTATATGGGCAACTAAAATTTCCCAATCTCCTCGATCTGACAATACACGAAACATGCGCATGTTCTTCCCATCTTGGTCCAACAGAATTATTCCAACACATTCGCACGCTCTGCATTACGTAGGACCTGTGTTTTGATTTCAAGTGGCACTCCACCTGCGTCATAATCATTCACACTTCATCTCAAAATTATCTTGTTAACTATAAGAATTAATGATAACATCTTTTTGAAACGGACCTAAGACATTGTCTGTATTTTTTATTGAAAAATACCGCTTCTCTCATTTACGTAACAGATCCGACTGAAGAGTTCTCTTAACTTAAATACGTGTACAGGTTTCCAATAAACAGTTTCAGAATTCACGGATCTTCAACTCTTGATCCCGTTCTATCTACTGGACTTTCCTTTATATTAACCCAGGGCTGTTTTCTCGACTAAACTGTTAAATTATGATTACTAATGATACTTGTACGTGTCTAGGTACCAGAATTGAAGTCTTCTTCGCCGAGCTTTCGGTTCATTTGAAACCTTTTTCAGGGCCTACAACAATCGGAAGAGGTTCAAGCTCAGCACAGACAACGACTAACAAAATCAGAAGCCTAAGACAAACTCAAAAATATTAAATATTTGTACAAACAATAGTGCAAGTCACCTGCAAAACTCGCTTGTTCCATTTTTTTTTTTTTTTTTAAATAAAATTATGTAGATTCCAAAAGTATTTGTCCCGCTCTATTGAAATATGGCATCAGGTTGAAGCAGAACTTGATTGTTCTTAAGAAGAAATTGCCTAGAAAATAAGGGATTGTTGCAGAAATCATTCGTTCTACAGGTTGCAAACTGGTTTGATTCCGTTTGTGCTGCGAAACCAGTTCGTTCTCATACTAACCTATTCAGGCAATAACCATTTGGTTGTCAACTGATGCTGAGCAGAAGCTGGATTGCACAAATGTCATCTTTTCTTACCACTTTTTTCAAGAATTTTATCAATAATTTATCTAGAATACTCAGTTTTAGTTTTTTTGAAGCTAAATAAAGCTTCAACGAGGGAGAAGCTTAAGAGGAAAGAAGAATAGGGAAGGAACCGAAAAAAGAATAAAGACTTGAGCAATTTTAGCTGATTTTTGGTTTATTATTCAATAAAAAAACACTTTAATCCCCCCGAAAACTTCATGGTTTAGGTACGTTCCAAAGGGTGTAGAATCCAAATCTGCAGTAACAATTTTTCCGTCCGACCGCCGTACACCGTACGCACGATTTCTCCCAAACGGCTGGAGCAAAAAATCTGAAATTTGGTCCGAAAACGCCCCAATTCTTTAGCCAGCTCTCTCACTTAATTTAAAGTGCCCTTTAAGGGTTGTCAATGTTTTATAAAATCCCTAAAAACCTCAAAAAAAGTCAAGGCGGCCTAAATTTGGACTCTTTTTGAAGAATTTTCCGTGAGGAATCGAATGAGCCCCTCCCCAGGTCCGTAGCTCTAACCATTCCCACGTATGGTGCCAACATTTGCAGCCACATTCACTACATCACTAGGTCACTACGATCAAAACAAACTTTTTTTTTATCGCAGTAACCTAGTGATGTAGTGAATGTGGATACTGGAGAGAACTCCTATGTGAATACTTGTAGTGTAGTTAGTAGCCGATACACAGGTTGAAGCATTCTGATATGCATGCTCCGTCTTACGAAATTTAAAATTTTCAAATAGAATATTTTTCCATTGTAATCGCTCCTGAAAAAATGCTGCAAATTCTTTCACTGGGGTTTATTATTCAATGATTCGTGATTTGAATTTCTACTAAGCTTTTGAGTGTGCGTGTTTCACAGGTGATAGAGCGATTATTGAATTTCAGGAGGCACACAAATATGATTTTTGGCTATTTTAGGGACGGTAAAAGCTATTTTACGATCGTTGTTCAACATCCTTTCCACATCTAAGTCACATGCAATGACTTGTTAGAGAACAGCTGCGCGAATGACATATTTCATAAGCAGCGGAGAAGAGGCCAAACTCGCGAATGAGGCAAATTCGTGTGGTTTACATTTAAATTCGTAATCGGCTTCAGGGGTCAGAACCGCGAATTGGGCACATTAGTGTATTGGCATACTCGTTTCATTCGTGGATGTGGAATTCGATTTCTGCTCATTATCAATAATTAGCCGAATATCGACTAATTTACTGAATAGTATACCTCAAGCTGATGCAAATGGCGCTAAAAACTCAAAATCGAAAAATTTGCACATTCGCGGTTTTGGCATAAGGGCGACGATATATGGAGGTCCATTTTCAGGGCATATTTACAGAAGTTTTTGGTCATATCCTGATTATCTTCATGTCATACCGGTCCGAACTCAAGTGATGACAAACACAAAGTATCTATGTATCTATGTCTATAATCTATCTATCTAGCTTCTCTTCTCGCATCTCGTTCCTCTCCAGTAGTGCTACAGTTGTGAGGCCTTCAAACCATTTGAAGCCGAAGTCGGTGAACCCAGCTGGGTCGCTGACCCGGTGGGCTCAGCTGACTCAAGGACGTGACCTCATATTCTCTGAAGCCTCGTCGACCGAAGGTACGCGAGAGACTTTTTCCTTACAAAATAGAATGAACCGTTATGTAATTGCGTGGTGGCCGATATTCTACGGAATGCAAAGAGGACAAAGGTTCTTATAAACAACTGTTAAGTATTTGTTACAGCGAAGTCCTTTTTGTGTATCGTCACACTTGTAAATGAAGGGGACAGGAGGAATACAATCAGAGTCCTCTTTTTGTCGGTTTTTAGATAATGATGATGCCATCTTGTAGCGTTTTACAAAGTTTGCAGTATTCATTGCAGGGACGATCGTCAAATTCCAAGCGGTTGTGGGGAAGAACAATCTGAGTCCACAGTGTAGAGGTGGGTAGTGAGTGAGTGACCTTGTCTCAAAGAACTTATCTTTCAAGTGAACTTGTCCCAAATGACCTGCGGAGGGAAGACCTGCAGTTCATTACAAGACGTTTGCGACAGCATGACTCCCCGCGGCCGACGTTCAAACTACTCGGACGGTCGCGAACTTCTCTTGGCAAGAAAAGTTCGAGACCAGCATGTAGCAAACGTTCTCGACAGCATGGCTCCTGCGGCCAATGTTCGAACTACTTGGAGACCTGCAGGTCTGCCAAATCGTTCTTCACCAAGTGACCTGCAGTTCACCCATCCGCCATTAGCTCGGGTTTCCTTCTAGTCAACGAAGGACTCCTCTCGTCGAAGAGTCAATACCATTCAAATTTACTCAATACTAGGCTATACTGGTCGATACTATACTCTTCACAGAGTCGATTACATTTAATAAGTAGGTATTTATATGAAAAACTGCATGAGGACTCGAACAATGACTAGGGAGTAGGAAAAGAGAACAGTAGATGACTGTCATTTACTGAATTCTGACGGACGACGAAGATAATAGAGGTTAATAACGGTCATGCCAAGAGATAACGATAGTGGTGGTGACTGTCTCAGAATGGAGACGACGAACTGCAGGTCGCATTCAATCACGGAGTAAACTGGTGAACTTCTCCCACTGACCTTGCCCTTGAACTGAGTGACCTGCAGGTCGTCTACTCCCTTAGGTGACCTGGGTTTACACACCTCTAGTCCACAGTTGAGAGGCAGGGAAAATACCTCTAAAACTCTGATATACTACCTATAATTCTCACAAAAAGGGCAATTCATGTCCCTCGCCCACCATTCGGCGAAACCAGTCCGAAACTTGTCCTACTTTCATGAATATAAGTGCAAACCAGAACACGATTCAAAATGAGTTTAAGTTCTGAAATCATTTTTATTATTGAACAAAACTAGATTTGAAATTCTTAATCGAACGAGAAAGGAGCAAGAAAACTGCTTTCATGAACGGGTTTTATACACCCCTTAACCCATTAACTTCTCGACAGAAAATTCAAAATTTCACAGAAAAGAACAGCTAACCAGAAAATCATATCCATTTTCAACGTTTTTTCTGATTCTGGAGCTTTGAGATGAGTCCTATCATCTTACTAGTCGCATTCCCTTCGATACGGTTTACATCCTCCTCTAGAATCTTGGTAAAAATCGGTTAACCACCGAATCGGCTTATGTACATCCCGTTATGTACTAGAAACTCTCTTGTATCAAAGAGGCTCATATTCATACGTTACTGGTATGCTGGTTGTTCATTTCATACCGAAAGGGCTCATATCCAAACTGATATTCCCACTTCAAATTTGAATGTGATTCATTTCCCAACCGATTGAGGTAAGCGCTAGACAAGGCTCTGAAATAGTCGTTGGTAAACAACTCTGAGAACAGGTGGTGTTACCATTACTCTTGGGCACTTGTGTTTATCACTGGGCAAGCTGGTTGTCCTGAACAAAGATCAGCTCGTATCTCACTGTTGTTCAGGTGATAACGTCATCGTATTGTGTTCCTGCTGCAAGTGTCATTACTTTGCTATTGTCGTGTCGTGTGTGAACGTGGTTAATGGAAGAACAAGCCAGACCTCCAATGGTACGCACCGATACTTGACCAAAACGTCTTGGAAAATGAAGAGCCTGATGTGACCACTCAATGTGACTGCCTAGAACTTGATTTGCGACAACTTCACACTCAAGATTTTGTACTCGTAATAGCGATGGACGTCTTCCGGAGCATCGTATTGTGTTCCTCCATCCATTTATGTTTATCTACTTTTCTATACATTTTATTCAACAATTATATGCATTAGAATAGTCATATTAAGTAAACCAAAAGAAATTTAATGTGCTTTTCATTTTGTTCAACATATCTGTTCACTCGTATTAAGTAAATTAACAAGAAGAACAGGAGTAATTTTTTTTATAAAGCCCAAAAATGTGGTTTTTTTTTTTTTTTTCAAAATATTCACTGATTTTTATTAAATGGGCTTATATCCGAATTAAAAACGGCCCTATCTCCTCCAAAACATGAGAGATATTTTTTTTATTTTATGGAATAGTCGACGGTTCTATTTACAAATTATTGGGAAAATTTGAAAACCCTGAAAATTTTGCTCTGTATCTCAAACTGTTTTTCCTCTTTAAAAAAAAATTGAAAATGGTCGTGAGCTCTTTTGGAAAAAAACTCATCAATTGGGGTCGAACAAAAAAATAAATTATTGAATAAAATTTTTAAAAAAATAAGCATTCCAAACGAAAGGATGTGTTTGCAGGGCTACACTTTTTGAGCACATTGAATTGCTCAAATTTTTAAAATTGTACCAAAAATTTCAAAAAATGACAGAATCCGGCTAAAACTTGTTCAGTTGTATATTTTCTAGAAGAGTATTAATCAAACAATTTTGTTGACCCTTGACGTTATTTTCGGATTTTAGCAGGGGGGGGGGGGGGACTCGTGGGACACCTAGTAAATGCTAAAAATGTTTGTTTAAATATATAGATATATGTAGGACAATTTTTTTTGCACACAAAGTACTCAAATTTCAACCCAATTTATCATTGGTAAACGTAGTGCAATGATTTTTGGAAAATTCGCTCATACGGCCATGCTGCATGACTGGAATGTTATGTCAGAATATGTCCTAATTTACGCTTTCCCACATATTTCAGCTCAACACATTAAACAATTGGGTCTTTTTGTTTAAATTGTGTCTCGTTGTGTCGTCAGAGTTATCTCATTGTGAACGTGACATGAACTCACAGTCATTTCAGGAGGTTTCTGATATACTTTTGGATGCAGCTGGAAATACAGTGCTCGCCAGTGTGCGAGAAGAATCCCACACAGTCCTCGTTCCATAAAAGCATTTGAAAGGAAGACCATCTGCGAGCCCCCAAGCAAATATCGGCCCAGTTCCTGAAATTAATACGACTCCCTCTAAATGAGAGTCGAGAGCACAATGAGATAACTAGCTGTTAGAAAGAATTGCGATAAGCGCTCGAGTTTAATCCAGACTGGTGGGACATAAAATAAATTACTAAGGTCCCTAACCCGCGTTTAGAGGATAAGAGTTCTTGAAACAATTCTCTGAGACGAGGAAGTGATGATAACCAATGGTATTAGATCTGAGAATGAATCCTTGAGAAATTAAAAAAAAAACGCATTAATTGTTTAATGTATCAAGCTGATATCTGAGAGAAAACGTTGCAAATTATTACAAAGAGGTTTATTATTTCTGTATTCTGTTGTTCGTAAATCACTGATCTATGAAAATTGGACGTAGTCGGTGAAAGTTCGTATTTCGATAAAAACGGTTCTTTCATGGTTAAATTTGCGATTTTTCATCAAAATTTGTCAAAAATGATCTATCTTTAGTTGATTTAAAACCGACTCTCCAAGGGGAGTTTGTTTGATTCATCATTCAGATAAGATGGTATCACTTTTTCAACTTTCCTGAAAAATTGGTGGAGCTGGGAAGAGTGAGTTTTGAATTATTCTTCAATCCAAACCTTCAAAATTGGCAAAAATCAAACAAAATACCTTTTAAGAAAGCTTTTATTTAAATGCCCTAAAAAGAAGGAAATACATTTTTGCTTACAACTTTGAACTGTCTACTTATAGCCTATACAGGGTGTCCCAGGAGTTATACACAATCCGACTTCAACGTGTTCTACAACTCATTTCCAAACAAAAATGCCCCCTAGCAATTTTTTGCCAGAGGCCTCGTTTCCGAGCTATTCGCGGTTTAAGATTATTTTCGTGTTTTCGATCTTATGTCATTAAAACTGTCATAACTCCCTCAATTTTAAGGATAGCTCAAATTTGATGACACCATTGGAAAGAGCGTTAAATTTTCTATCTATTTGATATCAGAAAACATTTTTTTTTATTGCATTGAAGATGTGCGATTGCTGCGCGAAATGACAGTTTTGTCAAAATCTTGAAATCTCCTGTTTTTCATCTCGCCTAGAAACCCCATTAATACTTGACGCAGAACTGTGCAGGACTGGTAAAACGTGCGACAAAATGTCAGCTCAACAATCTTGTTTTAACTCTAACTCTTTATAATATAGAGTTCATATTATGAACTCTATTTAAACCCCATTATCTTACCATTGTCCTACAACTGGATAACATTGCACCACCCAATGCTACAGGCAAGTCAGGTTGGGGTTGATAATACACGGCGCGCAAAGCAACCCCTCCTTCAAGACCGGGCGGTCGTGCGGGTCATTGCATATCCAAGCCCCTGACCAAGACAATGCCTCCTTCGTAGCTTTCCCAATTTTCAAACATTAGGTCTTTTTTTTAATTATACAGGGTGTCCCAGGAGTTATGCACAATCCGACTCCTACGTGTTCTACAACTCATTTCCGATGAGTTGCTTTCAGTTAGGTAGCTATATTGCAAAAACCTCAATTTTAACAGAAAACACAAGTTTTTCTGCAGTTAAACACCATTTCCTTAACTAAAAATATTTTTTTTAAACCAAAACGACTACACCGTTGGAAAGCTGACATTTCGGCGCATTTTACCAGTCCTCCACAGTTCTGCGTCAAGTATTAATGGGGTTTCTAGGCGAGATGGAAAACAGGCGATTTCAAGATTTTGACAAAACTGTCATTTCGCGCAGCAATTGCACATCTTCAATGCAATTAAAAAAATGTTTTCTGACATCAAATAGATGGAAAATTTAACGTTCTTTCCAACAGTGTCATCAAATTTGAGCTATCCTTAAAATTGAGGGAGTTATGACAGTTTTAAGGACACAACATCGAAAACACGAAAACAATCTTAAATCGCGAATAACTCGGAAACGAGGTCTCTGGCTAAAAATTGCAAGGAGGCATTTTTGTTCGGAAATGAGTTGCAGAACACGTAGGAGTCGGATTGTGCATAACTCCTGGGCCACCCAGTATACACAATTCATAAAATCATGAGAGCTTGTGTGCAAGATTTAGGCTCGTGTAAATTAACTAGTTCCTGGGTACCTATTTCATTGACCAATAAGTTATTCCAATAAGTTTATTTTTTTTTAAATTTCAGTTTTATTTAAAGTACCTACTTACGCAAACGTCGCGACAAGGTTTTATGATTTTATAAATTGTGTAGACAGTTAAAATTTGAAAGTAAAAATTTATTTTCTTGTTTTTAGGGCATTCAAATAAAAGCTTTCTAAAAAAGATTTTTCGTTTAATTTATTTATTACTTTTTAGTCATGGCTAGCTAGGTTTCTGAGTTTGTTCATCTCAATGAATGCATCATTGTTGCAAGGTCGTTTGCCGGTTAATTTGGAACAGTCTAGCTCTTCAATAAAACCAACCGATTTTACAGTTTCAAATCAAGAATAAACGAGGTCTCTACACCAAATTTCAGGGGGATTCCGAAAAGAGCTTCTTCTTTTTTAACATGCATTTTTTCTCAACTTAAACTTCCTCTCAACAAGCCCTTTCATTTGAAACCAATATTGTAGAAATGCATTAAAATCACTATTCCGTCATCCTTGATATTTCGCCATATTGGATTTAGAATGACGTCACCTTACTTTTCGAGTCACTCTCAACAAGCCCTTTCATTTGATACCCATATTGTAAATGAATTAAAAATGACTGTTCCGCCATCTTGGATCGTCCGCCATATTGAATTGAGAATGACGTCACACAACTGATCGTATATTGTCATCCAATCTAAACGTGCATACAAAATTTCAGCTTAATCGGTTGAGAGTATCTTCTTCAAAATCGGGTCGCACGGATGTTTCCACCCGAACATCCTTACATACATTGCAAGTTGAATAAAAGCTTTTAAAAACGTTTTCAGTGATAATTATCCATTATTATGAGTATTATTGATGACAATGCCGTGGATGCTCTTTGGAGATAACTCCAACATAACTAGCCTAGTGCTAGTGATGGGGGGACAGGCCCACCTGGACTGAACGTCCAGGTTCCGTAAATCAATGGTACACTTCAAATGTGGTTGGTGAATCGGCCCTAAGGCTAGGAATAGTAAGCGAAACTTCATTAGACCTATTCATTTGGATTTCACCTGTTATTAATATGTAACATAGCGGGAAACACTGAAAGAACAAAGGATCAGCTGCTACGCTGGTTATTAAAGTGACATTTAAGCGTAGCTATTTGTCTCCCCCGCGCTAGGCAAGTAGGCACGAGACAGCCGACCTTCCGTCAAGTGGAGTGAACTACTTTCCAGTCACCGAATTATTTCACTGCCACGGTGGCCCCCGTCGCAGCTGGAAGAGAGAAAATATCGGTCGACCGTTTTAACTGCTAGTTGCGAATTCAGGCACACAACAACGATGATTACTCGAAATCTGCCCCAAAAATCCAACATCGATCCGGGATGTGCCAGTAATCTCGGCAACCTGATCAATCGAGCCTAAGGCAGTGGCGTATATGTAAAGGCAAGGTTAAAAAGGGTGAATAACACAATGAGGGAGTATAATAACAATATGCAAAGTCAAAAAATCGTATATCCCAAATCCCCGAAGAGGACCACATCAACGCCCTGGGAGAAATCTCGTCTTTATATAGTGTGATATTTTCGGAGGGGGCCGAGAAAACGGGGGGGTCTGGGGGTTTTTCCTTAACCCCCTCATTGGGGGGTCTGGAAAGTTTTTCAAATCAGGTGTCGAAAATTACATGTTCAACTACTGTAGCACTAAAAAAACTGATATAAAAGTGGGTCTTTTCTCAGGGGAAAGCATACCTGGTTTAGGCCTAGATAATATTCAGTTAATAACTTGGAAAGGTGTAAAAAAATACATGATTGAAACAAAGGTTCCTTTTTATTAACATTATTTTGGACCGAAAAATACAATATTAATTTATATTTTCCAAATTTCGGAGGGGTCCCGGGCCCCATCCCCCCCCCCCCCCCAGCCCCATTTATAAACGTCCCTGGCCTAAGGGATTATAATTAAGGATTGAACTTTTAAAAAATTGAAAGCGCAAAACCTTCTGATGTAACTGTAGTCACATACAAGGCAAACTGAAGTCTGGGTCACTCTCTGAATGTGGCGGAACTTTAAACAGCATTCAGCTCAATGGAAGGGGCAACTATTCCATTTCATGACCTCATAAATGATTTCAGTTAAACTTTATTTAAAAAATTATAGCCCATAGTTCCGGACTTGATGTTTTCGCTCGTATTTCTCAAACCAGTACGCAAAAATTCTTAATTTATCCATACATCGGGAATGGTTTGACCTACGGACCTGGGGATTGGCTCATTCGATTCCTAATGGTATGTTCTCCAAATAGGTATAAATTTAGGCCGCTTCGACTTAATTTGAGGATTTTAGGGATTTTACAAAACTTTGACAGCCCTTAAAGGGCGTTTTAAATTGAGTGAGAGAGCTGGCTCAAGAATTGGGGCGTCGTCGGACCAAGACGGATTTTTCCTGAAAATTTCAGATTTTTGCTCCAGCCGTTTGGGAGAAATCGTGCGTACGGCGGACGGACGGAAAAACTTTTATTGCAGATTCGGATTCTACACCCTTTGAAACGTAAACCATGAAATTTTCAGGGGTGGTTAGAATTTTTTTCACAGGTGATAGAGCGATTATTGAATTTCAGGAGGCGCACAGATATGATCAACTGATCAATCCAAATAGGTATTTTGGTTGAGAACAGATTTACGTGCTCTATGCATATCTCCTGAAATTCAATAATCGCTCTATCACCTGTGAAACACGCACACTCCAAAGCTTAGTACAGATTCAAATCATAAACGCAAGCCAATTGAATAAAAACCCGAGTGAAAGACTGCTTATTTACCCCAGTAATAATATTGAACAATAATCCCCAGTAATAATATTTACCTATATATTATCAGCGTTTCATACATATCAGAATGCTTCAACCCGTGTTATCAGCTATAAACTACAAGTATCCACATCGGCTATCACTCCAGTAACCACATTCACTACAACTCGACGCTATCGGCATCACTAGGTCACAAACAAACAATAATAAACCAAAAACGCAAATGTTGTCACCATAAATCGGGCCATACATCGAGAATGGTTTGACCTACGGACGTGGGGAAGGGCTCACTCGATTCCTCATGGTATGTTCTTCAAATAGAGAAAAATTTGGATTTTACAAAACTTTGACAGCCCTTAAAGGGCACTTTAAATTGAGTGAGAGAGCTGGCTCAAGAATTGGGGCGTCGTCGGACCAAGATGGATTTTTCCTGAAAATTTCAGATCTTTTGCTCCAGCCGTTTGGGAGATATCGTGCGAACGGGGTACGGCGGACGGACGGAAAAATCTTTATTGGAGATTCGGATTCTACACCCTTTGAAACGTAAACCATGCAATTTTCAGGGGGGGTTAGAATTTTTTTTTCCAGAGCGATTACAATGGTTTATTACTGAATAATAAACCAAAATTACAGTCCATAGTTCCGGACTTGATGTTTTCACTCGTAAAAATCAAACCAGTACTTAATGAATGCCGAGGTGCCGCACTTCGGCGCGAAAATTCTTCATTTATCAATCGATAAATATAATTAATATTGTCTCCTCTGATTTGATTTACGTGAAGACACCCTGTAAATGGTAACCTTAGGAACGGGAAGTAAATTTGTACACACAATGTCCGTTTCAAGACTTATACGTTCTTTGTGTACTGCGGGGGTCTCTGCCCACCCTGCCCTTCATCAAATTACGCCACTGAATCAAAGAGAATCGCGGATGATGGCTTCCTAAATCCGACCATTGACTTCCGGACTAGCGAACTGTTGAGAGTAGGTCAGCATTAGGCGGGTCACCTTTTCAAATGATTGACCTCGTCGGGAAAAACCACTTGATATTAATATTGACAGGTAAATTGCGGTCATGTCCCCTTCATGTCACGTCCCCCTAATGTCACATCACTTTTTATTTCTTCTTACAGTCCCACTCGACCTTATTTGTAAGAACCGAACGTCACAGGTAGTTTCAATTGGTGGGTAAACATCGATATGGTTTGAAGGGAATTAGATTTTCGAAAAATTTAGATTAATAATGATGATCAAATACCGGTTATCCGTTTTCAATTATAGAATTTTAATTCCTATGACAACTTATCAGTATTCTTACCATCTCAGATTGCGAACATCTCCATATTGACAGGTGGCTAGATAGTTAATCTTACATATTTTCCTTTATACTTTTCCTTTATTCTTCAATTGAATGACAACCGATGTCCGAGCCTAATAGGGCAACACTACGGCCCAGCTCGGAGTTGGTTATGACTTCTTCTTTTTATCAAACTACCTATAACGATATTTACAGCATTTCAATATATTAGGTAGGTACCAATCCCAACATTTGAATTCCGCTTTCCTGAAATTTGGCACATAGTTGATATGTAATTTATATTCTTATTAGAGTAAAAGGTGCAAATTGGAGCCCCCTCTTTAGTTTTTGGATTTAAAGCATTTTTGACAGCAAAATTGAAAATTTTTGGATCGCAAGTAAAAAAGTTTACTTAATGTTGAGAAGCAAAACGAACATATTATTCAATGGTTCATGATTTGAATTTCTACTAAGCTTTGGAGTGTCCCTGTTTCACAGGTGATTTTGTGATTATTGAATTTCAGGAGATATGCATAGAGCACTTAAATCGGTTCTCAACCAAAATACCTATGTGGATTGATCAGTTGATCATATTTGTGTGCCTCCTGAAATTCATAATCGCCCTATCCTGTGAAACACGCAGACTCCAAAGCTTAGTAGAAATTCAAATCATGAATGCAAGCTGATTGAATAATAAACCCCAGTGAAAGAATTTGCAGCGTTTTTTTTTTTTGAACCTCAATACCCCCCCAACATAAAAACATCTATAATTTATCAAGTCCTTTGGCACTCGTATTGCGTTAAAACTTCCCCAAATCCAAATTTATACGATGTAGCCAAAGGTAGACAGATCTAGAGGGGGCACACAAATATCATCAACTGATCAATCCAAATGTTTTGGATGAGAACCGATTTACGTGGTCTATGCATATCTCCTGAAATTCAATAATCGCTCTATCACCTGTAAAACACGCACACTCCGAAGCTTAGTAAGATTCAAATCATGAACGCAAGCCAATTGAATAATAAATCCCAGTGAAAGAATACTTATTTACCACGGTAATAATATTGAATAACAAACCCCAGTAATAATATTGAATAATATTTACCTATATATTATCAGCGTTTCATGCATATCAGAATGCTTCAACCCGTGTATCGGCTACTATTTACACAAGTATTCACATCGGCTATCACTACAGTATCCACTTTCACTACAACTCGACGCTATCGGCCGGGCATCACTAGGTTACAAACAAACAATAATAAACGAAAAAACGCAAATGTTGCCACCATAAATCGGGCCATACATCGGGAATGGTTTGACCTACGGACCTGGGGAAGGGCTCATTCGATTCCTCGTGGAGCGTTCTTCAAAAAGAGTACAAATTTAGGCCGCCTTGACTTTTTTTTTGAGGTTTTTAGGGATTTTACAAAATTTTGACAACCCAAAGGGCAATTTAAATTATTGCAGATTCGGATTCTACACCCTTTGAAACGTAAACCATGAAATTTTCAGGGGGGTTAGCATTTTTTTTCCAGAGCGATTACAATGGTTTATTATTGAATAATAAACCAAAAGTTTACGTAATGTTGAGAAGCAAAACGAACATATTATTCAATGGTTCATGATTTGAATTTCTATTTGGAGTGTCCCTGTTTCATGATATTGTGATTATTGAATTTCAGGAGATATGCATAGAGCATTTAAATCGGTTCTCAACCAAAATACATATTTGGATTGATCAGTTGATAATATTTGTGTGCCTCCTGAAATTCCTGACTCTTTTGTTTGTTTTGATCTCAGTAACCTAATGATGTAGTGTATGTGAATGCGAATGTACATCGGGAACGGTTTGAGCTACGAAACTGTGGAAGGGATCATTCGATCCCTCAAGGAAAGTTCTTTAAAAAAAGTCCAAATTTAGGCCGCCTTGACTTTTTTTTTTTTAGGTTTTTAGGGATTTTACAAAATTTTGACAACCCTTAAAGGGCAATTTAAATTATTGCAGATTCGGATTCTACACCCTTTGAAACTCAAACCATTAAATTTTCAGGTTGGGTTAGAATTTTTTTTTTTCAAGAGCGATTACAATGGTTTATTATTGAATAATAAACCAAAAGTTTGCAGATTAAAAAAACCTCCAAATGTGGCACGTAGTCACCCCATTTTACGGTATATATTGCACCATTGTATTTAATTTCAAATCAGCTTTCGTTTCATACATTCTGACTAGTAAAGGTTGGATTTTACGGAGTTATGTTTAAGCTCATTCATTAATCAGTCATCAACTGTCTTTGGGACATCTAAAAGTGGTTTGGTTTCCATAGAAGCGATCTTGACGCGCCCGTCCCCGAACGTGATCTGACGTTCCCGCTACCGCGAGTGTGAATCCACCTGGTGGCCCACCCCCCCCAAGCTTCATGACGCACCCCCCTCCCGTCCAAACTTGATGAGGCACCCCCTCCACAACTTGATGACGCACACCCCCCCCCCAAACTTCATGACGCACACACAGCAATATTCGAGCACTGTCGTTTTCATTAATACATTTTCAGATAGAAAAACGAACCATATTTAAATTAATTACTAGGTTATTATCATGTACCTACGTTCTATCTAGTGATGCAATAGGTATATTTTTTAATGTCGCCACGTTAAACACTGTTTCAATAAACTTTACCCCCCCCCCCCCCCCCCCAAGAATTTCAGTGACGCAAGTCTGCGTCATAGCCCCCCCCCCCCCCTGTGGGAACCCCTGCCACTAACCGTATAATAACTAATGATAAATAACTAACCCTATAATAATTAATAATAATCACACCATCAAAGGAAACGGTTGATTGATTGGTCTGATTTACGAAACAGTACACAGCAGCACGGAAAGAGAGTAAGAAAACAGGATGAAAAGAGAAGGTAATGGTGGTAGCTAGGTGATGGTAAAGCTACCAAGATGAGATGCAAAACCCCCATCGTTCCCCGCGGAGGTCGGGGTTGCACTGTCCCGGAAATGAACGTCTAGTTCATGTGATCTATTCAGTCAACTAATCTGTCGCTAGAGGAATAGTATAGTTAGAATAATATTACTATGAGTAATAGAATATTACTATTATGAGTTATAGAATCATGAGTAGTGTAAGCAACAATCACACTAGTGAATTTATACGTACATGATACAAATTTAAGATCGTGTTTACACATTAAGGGAATACTCTAGTTAGAATATACACGTATGATCAGGGAACTATTTTCGATATGCTGCCTGTTCCGAAGCGTTATGAGTGTATGTTCAACTACGGATAGTCGTTAAACTCATAGGTAGCATGTTTTCACATTGTGGGAATAGTTTAGTTGGAATATATACCTATAATCAGGGAACTATTTTCGATATGCTGCCTGTTCCGAAGCGTTATGAGTGTATGTTCAACTACGGATAATCGTTAAACTCATAGGTAGTGTAAGCTACAATCACACTAACGAATTTATACGTGCATAATAAAACATTAGGAACAAAGATGGTTCGAAAGAAAATAGGAGTAATATCAGACTAAAGAAAAACCTTCGCTTTTTTCCACGAATTTGGTCTGAGAAAGGTCTGAAACGTATCATGTTATTTATTCCTCCTTGGGCTTAGCTGGTCCTACTACCTTTCCTAGACCAATTATAATCTATTATCCTTCTATTTACTAATCATTGCATGGAACTTTCTAAACATGCAACCGAATCTCGATCTATACGTTTTGTTATTAGAGATTTTGTAGGAAAATAATGGTACTTACCGATGCATTTGCATGTTCCCGCATTCCATTGTACCAATCCACGAAGATTCATCGTCCGAATCGATGGAAGATGAAGATGAAACGCGCGAACACGGAACGGAGTAAACTACCGGAGACGGCCACGCCCGAAGGACAGGAGAAGACTGGTCGAGGCAGGCCGCTCTCCGATGAGCTGGCCGGCGGAGGGATACAAGGGCGTTGGCCCCGGTTCCAGGAAACTTCGTGATTCCGATGTTTTAGGCGCCCGAAAACTTGAAAAACACGAACCTTTCGGCGCACCTTCACAAAAAACACTTCAAAATAAACGTGAAAACAGAGTACCACGTCCTACTCATCAAAAATATAGGAACTACTTTTCTAATACAGGGTGTACACCGTATGATCCGAAAAACTTCGTACACGTATTCTAAAACTAGTTTCCAACAAAAATTGCCTCTTAGAAATTTTTTTTTAGAGGCTTCGTTTTTGAGTTATTTCACTTTTAAGATTGTTTTCGTGTTTTCGAACTTACTTCACTAAAACGGCCGTAACTCCGGCGTTTTCAAAGTATTTGCAAATCTAAGTACGCCGTTGGAAAGAGCATAAAATTATCTATCGTCTCAGTATTAAATAATAATTTTTTAAAAGGAAGTAAAGAGTAAAAATGAGCCTGAAAGGGTGTTATGTTTAAGATCATTCATTAATCAGTCATCAACTGGGACATCTAGAAGTCAATTACTGGGTATGGAGACACAGTGATCAGTTGAAGGGCTTTTATGCCTACTTTCGTGCCTAATCGATCTACCGCACTTCAATAATTATGTACAGTATCTGGACCTGAAGTTACTTTCGATCCGCAAGTAACAGCATCCGCGGATTTCGGAGATTTGCAGATTTGGATTCTACACCCTTTGAATCGTAAACCATGAAATTTTCAGGGGGTTAAAACTTTTTTCCAAGAGCGATTACAATGGTTTATTATTGAATAATAAACCAACAAGATGTATCTATCAGATACCGCGTGTATCCACGGTAATTGTGTTTTCTAAGAAGTTTGTTGGTTTATTATTCAATAATAAACCATTATAATCGCTCTTGAAAACCACTGGGGTTTATTATTCAATTGGCTTGCGTTCATGATTTATGGTCCTGTTACCTGCGGGCCTTGAATACGAGTCAAGTGTGGTTTTCAAGAGGTAATGACCCAAACAACGAAAAACTCTTCATGATCCAAAACCATTTCAGATACATCTGAACAGTAGTTCAAAAGTGGAAAACTTAGTAGTTAATTTTAATCGTGAAAAAAAGAAAGAATACAAGGAATAACAGAAAGAGACGTTCATCAGACGTTGCAGGCAACGCTTTCAAAACGAGAATATGTACAGAATGTGCAACATTAATCTTAAATCGCTTAAATAGGTTGTTACTGTTGTGAAGGTATTTCTAATAAACAAGATTTCTGATTGATCAGTCAGTGAACTCGTTTGATGTTGACGATCTGGAGATGTTACGGGCACACGTTGATTGTGCTGGGGCAGAACGCATTGTACTTATGCGATTGTGCAAGTAATAAATAAGTTCCCTGTTTTTCTTTCTGGGGCTTCATACATTTGAAAAATTATTTTTGTTAATTTAAAGGCTGTTTTTTACTGCTTTTCCATAATTTTCGGCGGAGGTCCGTATTTGCACTTTTGGTTCTTATCGTTAAGTTCTAGAAATCTTAATTTTCAGTTCCCAAAGTTGATTTCGGTTTATTATTCAATAATAAACAATTGTAATTGCTCTTTAAAAAAAAAAATTCTAACCCCCCCCCCCCCCCCTGAAAATTTTACGTAAAACCTTTCTATGGTTTACGTTTCAAAGGGTGTAGAATCCGAATCTGCAATAAAAAAATTTCCGTCCGTCCGCCGTACGCCGTACGCACGATTTCTCCCAAACGGCTGGAGCAAAAAAGCTGAAATTTTCAGGAAAAATCCATCTTGGTCCGGCGACGCCCCAATTCTTGAGCCAGCTCTCTCACTTAATTTAAAGTGCCCTTTAAGGGTTGTCAACGTTTTGTAAAATCCCTGAAAACCTCAAAAAAAGTCAAGGCGGCCTAAATTTGTACTCTTTTTGAAGAACATACCACGAGGAATCGAATGAGCCCCTCCCCACGTCCGTAGCCCAAACCATTCTCGATCTATGGCCCGATTTATGGTGCTGACATTCGCGTTATTTTGGATATCAGTAACCTAGTGACGTAGTGATGTAGTAATGTGGATACTGAAGTGAACTCCTAAACGGCTTTGTAGCCGATACACGGGTTGAAGCATTCTGATTACCATGAAAAAATGCTGCAAGTTCTTTCACTGGGGTTTATTATTCGATTGGCTTGCGTTCATGATTTGAATTTCTACTAAGCCTTGGAGTGTGCGTGTTTCACAGGATACAGCGATTATTGAATTTCAGGAGATTTGCATAGAGCACGTGAATCTGTTCTCAAGGCTCACTGACATCCACATAAATTCAAGTGCAATTATATTTTAGACTTTTACGAACTTATTAAGGTGAACCCAAGGTTGATACGGTTGTGCAGTTAAAACTAGCATGGAAATACAAAATTCAATTAGTATTCGTCGATACAGTGAAACAATCAAATAAATACTGGTGTTGTTGATTAAAACCTTAGGGCGCTTTTGCCAAAGTTGAGGTTTCGCGGGTAGCCAACAATATCACAAAATATGCTGCTTTGCCACTACTTAGTAGGAGAATTACGTCTCTTTGGTATGAAGTCAGTCAAGTTAACAAGTTAACAGACTCTATTAACCAAAAACGAGACAATTTTGTTTGGAGGGGAAGTGAAGAAAATTCAGAGTGGGGAATTGCGGGGAGCAGAGAGAGGGGGTTAGTAGAAACCAATCAGGGACGGGGTTACAATTACCCCGGGAAACCCCAGGGTGCTAGGGGGGGGGGACTACGAGTGACTAACCTTTCGCCAGAAAAAAAGGGTGGCTTGGGAAAAACCAACGGCACAAAGCAGCTAGGGGAATTTGGCGTTATTTTGGTTTATTATTGTTTTTGTGTTGATATCAGTAACCTAGTGACGTAGTGATGTAGTGATGTAGGTCACAAATAATGTGGATACTGGAGTGAACTCCTAAACGGCTTTGCAGCCGATACACGGGTTGAAGCATTCTGATAACCATTAAAAAAAGAAAAAACGCTGCAAGTTCTTTCACTGGGGCTTATTATTCGATTGGCTTGCGTTCATGATTTGAATTTATACTAAGCCTTGGAGTGTGCGTGTTTCACAGGTGATAGAGCGATTATTGAATTTCAGGAGATTTGCATAGAGCACGTGAATCTGTTCTCAAGGCTCACTGACATCCACATAAATTCAAGTTCAATTATATTTTAGACTTTTACGAACTTCATGGTTAGAAAGGGTAAACTCTAGTTTGTTTAAATTGATCGTCTTAGGGATACAATGCAATTAATCATGTAACAAGGCCACACGAGCGAACTTTGAAAGAAAACGCTGCAAATCTTTCACTGGGGTTCATTATTCAATTGGCTTGCGTTCAGGATTTGAATTTATACTAAGCTTTTGAGTGTGCGTGTTTCACAGGTGATAGAGGATTAATGAATTTCGGGAGGCACACAAATATGATCAACTGATCAATCCAAATAGGTATTCTTTAAATTAAGTGAGAGAGCTGGCTCAAGAAATGGGGCGTCGCCGGACCAAGATGGATTTTTCCTGAAATTTTCAGCTTTTTTGATTCAGCCGTTTGGGAAAAATCGTGCGTACGGCGTAAGGCGGTCGGACGGAAATTTTTTTATTGCAAATTCGGATTCTACACCCTTTGAAACGTAAACCATAAAAAGGTTTTACGTAAAATTTTCAGGGGGGGGGGGGGTAGAATTTTTTTTTTCAAGAGCGATTACAATGGTTTATTATTGAATAATAAACCAAAATCAACTTTGGGAACTAAAAATTAAGATTTCTAGAACTTAACGATAAGAACCAAAAGTGCAAATACGGATCTCCGTCGAAAATTATGGAAAAGCAGTAAAAAACAGCCTTTAAATTAACAAAAATAATTTTTCAAATGTATGAAGCCCCAGAAAGAAAAACAGGGAACTTATTTATTACTTGCACAATCGCATAAGTACAATGCGTTCTGCCCCAGCACAATCAACGTGTGCCCGTAACATCTCCAGATCGTCAACATCAAACGAGTTCACTGACTGATCAATCAGAAATCTTGTTTATTAGAAATACCTTCACAACAGTAACAACCTATTTAAGCGATTTAAGATTAATGTTGCACATTCTGTACATATTCTCGTTTTGAAAGCGTTGCCTGCAACGTCCTTGTAGAACGCACCTGGCGCTGCACGCGATCTTCCGCACACAAAAATTAAACTCTTGTTGGTTCTCCTTTCGCAAAGGGCAGGTGCGGCTCATTCGCCTTAACCTTCAACGGAAGCCAAAGTCAACTTCGGCCTGGAATATTCGTGACTGATGTTGAGGTCACGGGTCACGGTGTAGACAGAAGCTGGTCCTTGAACAGTTATTTTCTGATCAACCGTTCAGTTCATGTTGACTCGTTATTTTCGGTAATGAACTATCGTACTTAGGGACCCCTAGTAGGGGACAGAGGCAGGCAAAGCAATTTATTGACTTCTCTAAGAAGAGAGCTGACGAGCTGCTCAGCCTAGGAAGAACGTGTGACACTAAGCGTTTGTTCAAATAAGCCACAATAGAGTGCGCGACATAGCTGTCGACCTCTTCTCTTATCTAATGATTGTTGATATGCAGTTATTAAATATTAAAACAATGTGCTCCGTTCATTAGTATAATTAAAAGTATTTTTTCATAACCAGCGCTCTAAAATAATACAGAAGGAAGATACGTGTAGTAACGGGGCACTATCCTCTTACATACCATCTCCACAAAATGGGCAAATCTGACTCCACCATCTGCTGGTTCTGTGGGGCATTGAGCTAGCAAAACAGCGTTTTATAACCTGGGGACAGGCTTTCATTGATCCTCGGGTTATTAGCTAGGCATACACGAACATTCCAATCCAACCGTCGGTTTTTCTGACAGTCCAGGCGCGCGGATTCCATCAAAAATCCGACCTGTCCGTTAGTGGTCGATGGCAGTCTTGATCCGCCGCTTTAAAACTGTGGTCTTTACTGATAGTCCAGACCCTCGGTTTCTGAACCGTTGCACTCTACTGACGTAGAGTTTAAAAAGTTGGGTAACTCGTCCTTACGTCCATAACCGTTCGTTAGTGGAGAAGTCACAGTTTTTTCAGCGGAAAACCGTCGGTTTTGGAGTGTCCAGCGTGTTGGACAGTCCAGAGGCCAGAAGTAGAGGTTTTTTCTCAGTGCAGCTACTATACTCTCGTCGGAGATGGAAGAAAGGACTAAAAAAATCATAGCTGCTGCAGGTGGTATGTACGCCTTGAGCATATTAGTATCTCGTAAAAAGGATCGCAAAAAGTGGGAGAAGGAATGGATTTCCCGAAGAAATGCCCATAGCCATATGGGTCTCGTGAAGGAACTTCAAGCTGAAGAACGTGAAGACTACAAGAACTATTTGAGGATGGACGAGGCCAGGTTTTGCATGGTGAACCGTCAGTTTTGGACTGCGGTTTTTTCCCTCCACCGACTTACAAATTTGAACTGCAGGTTTTTCGAAAAAACTGTTTAACTTGAACCGTCAGTTTCGGACTGCGGTTTTTTCCCTCCACTGACTTACAAATTTGAACTGCAAGTTTTTCGAAAAAACTGTTAAACTTGAACCGTTAGTTTTGGACTGCGAGTTTTCTTCTCCACTAACGTAGATTCCAAACCTGCAGGTTTCCAAAATAAACTGTCAAACCGTCGGAAATCCCGCTCGTGTATGCCAAGCTACTAAAACGGGAGGGGTTAAGACTCTCCTTTCATTCGCCAAAACTAGGTGGGGAAGGGTGGACCTACTAGCTTTGGCTGGGGTGGACCACATTAGGTCGTCACAAGAGATCGGGATGTCAATGCCTACCCAGTAATTTCCAAGCAGTTAGAGCTTCGGTCCCAGGCAGTTCCTGACGATGGGTGCAAGTCTTGTACACTGCTGTACCACTGTTCGGCAGAGTGTCCAGGTCGGGCAGTTAAATGTGCCTGGTTGGAGGTAACTGCAAAATATTTTCGTATTAGAATAACCCTTCTATCTAAATCTCCGATCTGTGTTATGGAGGTTGTCTCTGAGGTACACCATCTAAACTCGATGCCTCTAGTCGATCCGATAAAAAGATCCCTCTTAAATTTTAGCACATTCAATTGATTAGGACAGAAGATAGCTCATTCAGCTGATTGCTGCAGCAACCTCATCAGATTTCAGACGCCCTGCCATGAACTTATAAATATCTCTTTCTGTTATTCCTTGTATTCTTCCTTTTTTCACTATTAAAATTAATTATTAAGTTTTCCACTTTTGAACTACTGTTCAGATGTGTCTGAAATGGTTTTGGAACATGAAGAGTTTTTCGGTGTTTGGGACCTCTTGAAAACCACACTTGACTCGTATTCAAGACCCGCAGGTAACAGGACCATACTCGCCGCTATCGATACCTACCTCATTGTTTGATAATCCCGTTCCTAAGTGAAAATATAAATAATGGACTCCAAATTCCCCAAGCTGCTTTGTGCCGTTGGTTTTCCCAAGCCACCCTTTTTCTGGGAAACGGTCAGTCACTTGTAGTCTCCCTCCTAGCACCCTGGGGTTTCCCGGGGTAGTTGTAACCCCGTCCCCGATTGGTTTCTACTAACCCCCTCTCTCTGCTCCCCGCAATTTCCCACTCTGAATTTTCTTCACTTCCCCTTCAAACCAAATTTTCTCATTTTTGGTTAATAGAGTCTGTTAACTTGTTAACTTGACTGACTTCATACCAAAGTGACGTAATTCTCCTACTAAGTAGCGGCAAAGCAGCATATTTTGAGATATTGTTGGCTACCCGCGAAACCTCAACTTTGGCAGAAGCGCCCTAAGGTTTTATTCAACATCACCTTCATTTATTTGATTGGTTCACTGTATCGACGAATACGAATTTAATCATGTATTTCCATACTAGTTAATTGAGCATGTACGCATTCATTTTAAAAACAACCTCCATCAGTTAACTGCACAACAGTATCAACCTTGGGTTCACCTTAACAACTCCTATCTTTATCCATATCGTAAAATCAACAATTAGAATATCATCACCTGATAAGTGAAATTAAATTTTGATGCCGGAGAATCAAAGTCAAGCTTCGCACACGGCCCACAGAAGCTAACGTTCAAACTTGGACATGACACAATTCTTGGGCTCACTCAGCTGATGAAGGACGCGATTTCATTATTTTAGTTGGTCGTACCATTTATGGCAGAAATGAAATCATATTAGAGAATTTTCTCGAGATAATTGTGCTCTAAAAAAGTGTTTAATTAAGTTTGACGGCTTAAACAATTCAAATCATGTTAAATCAGTTAACAATTTGCCTGTCTCAGGTAAAATCCATGTTCTGGCAGCTTAATTCAAGAATTAAACTTCGTCCGGTCCATTGTCTCCTTCAAAGAGGTAGGAAAGCCAAAATAGCCTCTGATAATTGTTATTCCGACTGCTCGTTCACGTTTCTGGATCGCTCCTCTTTGCTCCTCTTGGCAATTCTCATTAAACGAAATGATGCTCATTCATAACATGAATGGCTTTCGACCCATTTCCTCATTCCAAGTTTTAAAAAAGACGCGAAAAGTTTATTGGAAATTAAAAAAAGAACTTAATCGACAGTTGAAAATAATACAATAAAAAAAAATTTTCGCAGTTAAAAAGAATACCAGTTCTCTGGAAACATTTGGATATCAAATCGAAAGCCTTAGCCACGTCAAGGATGTTAGTGTTATTACTTTTTACTTGCGCCCAAGCTTAAGTAAATTTCCTCCGTGAACTTGAATAAGACGCCCTCTTTGTTCACACCTATTTTAAAGCCGAATCGCTGTGATCCTATGGCCTTTGGCTTTTCCAGGTAGCCCACTAATCAGGATTTGAGTCGAAATTTTACGAAATGTGGTTCGAAAATCCAACTTCTATCCAGGTAATTTCAAAATTTCGGTCACTGATCAGTATTGCCGTCAAATCTCAACTAAATACAGTTTTGTAAGTGTTTTAAAATTTTCTCCAATGTGGATGTACATGTTCCATGGAAAAGTATGTAAAAGTTGTGCCTACAGGACCCAGGAGAAAATACCAAAGTCCGTATTTCTCACTCCCTACAGCTGTCACTAACCAGAGGTATACAACTTCCATCGTCACTACTCAGCGAAATATTTATTGGGGCTGTTATATCTACTTACACTATGAAAGAACACACCACCTACAATGGATATCTGCCTCAGGAGAAAAAATAGGATCAAATCAATAGCCTTATCAACCCATTATTTCAGTGTCACACGATTTTTCCTCACTCCCTACAATGTTTTGAAAAGTAGCCCCCAACTGACAGGAAAGGGTGTTTATGAGGTTGATTCTGTTTTTTTGGCATCCCTTATTCAAGATGGTCCTAACGCTGGTGGTTAGATTTTGCCTAGACCTTCCCACTCAGGGAATTGAAAAAACATATTTAATCACTAAAACCTAAATTTTGGTTCCTATATTAGGCCTAATTGAATTTGTCAAATTCGTCTAGGAGTACTTAAAAACCCTGTTTTCAAGTGTCTGACATTCAAAATTTTCCATTCGTGAAAATTCAATTGTTATATTTTTTATTGAACAACGAAAAAGTAATTGAGGAGTTTTTAAAAATACAATCACTAAAAACTTATTTTTTGTAGGTATATTAGGCCTAATTTTGAACTTGTTAAACTCTTCTAGGAGTGATTAAAAACACTGTTTTCAAGTATCTAATTTTCAAAATGATCAACATTTTCCGGGGGTATGGCCCCCAGACCCTCCCGTTGGCCCGCACCACCACCTCCACATTATGATACGGCCCTTGGGGCAAATAGTTTGGAGACCGCTGATTTAGATGATTTGTGTCATCTTCTGCAGCTTCATAAATTGTACTGTGACCCAAGATTGCTTTTTTGACGCAGTTTCGTTAGAATAAGACTAACTGGATTGAGTTGATAATGTCGGTGCCGTAGTTTGCCATTGTGTTTTGGCGTGTTTACCTCGGGTTTTAATAAACTCGGAGCAAATGAATCGGCCAACTGCTCTAGAAAATTGTCGAGACTATGCAAATCGGAGGAGATGATAAGTATGTAAGTGTGTCAAAGGTAGAAGAAAGTGGGGGCTGATCGATATAGAAGGCCAAGCAAAGGCAGTCAGATGGTTGCAGGCGGGGTGGCATGTGCCATTGCGATGGAGGTGAAGACCCGCCCGGCCGAGAGCGCCCACGGGGAGCGACGGACGCCTTCGACCCCGCTCCGGCACCGACCGTCGACGGGGAAACTTCTCGAGTTGACTCCGCTGTGGGAGGCGATTCTGAAGTATAACAGGTTCCCTCAGAACGTGGACAGACTCAATGTCTTCACCGAGCTGGCCGTCCGTCTCAACGAGCCCGAGTGGGAAGTGAGACAACACGCGTTGAGAGTCCTAGCTGACCTCATCCCCGTCGTTTCTAAAGGCTTCAGCCCCGAAGACCTCGACGCCCTGATGGTCCCGGCGGTTTTAAGCGACGTGACTCACAATTTAGGTCATCCCGCTCCAGCTGTCCGCAATAGCGCCCTCGACGTCCTCACAACGTACCTCAAATTCACCTCCGACCCGGAATTCGTGTTAAGATCCATCGTCAGCACGGGGTTAGAATCTCCAGCAGCCACGGCCAATTTAGCTTCAACCGTCGTCCAAGTGCTTCCTCGCCTCATCGACCAAACCCTGTCAATATCCCACCAGAGTCTGGTCCATCTCGTGACCGCAGTGTCCAAAAAATTAACTCACATGCCATCGCAACGGCAAGTAATTGAAACTATGAATAAAATCAAAGAACACGTTGGAGACTCAAGGTTTGATCATTTTTTGGAAAGTTACTATCCGCAAGTTAAACGGGATTTAGACGTGTTATGTCAGGTTTATCAGGTGGAGCCGAGTTTACGAGATTCTGGTATTGATTTGCAGAGTCCTCCTCAAACGGGACAGGACACGTGGAGTGACTCGAGCCCGTCTCCAACGCAGATCAAACTGGAAGATGTCAAAGCTGAGGAGTATGATGGGGCTGAGAGCGACCAAGAGTCTGAAGATGAGAAGGAGCAGAGTGGAGGGGATTTGATGATGGATAGCACGGTTTTGACGGCTCGGGTGGAAACGGGGGTGGATGGTGAGTTCGAGGACGAAGATGATAATTTGAGGAAGAGCCCGCGGCGCGTGCGATTTGGCGGGGAGGTGGTGAAGCTTCGCACGCCCGATTCGGATGTCACGGCCGACGGTGGTAAAAACGGATCTGTCGCTTCGGAGTCGCCGTTCTCCGAGGAGAAGAGCGACGGGGACGCGGTCGAGTCGTCATTCGAGGTGATTCCCCAGGTGGAGTCACCAGCTCGAGCGAGGTCCGGTCACGTCTCCCAGATCAAGTCCCCGCCTCGAATCAGGTCGAGTCACATCCCTCTGCCCATCCGCCCGGTGGTGAGTCGTCCTCGGAGGAGGAGCCCAGTGAAATATGACGGCGGTGACTCCTACGTCCCGACTTACGACGGCGGCGAGTCCATTACGTCGTCCTCCGAGGGAGAGACTTTCATGAAACGCGACTTCTTCGTGCTCCAGCGTGGGGAGCTCGCCAACCTCAGCTTCCTCCCGTCCGATCTCCTCCAACTCCTCGCTAAAAAGGTAACTTCTATCACATCTTCTAACTAATTTTCACACAAATTGCATAGAAACTAATGATTTCACTCACCACAAAAACATCAGAGTAGGGCTAAATGCAACTATCTCCTCTAGGTCCTCGCTAAAAAGGTAACTTCTATCACATCTTCTAACTAATTTTCACACAAATTGCATAGAAACTACTAAAATCACTCACAACAAAAACATCAAAGTAGGGCTAAATGCAACTACGAGCACAGATCAGGGTTGTAATAAAAGGTATTAGAATTCCCATTACAAAGTCCCATTCCTGTTGAAGATATAATTGCCATTACCATTCCGATTCCTGCAATGGTAATTGAAAATGCAATTACTTTTTCTGATTACATGTAATGGGAATTCAAAAAAACCCATTCCCATTACATGTAATCAGAAAAAGTAATCGATTACCATTACAGGAATTTGCAATGGAGTAATCACATTACACGCCTGTAATTGGGTTACAAGTGAATGGAAGGTTGTATGCAGTTTTGGGCAAAATGCATAAAAACTACTAGTTAACCTCTATCAAGTCGTCTCAGGTGTAAAACAACTCAAAACCAGCCCAAAATCACTGAGAAACTTATAAAACTTTGCCAACTACTCCGCGGACCCCCTTCCCCTAGGTGGAGCTCGATATCCTGCTAAGTTAGCCTATATCAAGTCATGTCATGTGTAAACCAGCCCGAAATCATTAAGAAATTGACACACAACTCTTGCCACAAGACCGCGAGGTGTGTTCAGGTGTAAACCAACTCAAAACCAGCCCAAAATCACTGAGAAACTTATAAAACTTTAATAACTACTCCGTAGACCCCCTCCCCTTAAGATAATGTCATCAAGAAAAACGAAATACGAACTAACGAACGAAAATGAAAGATTTGAAATTGCACATAACTGTGATAAACATCTATAATGGGACTACTGATCCATTACAGGTTCCAATTCCTGTAATGACCATCGGAATTGCCTTTAATTTTTCCGATTACATGTAATTGGAATGGTTTTTGAATTCCCATTTTCAAATCAGAAAAGGTAATTGCATTTTCAATTACCATTACAGGACTTGGAACGGAATTATAGTTACTCTCAATGAAATATTGTTGTTCAAAGGCCTGAATTCCCTGAACAATGGCTGGTGTCAAAGATGGTTAAGGCGGGGGAATCCCGATTTTTTTGCCATATTTTTGAAGCTGAACCGCCTTAACATGCATGTAAGGCGATTCACCATAAAAACAACAGGGTTAGCGACCTCTTGTTTTTTAAAGTTAATCACCTCAACACTACAAATTAAGCTAAACCAAGTGAAAATTTGAAAGAGAAACACCTGTCAATTTTCGAAGACTCGTCTAACTTCAAATTAAGCTTTTGAAAGTAAAACCCCTTATCCCAATTTTCGCTGAGTTAAGGCGTTTCACCATCAAAAATATCCACGAATCAATATTGGTATGAGACGTTTTTGAACAGCGTTAAGGTGTTTCACCTTTAAAAAACAGTTAGCTAAGGCATTTCACCTTCAAATTCAACGATTGATCGATTTTGAGTGTAGGAATTACCCCACTTCTAAATGAAATTTCAAAATTTGGACATCACCATCGAAAAGAGCACAACATAAATAGAGGGGATACGTAAAAAACTCATTTTTGTCAACCTTGGTGATAAGGCGTTTTTGTTTCAAACGGCAGTTTGCAATGAACCTTGGGATTGCCGAATTTCAGAAGCCAATACTAAAGCTCAACCGATTTTCAATTTTCTTATTTTCTTCGATCTCAATTTCAGTCTAATTGTAGGGGAAGGTGTTGTACCTTGGGACAATTTGTAAACAAATGTATTTTATTTTACTTGGGTAAAACTTATAGTAAAAATGAAAGTAGTAGGTTATTGCTTACCTTTTAAGGGATCTACTAACACTTTAAAACTTAAAAAATATTACTTATCAAGAGAGTAATAAATTATTTTGTTAACCCTTGCAGAAGGTTACTGTTGTACCTTGGGACATAGGATTCCTTGGGACCAGATGAAAAACAAACAAATTTTAACACATAAATCTTATAATTACATATAAAAATACAAAACCATTACAGCAAACATTATATGTCAGATTAATACAAATAAATCTACTAGATTAGTCCAATTTGCATGTCGTAACCATTAAAGTTCACAGGGAATTTAAGTGATTCAATGACCCGCTGAAGATCCTGCAGCTATGGGCGGAGGCAGTTTAAAATGATCTCTTCTTCTCCTATTTCATATATGGTCTCAAGATGAACGTGTTTGCCTGTCTTAACCAAATAATCTCAGATACAAAGTCCCAAGGTACAACCTCAAATTAGTCCCAAGGTACAACACACTGCAACAAATGAAAACATGACCTTTAAAAGTGTTTGAGGTTAACATTACAGGTTAACTAACTGCACCATTAAATTGAGTACAATTTAAGCTTTAATATACTGTCTTACTTTTTAACAATAATTAATTAGGACAAAATATAAAAAAAAACAACGAAACAACAAAAAATTTACTTAATGGTGATTGTTAAAATCACAGTCCAAAGGTCCAGTCATTCTAACTGAACTTTTTGGCTAGTACATCAGGTTAGTTTAGTGTTTCACCAACAGATGGCAGAGCTATACTCTTTGTCCCAAGGTACAACTGTCCCAAGGTACAACACCTTCCCCTACAATAAACTGCCATTTCGGTTTAGGTGACAGAAGAATGGAGTAGGTGACAGTCAATCTTGTCAACTCAACTCAATTTCTATCGATTCATATCATCCTTTTTGTGTCCAATTATGATTCAGATTCAGTATGTGAAAATATTTCAGGTCACTCAGTTTTCATTATAGGTGGGGTCGAAGGGAGGGGGTAATAGTGATTCCATCAAAATCTTCATCTGACTTTATTAATCAAACACTTTTCTTTTTGACCCTAATTTTTATTGGGCAACAAATCTCAGAAATTTTGAGTGGTGGTGGTTTTCCATGCACTGCTAATGCATCAATTCCAGTGGCTTAAACGTTATTTTCGACCCCCCCCCCCCCCCTAAGTTATTTGTGGATCATTGAATCGCCGATAGAACGTAATGAAACAGTTTCGTAATTCCAATGTAGTGTATGCAATTATCATTTATCACCAATCACATTTTAGTATTTTGATCATAATGTTACATTACGAAAGTTTGCCACTCTTTGGAAAGAGCGAGAAATAACAGGGAAATACATTTCGTACGTTGGCAGCAGCTAGCAGGCATAACAACGCGGCCGTGCTCGGTCGGCTCTCTACAACAAAATCCCGCATTTGTATTATTTGGGAATGGGTTTTGAAACATTGTTGACAGGGATAAGCAGTAATGCCAACATGGGAATATTAAAAGACCCAAAATCAACGCTCATTACCCTAGGTGACTTAATATTTCAACTTTTTTGGTCTTAGACATACGCAGTGTACGGAAGTACAAAGAACGGTTGCATAAATAACATTAATCAAGAATTTAAACAATAAAATTCGTCATGATTGGGAATTTTGCCAGCCCTCGCACACCATACATTTTTCTGCTCGATAAAGAACTTTGTTTTTGTTTTGAAACACATTTCAGATCTTTCCAATTTAATTACGGAAGGATGTGAATGGAGAGGGTAATAGTGATTAATCGCTGCCTTCACGATCTTCACATTTTTGCCTTAAAAACCACTCTTGTGTATTAATCATCGGGAATTTGAATTAATTTGGAATCAGATTTCGTGTCGGGACCGAGGGAGGCTGATTCAGTCAATCGATTCTTATACCTAAGTGTGCTCACATAAAAATTGGACGTATTGAAGTCTCTGTATGCGTGCATCACATACCAGTATGTTTTACTGCCGGACGCTTTAAAGGCATCCGAAATCCGCGGATGCTGTTACTTGCGGATCGAAAGTAACTTCAGGTCCAGATACTGTTCATAATTATTGAAGTGAAGTAGATCGATTAGGCACGAAATTAGGCATAAAAGCCCTTCAACTGATCACTGTGTCTCCATACCCAGTAATTGACTTCTAGATGTCCCAAAGACAGTTGATGACTGATTAATGAATAATCTTAAATATAACTCCGTAAAAACCAACGTTTACTAGTCAGAATGTACGAAACGAAAGGTGATTTGAAATTAAGTACAATGGTGCAATTTATACCGTAAAATGGGGTGACTATGTGCCACATTTCGTGGTTTTTTTTACTCTGCAAACTTTTTTTTCGGAGATTCAGAGCTCCACGTATCAGCATGACCAGCTATATACCTCAGCTTTTGACATGTGCACTGAAATAATTTTCTCTTGATACGGTTGGTGAGAGGGGCAAGATTCTGTGGAACGTTTTCACTCCTTTGGGTGGGATGAAAAATTGCCACATAGTTTCTTTTGGTTTTCAAGAGCTTGTGAACTATGGCACTTTTTGACCCCATATTCTGAAACTAGAGAAAATTTGCTTCACGAAAATCGCATTAGCTTTCAAATTAAGTGTTGAATAATCCGGCAAAAATCTTCTTGCTTTCGATTTGGCGGAGTATTTTGTCCATCATAACGACGATATAGTTGAGGTAGGCCCAGTTTTCTTTGATACTATCGTGGCATGCCTGAGAAAAACAACAAGAATCGTGGAGAGATGGGTGCCACTTTTCCAACCTACAATCGTCCCATTTTGATGAAGCACTTCATACTATCTTTCTAAAACAGTTTTGGAAAGAGTTATTTTCGGGGTAGCTTCACAGAAAGTAGTGCTATTGGAAAAAAAACTTTGCAGCACTTTGGAAAAATACTGTTAAGTGATGACGCTCCATCGGCCCCGAAGCGACTTCGGAAACGTCATCCTAGGGAACCTCTCGATGCTGGAAAAATATGAAAAATATGGAAATTGCGATTTTAAGAGGGGAGGGATTGTCTCGTGGCACGCCTTAGATTGTTGGCTTGAAAAAAGGTCTGATAAGAAATAGTAATTTTTCATTTCGTTGGACTAAAACAGAAAATGCTGTAAAATATTGCAAAGTGGTTTATTATTTCTCAAGTAAGTCGATTGGGAAAGAAATTAGGACTAAAGCTGATTTCTTATGTCCATATGTCGTGATTGACTTCTAAATCCCCGAACACAGTTGAATGACTTCGTTTTAAATACAACTACATGAACACCAACCGTTACCAGTCCTAATGTACAAAACATAGGCTGATATCAAAACTTGTACCTCTCGAAGCTCTCCAAGCAAGCCAATGGGACATTCCATATCCATTACATTTCACATTGGAAAGCCTTAGATTTACATTAAAACATGATGCTGTCATTAAAATGTCAGCCTTCTAGGACTTCAGACTTGAAATAGTCGGTTCAACTGCTATTATACAAGTAGATGAGACCCTAACATGATAGTACTCGATTTTTACTATGTTCCAGCACGTTCACATTCACGTTGACCGTTTTCTCTGCCGTCGTACTAAACTTTAGAGAAAGCGTACTGTTGAACCTACAGTGGTCCGGGTAGGCTCGTTCAATTCTTTGAAGGCACTTCTATCGATAACGGAGAAAAACAATAGCGTTAGACCGAAAGGTGTAAATATTTCAGTTTTTTTCTAGGTCAATTAAGAAAACTTATGAAAAATTATGAAAAGTACCAAAAGGAAATACATGTATAGCAGGACTGCCATCATTCATATCATTCACCTGTTTAAAGTTCACCTTCTTTTCAAAATAATTCGAGATACAATTCTTTAATTATTCTGAGCGTTGGCGTATTCGCTAAAAACTACAATCCCGTTCTAATTGAGACACCAAACATGTAATCATGCCCACAGACAAAAATCCACGTGTTTTAATATCTGATAACGATTAGCGGTCGTTTGAGTGTCACGGAATCATAATGGTCGCTCATCACGTAATTTAACAAAGTCGGTGGGCGGGTATTTAGGTATCTATCACGTTCCTTGGCACCGCCATCTCCATTAAAATACAAAAGTGTATTTTTCACGTCGCCCTCCTTTCCCTCTCACCAACTCCTGTTTGTTGGTTGCTAACGACAGCTACAGAAGACCGGCGCGACGTCACGCAAGTTAGTCGTCCTTCCACGGCCGGGAAATGTTTGAACTAGACTCGGTGAACATCTTTATTGTATGAAGAGCGCAAAAGTGGTTGCGGATATTGCAGCTGAATGGCTTGCAGGGAGCCGGGAGATTCGTTTTCGTGTTTAACGCGGAAAAAAAACGATACTCCGAATGCCTGAACTGCAAAGAAAACTGTTCACAATGAATTTCATAAAAACGTCCATTTCCACAAACATAAAGAGTTGTAATGCCATATCGATTTTAACGGTTAGGACATCGTCAGTAACAACACACTAACTATGGGTCGGTTTCAAGAAATCCCTAACAATGGTTAAGGTTTTACTTAACCACAGATTTAATCGTTTACTTAAAACAAACAGATTACACTGTTATCAGTTGATCTCTGGTAGACTGGCTCAGCCCACATCTATGTCATGTGAATTACTTTTTCTGTAATTTATTTTTCAAATACCCATGTTGGTTTATTATTCAATAATAAACCATTGTAATCACTCTTGAAAAAAAAAAAAAAAAAAAAATTCAACCCCCCTGAAAATTTCATGGTTTAAGTTTCAAAGGGTGTAGAATCAAAATCTGCAATAAAAAATTTTCCGTCCGTCCGCCGTCCGCCGTACGCACGATTTCTCCCAAACGGCTGGAGCAAAAAATCTGAAATTTTCAGGAAAAATCAATATTGGTCCGACAACGCCCCAATTCTTTAGCCAGCACTCTCACTTAATTTAAAGTGCCCTTTAAGGTCTAAATCTAAAGGCCTAAATTTGGACTTTTTTTGAGGAACTTTCCATGAGGAATCGAATGAGTCCTTCCCCAGGTTCGTAGCTCAAACCATTCCCGATATACCGCCCGATTTATGGTGCTAACATTTGCGTTATTTTGGTTTATTATTGTTTTTGTTTTGATATCAGTAACCTAGTGATGTCGTGATGTAGTAATGGGGATACTGGAGTGAACTCCTAAAAGGCTTTGTAGCTGATACAAGGGTTGAAGCATTCTGATATGCATGAAACGCTGAAAATTCTTTCACTGTGGTTTTGGTTTATAATTGTTTTTGTTTTGATAGCAGTAACCTAGTGACGTAGTGATGTAGTAATGTGGATACTGGAGTGAACTCCTAAATAATGAATTATCATTATTTCTTTAAATCCAATTAATCGAAAAGTGATAAAATCAACATTGTATAGAAATCCTTGATATACAAAAATAAATCATTCGAGGTTAAACTTTGTGAACGACCTTGGCTGCCCCTTATTAGGGAGCCACGCTAGAGAATAGAGAAGGCCACACTCGTTGAATTCTGAATTTCCTAATTCGTTTTCACCTTATTTATACAAAGAATCCAAGGATGTTTCAACAGGTGTATTAGTTTGCACTGTTCAAATAATGGGTGAACAGTCATACATCAGTTCTTAGCGTCTTGGATTTGAGAGCACTGAAAGACGCTAATGTACGGTTTATTACGTTAATTCACCGGAAAATTGGTGCAGTCGTGTTCATCAATAGCAGTTGAACTAGCTGCAGAGGAAATGTGAGAATAGAGGTAGATTTCACGAACCATAAAACACGGAATAGAATTTCTGCGTTCTATTCTAAGATCTGATACCTCAAAGCACCAAAGCAAACATACGATTAAGTAATGCATGCGATTAAGGGATGTCCCTATGACCAGTTTTTTGAAGATCATAAACATGAAGATTAAAGATGTAAACATAAACGTATAAACCTATACTACTCTACTAACTCTCAAAAAGGGTACCAAATTCTTAATCAGACAAAAAACCACGAAAATTGGTTGAGAATTCAAGAAAGCGTGAGCAGCGCTTGAAGAGATCGGTCATCCCCCGGTATCAAAATTGAGTAGGTTTTTGCACTAGAGAGGTTTGGGTGCCGGTTCAATGTGTTATCTACTAATTGCCTCACCTTAAGTACAATCCTTGCTCCTCATGCCCTCCACAAAAGCTAGAAACAGGTCGGGTTTCTCCTTTCTGTGCAGCCGAAGTCGTTCAGATGGGATTGAAAACGGTGAATTAGAACCCCTAGCTTTTTTTTCTTCAAAATTTTAAATTTTGCATCTAGTCAAGGCATTATTATTACAATTCAACTATTACAATGCAATACAGTTATACAATTCAATACAATATACGATACAATTATTTGTACAACCGCCCGCTGTGCAGACTACCCATAGAAGCCCTTAATCAATCAATCCCCACATATAGACTTTCTTCCGATCCTTTTAATTCTATTCGTTCTTGTCTTCATAGTAGTTTGTAAAAGTTGCTACTTCTCACGAAATCTTCTCCCCGAGCCTGTTAATAGTTTCAATTTAATTTCAATCACCAGCGTCACAGTTCACTTTATTACTTTGTACTTTTCATCTTTATTCTTATTGGTGTATTGAGCTCGCCCGTATTAATAAATGAATAAATTAGATCGCTCGATAGCCTGAGCTCCTGAGAACGGTTGAAGTATGGTTGTTGGTGTTTCACTGTTTTATGGACGAAGCCTTGCGAAGTCAAGCACCTGTAGGCTTCCCACTCGTCAGAATGGGTTTCTGAACCAGCCCTGCATTCTCTCTCCACTACCGGGAACATAAAAATATCGGGCATATTGGAGGGGCAGCCCCAGTCCGCGGGCGGTAGAACGAGGAAACCCGTGTGAAGCACACAATAAACCGGCACCGAGTTTTGTTAGATCGAAATTGGGATAGGGGAAAAAGAGTGGTTAAGATATAGGTAACGATTTATCACTATTACCCTTTCCTTTCCCCCCTTCCATAATTAAACTTCAAACTTCGGAAATATGTGTCAAAACTAGACCAAAATTCTTGATGGAACATAAAAATCCAAATTATTACATAGACCAAATAAACTAAAAGTTACATAGACACTAAATGAAATAAACGTTTATCAAGTGTGAGTTGGTTTCTCCAAAAATCAGTAATCTGAGTTTTAGACCTAGTCTGTAGTACATTATTTAAACTATTGAATCACGTACCTTGTATTGTATTCTAAATGCCTTAAAAAGACCTCCTTTATATCTCACCGGCGTAGATCGATTAGGAAACAAATTGGTCTCAATGGTCCTTCACCTGATCAGTATCTGCACCACTTGAATGACTTCTAGATATACCAAAGATAATGGAATGACTTTGCCATAAATATACTCCCTTCACTGAAACTTCACTTAGTAGTCGCTTCGAACGTAACGCAATCTAGTATCTAAATACTAAATGGTGAAATACATTGTTTACTAGAAAAGACGTTGAAACCCTCGAATAAGAGGGATGAAAGAAAACACTTACCTACACTTTTCCGCAAAAATACGTCATATTACAATATTATTGTGAAAAAATGAAAATCCTTTTCCAATTAAAGAAAACCATTTCCATCATAAAGCTAATTCTTTCTTCACAATTTACTAGGCAATTTTGACTATTTCCAAGGTCTGTCAAAGTTGCAGCCCTTAAGGAGAGTTAACGGATGAACGTAAAGGAATTCGAGGAAACTGATTCGATTCATTGAAGTCTATCAACATTTAAAGAAAAATATTAGTGTTAGTAGGTGATGGGCTGGCTAGAAGTTAGGATCAAGGAGACCCCAAGTGGAGTCCCTGTAGGCTTTTAACGGACTTTTTACATAAATTCCAAGACCACAAAACTTTTCTTTAAAGTAGGTGGTTAATTTCCCAAAGGTTTGTTTTGGTTTATTATTTTCAACAATGAACCTGTATTGAATAAATTCAGTGTTCATTAAATGAATGCATCTCACAATGAGATAAGCTATTACGTAAATTATTTAAATAAGGAAAAAAAGCAAACCCCCTCTGTTGGAACTTGCAGTGTTTAAACGTTTCAAGATGTGTAGATTCCAAATCTGCTTCGTCTGTCCGTCGCACGGACCGTAAAAGGCAGATAAATATACTATTTATTTTCCTTCCAAATTTTAAATTTAGAATCTATACTTTTTTAATCTGTTTTTATATATTATTTTTTATCTATAGTTTTTGCTATGGATGCATCTTTAAGGATGGAATGCATCTGATCCTATCCCAGTCGATGTGGATTCAAAAATTACTAGGGAATGACACCCCACTCGTCTATGTCAGCAAAAACCTCGAAAAACCACGATTTTGACTCGTTTTGGCACATTTCGGACTGGCCATACGTTAAGACCAGGTAGACCCCAACTGAGTGCGAATGAACGGATTTCGGTTTATTACTTTTGATAATGAGACGCTGTACTCATGTAGCCAAAATCTTTTATAACAGACCTCAAATTTTGTCGCTTTACATTCAAGCGCTTCAGGGTGCTTAGGTTGAACATCTGCTAAGTCCGTCCGCCCTAAATGTCATTAAAAGCCTTAGAATTGACGTAAAAAAATCACAAGGGGTCTAGTTGGTCTTAACTTTTAACCAGACCGATCGCCTAGGCGCCGTAACCCAAAATTTTGTCACAAACGAGCCAAAAACCCTGTTGTTTTTTCGTGTTGGGAAAATGGGGTATAATTTTTTAGAAATTTTGGACGAAACATGGACTGGGTTGGGTTTTAGATCCGTAGAATTCACACGTACCTAACGATACTAATTTCTGGACGAAACATCGCCCCCTTACCACGAACAATCACGTAGGATTCAAAAAAGTAATAAACCCATACGTTCAAACTGAAAGCGCTTTTACATCGGTTCGTTTAGTACGTTCTTCTTGACAAAATTAGAGAGGCGTTATCAAACTTTTATTATATACTCTTGGTAAAATTTTTGTTTATCATTGGAAATGATGGATCAAGACGCAACAAACACTCAACCTTGTTGTTCCCTAAGGGTTGTGGCCCTGCCAGAAGGTGGTTGGTTTCGATTTCGGAACTTCCTAGCGGTCTCGGGAGACATAGTGTATGCTAAATGGCTCGGGGTAGTTGCAGCTAGCAAGATTTTGTCAAGCTGCCTAGAGTTACAGAATTTTTACAAGAATTTAACTGGGGCAGAAGTTGATTCGTGCGTGGTGTTCTAAAATCGTCAGTACTTTGTGCAAAAAAAAAAAATGATTTATTGAACCAATGATCAGATATATATATATATATATTGCAGATTGGATTAGGCCATTGTAAATTTCCCTGTGTATCTTCTTGTATTTGTTTTGTTAAAGTTTTTTCAATAGATGCATATTTTCTCTCTCCCTGAGTCATTAGCGTAATTGTGCAAGTGGTTTGCTACAACAGATTGTTTATCTCGTGTGTAAGGGCTCTTTCTCTTTCAACTTGGGACTTGATTTCTCTTTTCGACCACCTGTAGACGGTCCTCCTACCGTTCTCGAAAGTAAACGCTGAATTGGTAAAGCCAAGTTGAAAAAAAACCTCACCGAGGCCTTTTGAATTGGGATGGAAATCGGAGTAGGAACTTTTCAAGGGCACATAAGCCATTCGTCTTGCACCTTGTCAGTAAGATGATCGATTTCCTCGCGAAACACCTATTTTAAGTGCAGCTGTTGGAGGACGACTTTTGACATTGGGTTGGGGGCTTGAAAAGAGTCGCCTATTTTATACATGAAAGAATGATTGGCTTCCCGCCCGGGCCGTTATAATTGATCTAAGGACTTCAACCCACTTACCGGGTTTTGTTACAAGTTGTATTGCACTCAGTGGCGGTACTCTTACGAGTATTATGGTAAACTGAAGCAAATTTATTCTTCCCCGCTTCAAAAACAAATGATGATAGAACGGAATGAGAATTCTACTGTAGGTCCTTGGTTTTCCTGGGGAATTTGTACAAATGACAACAGAACGCTCTTCAAATTAATTTTAATGAGTACTTCTTTTTAATACAAAAAATAACTGTATCTGGAGGACAACTTAGCACGTTCCTAGTCTTCTTGTTCTTACTATCAACAAAAGCGCGATATTCCTTATCAAACCAAAACTACCAGCCACTCATATTTTCGAATCATCATACGTGCGATCGCCATCAGTGGCTGCTCCTTCCCTGAAACCCCAGGGGTGCTCCGAGGCCGTGAGGGACAAGGGGACGTGAGACAAAAGTGTGCATTTCTCAGCAAAATACAAATGTCAACTACCAATATGCAAAGGAGATCAATCTTGTCTGCAATTTCGGCTTCAAATCGTGAAACAAACGACTCAATCTTACCTTTAAAAGGAGTTCACTAGTAGGTGATGATTGTCAAACTTCAGAAAACTGTGTTTTGCAACAGTTGAAATTCACATCTGCCCAGCAGGAACCATCCTGGAAGTGAAAGGCCAATTCCCTCTTTAACCATCATCATGCCTATTATTGCAGCAAAGAAGACAAGGAAAGCAGAAAAGTTTATTACTTAGGTACGTTACATCCGCAGAGCCAATCTACCTTCTCGTAGTACTGAGGGTTGAACTTGCAAATCGTGGATTTCTGCTTGCCTTTGAGGTGTGTTGCAGTCCTGTCAATATTGGAATATTCACTCTTTCGCTCCACCAACAATTTCGCGAACCCAAGTTTTATAGCACTTACTGTATTCATCGCGTATTTACAGCTAATACAGTTCAGTCACAAGGGTTGGGGACAATCGACTGATAATGGGATAAGAGTGTGTTTTGGTGATTAGAGGCACGCATCTAGCGGATGAGCGGACAACTAGGTGTGCTCCCTGAAACTTCTAGCGCTCTATTTCGGGTGCTCTCGCATTGATTCATTCTATGGACCCAGATAGAATAGAACGCTGGGTTCTCCTTCCATTCGGAGCACGGCTGACTCGTGCTCTTAGACAGGGCCAAACTCACGACTCCACCATCCTCTCACCCACTGATGTAGATGTAGATGTGGACTATAACTCTTAGGGAGGGGGAGGGGTGGTCCCAGCACGGAAGCTTGTTGGCTTATTGTATTTTCCTGAGAGTTTTGCGTATAATCAAGGAGATTCAGCCCCTTGGTAAGGGGTTTGAGGCCCTCGCTTAGTTGTTCGCTTTGAATAGACCTCATTGGGTTTGTGCCCCAAAGAGTTAAAATTTGCGAAAGGTGAGTGCTGGGCACTCAAATATCATGTGGGATGCCGTTTCGTCAGTCTCCACAAACAACCTGCATAGGGTTGAACTTTGTGTGACCCCAATGCGATGTGGAACATTATGAGGCCGAAAATTGTTTGCAGTTCTCTACGATTTTTGCCAAGTAGCCATTCAGTAATTTTGGAGTTGGATTCCGCCACCATGAATTCACTGTGGACATGTCCTCCAATATTGAGTCATCTACTTGAGGTTTGTTGGTTGACCCACATGTTGATGGTCCTTCTGAAGGCTGTTTTCGGATCCTCTACCCCACAAAGTTGGAAAACAGTATATCAGTGTATATATAGTATATCAGGTATCAGCAGCAGCCACTGCTTGCGACAGCCCAAACAGCCGCTCTTTTTCAGTATCTAATTCTTTTACTCCTACACTACTATATCACAACATTATAAACCAGTTGGTCTTCTATTTGAGTTAATACCATAACTGACCACAATGTTTCTTTATATTAAGGAAAACTGGAAAACGTACAAATGGAGGAGAACAAGGTTGTAGAAATCTGTAAAGATTGATTACTGATAAGTGATGGAGGACAAAGCAAAATACTTGATACAAGAAAACTGAATGATAAGTTCTGTGTGACATTTAAAATCTGAAGAGGGCACTCCACATCAGCTAATCAATCTAGAAAGCCGAAATTTAAATGTGAGCTTGATGATTTGAATCGAGAGCTTCCCAACGTAACACGTTAAAGGATATGGAATGACTCGTGGAATGAACTTCGTGAGCTATAATGTTCGATATTAGCCTCTGTAAACTATGATGTTCACGGAGTGGCTTATTTCGTTCCTAATCGATGAAACGTGTTGAAATATGAATGGGCCTCTTCTATGGGATCTAGTAAGGACAAAACAAGCCACCGAGTTTAGATAACGTACCATAGTAGTAGTCACGTTTTATATACATAGACCAGTGATTTAGTAGAAGAGTCACTCTAATACAGAAATAATGAACCTCTTTTTTGGATTATTTGCAGCGTAGTAGTGTGCTTGAAAGCGCTTTCGTCGAGCATAAAAATCCATACAAACAACCTCAACATATCTCCATTCCTTCGGTATAATCAATTTTGATTTTACATTTCTAATCACGGGAAAAATCGACGTTTGAATAAGAAACGAAGAATTATTTGTTAGAAATCCGACTTTCTAAGCCACCATCAATGTTGCACTCATTACCTTCCCTCCAACAGGAGCCGAAACCGCTATTTGGGACTAGAGTAGGTTTCGAATTAGAATTGGGAAATTTAGTTGATTTTAAGTAATGCAATTTTTGTTTGCCATCTCAAAATTGGTGGACTACCAACTGGTTGCATCACAAAGACGGTTGAAACGGCACAATCCACAGTTTTGTAGTAGTTAAACGTAAAACGTACTACAGAAATATTTTTGTGCGATTTATAGTTGTGAAGCACAAAAAGCTAAGCTATGAGACATTAAACTTCTAATTATCTTTCGAAACTAGGTAGCTTCAAACATTTAAAAATCAAGCAAATTTTCGTTGTGTTCTTTCCCCTTGTGTTTGTGGTTGATTCGAGTGTTGTCATTTGACTCAGGGGCTTTTAACTTTAACCTATTCGGTACTTGTAAAATTTGCTTCACGGAAATTTTCCGAATGGAAAGGAATTTTAGCCATTTACACCTCAGTCTCAAACTAAGATGTAAATTAGAGAGTTATAACAATTTTCATGGCATAAAGTAAAAAACAACGGCAGTTATCATCTGGAAACAGGGCCTAAGGATTGTGTTCTGTTTTATGTGAGATAGATTTTCTCGAGCCAGCTCTCTCACTTAATTTTGGTTTAAAGTAAACCATTGTAATCCTTTAAAAAAAATTTCTTGTCGTTTCAAAGTTTTGTAAAATTTTTCCGTCCGTCCGCCGTACGCCGTAAAAACGGCTGAGCAAAAAAAAGTTTTCCAGGGTCGGCGACAACGCTAAATGTGTTTACTTGTCAAAGTTTTTGAAAATCCCTAAAAACCTCAAAAAAAAAAAAAAAAAAACCAAGGCGGCCTAAATGTGGACTCATTTTGAAGAACTCCACGAGGAATCCAATGAGGTCCTTAGGTCAAACCATTCTCGATCTATGGCCCGATATATGGTGCCAACATTCGCGATATTTTGGTTTATTATTGTTTTTGTGTTACTATCAGTACAACCTAGTGACGCAGTGATGTAGTAATGTGGATACTGGGGTGAACTCCTAAAGGCTTTGTAGCCGATACATGGGTTGAAGCATTCTGATACCCATAAAAAACGCTGCTATCATTTCACTGGGGTTTATTATTCAATTGGCTTGCGTTCATGATTTGAATTTATACTGAGCTTTGGAGTGTGCGTGTTTCATACATAGAGCACGTAAATCTGTTCTCAAAGAAAATACCTATTTGGATTGATCAGTTGATCATATTTGTGTGCCTCCCGAAATTCAATAATCACATTATCACCAGTGAAACACGCACACTCCAAAGCTTAGTAGTAATTCAAATCCTGAACGCAAGCCAATTGAATAATAAACCCCAGTGAAAGATTTGCAGCGTTTTTTTCAAAACAGTTCGCTCGTGTGTGCCTTTTTACATGATTAATTGCATTGTATCCCTAAGACGATCAATTTAAACAAACTAGAGTTTACCCTTTCGAACCATGAAGTTCGTAAAAGTCTAAAATATAATTGAACTTGAATTTATGTGGATCTCAGTGAGCCTTATAAGTCATCTTTGTTGCGGTACTATAACGGAAAAGATCCTCCAAACTTCATCGCCTTATAATGAATTAAGTTGCTACAATGAGGTTACGGTTTCTTCAGAATCGGCGAGACGTGGCCGTTTAACCCTTGAGGGCGGATTGGCCTAGTTAACGCCTGGCACGCACGTTACCAACCTTGCGCTCGCGGGTGGAATTTCCAAAGGAACGGCGTTCGATTCGCTTTTCTTGTCGTGACGACTGTATTTTACAATAATGACTTCACATCCATCTAATGGAATCGTATTGAAACAAACAGCAACTTTATTCCCCAAACGTTGCAAATTGCAATAAAAAGGTTTAATATTTTGTAATAGAACAACTCTTCGACTCAAATTACTAATCTATGTATATTAAGAGGGTAGTCAAAAGATCTAAACTCAGATCCTCGCGCCTCCATATCTTGTAATTTTATTCTTGATGCCATCAAAAGAGCTCCATTTTTATTTCAGGTCTGTAGATCGATTAGGAACTAAATTAATCACAAGGAGTCTTAAGCTGATCACTATGTTTTCTTGCCTCGTACCTGATTCCTAGATGTTCCAAAGGCTACGATCGTGAACACCAACCTCTACTACTCCATTTCTACAACACAGAAGCTGAAGTTGGAATACCTACAATGGTGGTATAATATTGTACACGGATACTACGTAGAAATCCCCGAAAATAACAACTGAAATTTAACGGTATAAAGAATCTACCCATGTGCTTCACTTGTCCACAATTATAAAACATTAGCCGTAGTAAACTCGATTTCGAGAGGAACTCCTGAAAATTAAAACTATTAAAGAGATATAATTATTTGCTATTTCAAGCACGTTCACATTCACATTCGGGTTAACGTTCTTTGTTTTGTGAAATTTCTATCCCTTAGGGAGCTAGAAAAACAACAAAACTCCTGCAGTTTGGAACTAAATTAAACAGCAATTATGCTCCTTGGGCACTAAGCTACTTTCTACTACGTAGAACCGAGTTCACATTCAGATTCTTGTTGACGTTCTTATTTTCTGTCAATGTTCTAGCTGTCAGGGAGAGCGAAAGAATGAACTTAGACCGGTTCGGGTAGCTCATTCCGTTCTTTGGAGGAACATCTATCAATACTGATCATGAAAACAATAGTTTTACTTCTAAAGTTGTCGATTTTAGTAAAGTAGTTGTAGATTTTTGAAATTGCAACCATTCGATTTCACCCTTTAGGGTTTTGTAGGATCGATGCCGAGAATTCAATAGGTACCTAACAACCAAACCCCACATGTGATTTTAGACCCAAGCTCCATTACTTCTATACAGCTGATGGATGAATTCTATAAATTCAGATTTGGGATTCTAAACATTTTCTAAGTAAAACAGCTTCTATTTTTGAAATCGAATTTAAAAAAATAATTCCGCCCGCCGTACACAATACCGTCCGAAACTTTTCTCCGAAAATACTGTACTAAATTTTACGAAATTTTTCTCAAAATTTCAACTTTGATCTGGTATGTGCCAGTAATCTGGGTGTGTTGGAAAATCATTTATATTTAACGATTATTCTATTAATAAGTCTTGGAAGTCATGAATAGGTTGATAAAAACACCTTCATTGCATGTTTGAATCAATCTACTAACAGGTGAAATCTCAAGTACAATTCATTGGTTTTATAAGACTGCGTTGAAAGGTCGGAAAATGGATTGGGGTCGGATAGTAGTTTGATGACGAGATATAGTAGTTCCATAAAATATTCTAATAATTACTAAATTTCGGAGACCAATCAGACACCAGAAATGCAAAAAACAAAAACAAAAAACACAAAAATTGGCCAATTAGCGTTTTTACACCTCGCATTTAATAAAGATGATTCATACAGATGGCTTCCCTTTCGTATTGGATGTCATGAACTTGTTGGAAAGAAGATGTATGTTGCGGGATAATTTATTTCCGAGAAAACAATGGGGGAATCACACGTTGGCAATGTGTGGTACACGTGTCGCCCGGTGTACGGATAGTAGAAGAGATCTTCTCATCCGACATCCGTGGCCCGATGTGAGGGGAAAACGGCTGAAGATGCTATCCCGCAGGACGCCTGAGTGTTGCGGGTCGTCAGAGGCGCGTCAAAATCCAAGAAATTGCAGTTAATTCTCCAACAACCCCTATGAACTTGACAGTAGAGATGCGCTAAACGGACATTTTCCAACAACTAGTTATCCAGCTAAAGCGATATAACATTACTGTCGTTCCCGTTATTCACTTGATCACCATCATTGTAAAATGTAGAAAAGTAACAACCGATTGTCGTTGCTGTGCGCTTAGAGTCCATCAACTTCGGTATTCTTGTCTGTGAGATCTCATGCACCCCTAGAGTTTCATGAGAGAAGTCGCCACTGCCCCTTATCCCAAGTTTCAACCTAGGAGGCCTGCGGAAATTACTGGTTATCGCAATTACTCCGACAATTCAATAACTAGTGATTTTCAGTGACTGTTTACATTAATAACGTCCCATCTCTTCTTCGCATGCAACACAACTCAACAACTCTCATGAGCTCAAAATGTAACAACGGACAATGGTTGCCTCAAAATTTCCTAGACAACTCTAATTTCATTCCTAAATTCCACAAATAACACACTAGGCGCCGCAAGTTTGCGCAAAAGGCAGGTAGTACTCTATGTCAAAAGGCCGTTCATTCTTTCTTTCGGTGGCCGGTACCTGTTGTTGTTGAACTAGACATTATTGCATAATGTTGGAATCATGTTTACAAAATATGACGCCTGGAATCTAATGTGACTTTCAATTTGATACAATATATTGTGTGACTCGATGTGATTACAATGTGTTTTTTTTTTTGTTAGATAATAAACCGATAATAAGAAAAGAATCGATGGTGACCTACCGACGCGGCGGGAAGGAAAAGGGTCATTTGCATCCTTCACCCTCGTCACGGTAAAACCCGCTTTCCACCGCAACTCGATTTAGACCGCCCCATTACAGCGATAGCACGCGTCCATAACGTAGGAAGGTAGTCAAATCAATGATTCATGGAAAACCGAGTTTCTTACACAACAACGCATCACCTGAAATTGCAGGGTATTCTCTTTCTGATTATTAGCGAATTGTATTAGAAAATAACGCCACGGCCTGACGACTTTCAACTGTTGATTCAGCCCTTCAATACCTTAATTGTTGAGCGGGGTAGCTTGAAAGAGTCTCCACCCGATTAACCCTGGCAAATACAATGTGCTTACCTTAACTTACAGACGGAAATATGAAGAACTACCGATAACATACTTGAACGACACCATTCCTCCGACCTCAACCTATGAATACAGTAGTGGTCCGCGTAACGTACATAATCCATTCCTGAAGAATATGCGCACAGCGAAATGTCCGTGCTGCGGACCTAATAATCCCATATGAAATAATGGAAATAGCGATTAATCCGTTCTCTCGGGCCCACACCCACCCATTTCAATATTTGTTCCACGATCCACCATATGTATTACTAATTATTTCTTTCTTTTTTTCAATTGAGAGGACATTACGCACGTTCCCCTCTTTACCTCTTTAGACACTTTTTTTGGCACCCATTTTAATTTTAATTTTCAAAACTAAATAATGATAATATACACACAACACTGATAGTGTGAGAGCGAGAGAGAGAGAGAGAGAGAGAGAGAGAGAGAGAGAGAGAGAGAGAGAGAGAGAGAGAGAGAGAGAGAGAGAGAGAGAGAGAGAGAGAGAGAGAGAGAGAGAGAGAGAGAGAGAGAGAGAGAGAGAGAGAGAGAGAGAGAGAGAGAGAGAGAGAGAGAGAGAGAGAGAGAGAGAGAGAGAGAGAGAGAGAGAGAGAGAGAGAGAGAGAGAGAGAGAGAGAGAGAGAATTGGAGTCATTGTCTTGTTGGCTAGGATATGCAATGACCCGCACGACCCCCCGGTCTTGAAGGAGGGGTTGCTTTGTGCGCCGTAGCATTATGTATTATCAACCCCAATCCCATTTGCCCTGAGCATTGGATGTTGCAATGTTGCTAATTTGTTGTTTCTGAGCAAATTCAGTTTTAGTGGAATGTTTGTTGACTGTTGACTCGAACATGTTATCCAGTTGTAGGACAATGGTAAGATATTAGGGTTTAAATCGAGTTCATGTAAAGAGTTAGAGTTTAAACAAGATTGTTAAGATATAAACCAAAAAATAAATATTTAAAAATGAAAAGTGAAAATGAATTTAATGAATGAAAATGTTCGTTTGTGAACAGCGTCTACGGCATTCCCAAGCTGTCCAGCCAAAGTCAGGATAATCGATTCGGTAAACACAAGTACTTCTAATATAAAAATCTCGATTCATCCGTTAGGATCACTAAACAACAAACAACGATGATACAATCACCGTTGTTTCTCCTGCAGTACGCGCAGAAAGTATTTTTTTAGTATGAGAGTGGTGTTTTTACTATTTGAGCTATCTATGAAAATTCTATTTTTCAATCAAATAGGGAAACTGTTGAAGACCGTTACAGCTACTTAACCGATATTTCAAACGGTGACCAAATGTATGATCGTACTTAAAGCCGAGTAGTCTCAGAAATCTCATCATAACTTCGGTAATTTCTATCTGAATCGAACTATATTTTATAATCGAAGTATATATTTATATTATAAATAATATAAGTATAAATAAATTAAAAAACTACCCTCTTACATAACATTTTTTGAGATTTTGATTGTTGGATAGATCCAACTTAGGTTGTTATTGTCCTTTAGGAATGAAAATGCCGAGATTACTGGCATTGATTGATTTCAGAACCAAATTTCGTGAACTTTGGGCCTGTAGTTTTGAAATTATATTTTTGTCGACGACGACGGTTCATTATTGAGAATAATGAATCAAAAATTGAACTTCATACGGATCAAGGAACCAAACAGTTGTAAATGCATTTCTTGTAGGAAGCGAAAAATTCAACCTTCTCCTCCTACCACAAATTTTCAATCCCAAACGATTATGTGATATTTGCATGCTTATAAATGATTCGAGTGCTCATGGGCTCACTGGTCATCAAGGGCTGCGGGGTTTTAGCGATTCATTTTTGCATTAGGTTATCAAACGATTCACTTCCGGGTGGTTCTAGAAACGTCCGGTCAATATTTCCCCAGCCCCTGTTCACCACTTAGACTTCCAGTTCAATAAGGTCTGTTTAACCTATTCCGTCTTTCCACTCTGTGCTCCTATTGATGTTAGGCTTGACACGGCAGAAAGCTGTCACCGGTAGAGCTCTCCTCGTAAATTTCTTTTCTAGGGTGGGACTTGACCGCTTGCTGAGGTGGGTATCCTGAAAGGCGAAGCGCAAATCGATCGCTGACGAGGTAAGCGGAGTCCGACATTAGGGATTCGGGTCATCAACCCACATTACCCTCAGCACAGGTCGAAGAAGATGTAGCTGATAAACATGAGCCACTTCTTTTGCCACTCAGTCTTTTCAGAGCACCCCATTTTCCACCTGAAAGTAGGTTGCGATGAAACCCTCTAATCGTATCCTATCCTACTTCCTAATTCGTAAAAGAGAGAAAAACGTCTGTCTATCGGGATCCAGTCAGCCTGTCCGATTCCAGTGTCAGTTCATCCGAGGGGGAGTTCGTCAGCTCGTCCGGTTTCGTTAATAGTCAGAAACCCAGGGTCAAACACAACTGATGTATAAAACCCAAGTATCCCATCCACCGAGCGAATCAATTTTGGTCTGTCATGTCAAATTCAAGGGCCAAAATGGCAGCCAAGCTAATTACAACCAATTTGAAGAAATCTGACTGATTTCAATACTTATGAAACTTGGTTCTTCCGAAGCGGAAATGGATATAGAGCGCTTTGAAGGTTGTCTGCCGTGATTTAACCCATAAGAACTTAACGGCAAACAGGACCTAACTCCTTAAAGAACATATTGAAGTCGCCTGCGCTATACAACCACTGAGAACTCACCAGCATACAAATGTTGAGGTAGTTGCGTATTTCAACTATTTTATTATCATGATAGCCCAGAAGTTAAGTCCTGTCTGTCGCTAAGTTCCACAGGTTATATGGCGGCAGACAATCTTCAAAGCTTTCTATATTCACTCCCCATACAGAAAACCCAGGTTTCATGAGTGTAGGGAACTTGATATCTTGGTTCCTCTACTATTTCACTTTCTCTTCTGAAGGAAGTTGATGCTTTTTGGTTAGCGGATCAGCTGGAGTTGGCAAGGAGTATTCAGGAAGTTTCAAATGATGATTCCAGACGGCGGTTCATCTAGACCGAACCTAATTTCGGGGGATTTGCAAAACCATTTCAAAGTTCCGGATCAACATTTAACAACCTTCTCCTTCAGTCAGCTCGGAAATGACGTTACCTCAGTGAACAAGATCGTAATATTAAGAACTATAAGAGAGGACGCAGTTGGAGGGAACATAGCTACGGCGATGGCTTGAAGTAAAATGGGCTATGCACCTTTGAGGACCGGCGTTTAATAGCTGATTTGATGTTTCTCCACGGACTCATTTCTGGCGATGTGGACTGCCCCTTTCTACTAGCGCAACTAAGTTTGTATGCCCCTCCTTACCAAACCAGATTAATGGATTAATATTAATGGGTATTGATTAATCGGAATGATCTGTTCTGTCTCTAAACTACAATTTTTAATCTATGTTATTCTGGATTGATTAGCTGGCAATCGATTAAATTGGTTCGATTGATTGGTTTCAATTATATATGTTCTCGTTAAAAAAAAAACATGTTTCTTCCCGTACTTTGAATAGTTCCACAGATGTCCTTCACCAATTAGTGACTCATTCATAGAATTTATTCAGGTGATAGGTCTCTAATTTACAGAAGAGAATTGCAACTCGTTTAAACTGGATAAAAACCACTATCTGAAAGAGATTCTACTGGAAAAATTTGAATCTTCCCCCACACTTATGTACTTATAGGCTGGATAGCAGAAAAATTACCAAACACACATATATATCCACACAATTTTTTTTTTCTTTCAAAACATACTCTCTTTCGAGGCGGAAGAAACAATCTTCTATAAAATTGAAACGAAAAAACTAAATTAAATAAAAGTGAGGAGAACGGCCGAGTTCACCTGATACCAGCCCTAGGAATTCGGGAAGTTGTGGAAAATGAAGAGGGAGGGAGGTATGGAAGGCCTCTATAGAATGATAACCGATTCAAATAACAGCCCCGAAGAACGCGGGTGGTGACAGCACGAAACTCTCCTGCTGAGATACCCAACTCAAGAACTTTCCCCGCAAGCACATTGTACACAAGTGCAAATATAGTTCTTTTCACGGATTTTGTCTCTGATTGCGCTGGAACGGATTTGTACCAATTTTTTGTTGTTGTAATGTTAGGGTTGTCCCGCACCTCCTTGGATCGATTCTGACAGGCCTCTCCGTATTGCCAAATCCTTGCTTCAAAAGAACGTCCTAAAAATCGGCGACTCGCCTTTCAAATCTGATAATTGCATTCAAGATGGAAACACTTGGTCTGCTGCCAGCTACGCATTCTAGCTTGGACTTCCCGTTGAATAGGCCCTGCAGCCTGGTTCAGCAGCCTGACGGCTAACCTAAAACCTAACCGATTTTTGAAATAGTTAGCTCATTCGACTACTAATAATTTCTATAAATCCAAAAAAAAATCCTAAATATAATTCCTTTGCGGTTTACAGCTCATCAACATACCAAGATTACTGGCTCATTCCGGGTCGATGTTGGATTCTTTAAATTTACTCGTGCCTAAAATTATCGACTGAATCGTGATTGTTCATTTGATCCCGATCCAATAATGAAACGTTTTATTTGTAAATTGCGGAATTTCCCGTTCAGTATTCATCCATGGAAGTTTTCAACTTTCTAACAAAATATTTTTCATCTACTTCCGTTTTAGCAGACGCGCCATAATGTACCTACCTACTTTAATCAGAATCTGCTTTATACAATTTGAAGAAATCAGAGTTGACCTTCAATGTTAACGTAGATATTCGTCCATCAAAATGTGCAGCTGACCTAACAACTCTATGATTTTGCTTAGTTTTAACAATTGAAATAGATTGTTACTCCGACATTAAGGCATTCAAGATATATTTTCCGAAGTTGAACCATGTAAAAATTGAATAAGCGAGTTCTAATCGAACTAGTGCAATATACACTGTTCTTGCAGATTTTCTGCTCGTATGAATTTTAGAGAGACTTTAAAATATGACAGAATTTTTCCATTTTTGGCAAGAGATTATCAGTTTGGATTTTCCATTAATGGATTGAATCTATTTGAATACCCAAGTGTTTTATTGAAACGACTGAACCTATTTCTTGACAAGTAGATTTTATACCCATGCATGAGGTTTTATGGACTCCGAGGTCAATATTATTTGTTTCATACGATATAATTGATTGATAATGAGTTGGTTGCTTACAAGTACTCCGGTTGACAAGTTGTAGATGTTCTTGGAATCATACAACCTATTTACCACTGTGTCAACCACATATTAAACTGAGAGAGTGCAGCTTAGAGAGTTCTAAAATACCTACTAGCATAAGAAACAAAAAGCCTCAAGTCTGAACCTTGAGGAGTGGAAAATTCAGGGTATTAGGTTACTTAGATGATTGTCAATTATTGGTTTCTTTGGCTAAGATAAGAGCGAAACTGCTCATATTCGTTCCCTCATACAAATTCAATACAGTTGCACATTTTCTTTCGCAGGATGACTGGAGAACACGCGTTCGAGGACTGGACAGGCTGGCCAGCTGGGTTAGCAGTGGACGGCTCAACAGCGAGCAGGGGAGTCACCTGCTCTGGTATATGATCGGATGTCTAAGTGAAGAACCCAGGCAGGCTCGTCTCATCGCGGGATTGCTCAGAGCCACTCGAGCTGTCATAGGTGAAAATCAAGATAAAGTAAAATTCAGGAAAAAGTTGTCAGAACTTTTAAAAATCAGTATTGTACTCTCGTAATTTGCAGGCCGAAGTGGGAGGAGGCTCTTGAAGGTTTTTGTATTTTTGGCTTATAACTCGGAAATAGGTTATGTAGAAAAAAAAATTTATACAAAAAAGAAAGGTACTTATATTTTACCCAAATGTGGCTTACTTAACGTACACCTAATTCGTGATAATGGGTGGCATGCATAAAGTTGAAGCTTTTGCTTTTACCTAAAGAAATGGAGGGAATACTTTAGTTGATGTGCATAATAATAAAAGCTAGAGCTCACTTCAATAGCTGGGGGCAGACTTAGCTTACCATACCTGATCCTTTTCTTCGTTAGTTGGTAGCCAGACATTGTGCAGAAAGGTGTTGTGTTTAAAGTTGTTCGCCAAAAAGAATACCGGGAGAGGAGAAGAAGGTGTTGCGATATGGATTTTAAAGCGTTTTACCGCGAATACCAGCGAGGCTCGAGGTGGTGCACTCAAGTCATGTGTAAAAATGAGAATGTTTTTGAGGCATCTGTCTGATCCAGGTTTTTGATGTGGTTGGGGGAAGATCATGGCGTACATCAAAGCCCTGCTTCCCGTACAGTGAAAATGGTCGGAAAGAAAATAATAGAGCAAGCTCATCTATGGATCCGCTTCCCTCAAGGGCAGGAGGGTTTAGAAGAGTGCAAAGAGGTACGGCTTAGAACACATAAATCTCCGTGTGTTATTGGGGCTCTCGACTGCACCCATATAAAAATCTTAAAGCCTGCAATTCATGGAGATGAATATATCAATCGAAACGGAGTCCCGAGTATAGATGCCCAGGCCAGTTGTGGCGGAGCAGAAAGGTTCGCAAGTTTTGACATCCAATCCCAGACTGTGTTCATGACTCTCGAATTTGGAGAAACAACTGTGTGCCTGGTTGTTGACTCTGAGTAGAAGCTTAGTTCCTGCTTTTTCACTTTTGCAGGCAAAAGCAAAAGCTTTTACTTCTACCGTTTGCTTTCAGCATTTACTCCAACTTTATGCATACCAACCAATTTTTGAGGTATATACTTTTGAAAATCTGTAATTTAAGAAAGAAATTTGTTTTGCTGAAATATATGCTTTCAGAGCCAGCGCGCCGTATATCAGAGGAGGAGGGCTATACACGATAAGTCCCCTTCCCTAATCATCCGTTCCCAATTGGGTATAGCATTTATACGTGCTTTTCCGAAGAGAAAAGTGATAGAACGTAATCTAATCCCAATTTTCACCCGAAAGGTAATGGAAATTTCATCTGACCTGCTTTTGTCTGATTGCAGAGAACTCAATATCAGGACTAATTTCATGATTTTCAGGGTTTTAGATTATGGGATTTCATAACGGATCAAGTGAAGAGTTAAAATTCGATTTTACACTATTTGTTCTGCTCAGGTCAGAGCCCGGGAAATTTGGGATCAGTCCTCTCATGGCTCGTTCCTGGGATCTGCCGCCATTTGGCCTGCGGTTCGCCGTTGCCCGCGAGGCTTGAGGCCGTTGAAGCCATCAAAACACTCATGAGGATCTCCACACCGGCAGCTGTCATCAGCGTTATATTCAGCGATCGATGCGTTCATTCACGGAGCTCCAAGGTAAGTGTTGTGCTCAAGCCAGGTCGCCTCTAATTGGCTGTTGACCTTATTGAATTTCTGTATTTGAATATCAAATATCTCTTAAGACGAATGTTTGAGAAATACATCAAGTGGTGTAGGCTAACTGCTAACACCATCAACGACTTCCACAGCAACAGGAGACTTTGTATTTCAAAGTCGTCATACTAGATTGACCGTCTAGACATCAATATTGATTTTAGAAAGAAAGTTCAAATCACAGGTAACAAACTGTATCCCATAATGAAATAATCACACCCCCTAAAACAGAAAACTGAACTATATTTTCTCTGTACCTACTCACAAGACAAACATTACTTGACCTAATGTATTTGTTGTTGTTGTTTTAAACAAAAATTTGCTTTAGGACACGTATATATCATGGCATCAATAATTATGACAACGAAGGGAATTCAAATCTCAAAAGAATTGGCAATTCCAAAATACTCGACTCGATTGGAATCTGGTTCAAGCGGACTTGGGCAGAGGCGGAGGAAGCTAAAAAAAGATCCGGCTCTTAACCCTTACTGCTAAGTGCTGTAATTAAAGACATCGGCTAAATGGGAAGCGACACGCAGGGGACCTAAATTCGCGGGGCCGTTCAACGTTGGGTGCACAGCATCAACAAAACTACGTGCTGTGAATGCCGTTCATATTTATAAAGGGTATTTTATACTCAAAATAATGTAAAAACTATCATAATAATTGGCCAGGGTAGTAGTATTTAATAATCCTCATGCGTAGATCACTAATTTAACTATGGAGGATTGAATGGTCCTGTCAGATGTTATGTTCCAGGAAAATGATCTACAGTCAAGATTTTTCATTTGTCGGCCTCATAGATTTAACTATAGGCATGAGTTCGAACTCTGAATTGAATACTGAGATCGTAGTTACATCCCTCTCGATCCAAAACCATCTTATCAGTTATCATTCATTTGAGTCAAAACATAAAAACGTCACAATCTCCTAAATCGACTGCTGAAAATTCTCCCAGTAGACATCTGCTGACCCAACGGCTTGCAGGTCTTACTTTATCATTTCGACCGACCCCAAACCACCCGAAACGACTGGTATTTGAGCCCGGGAAGATGTTTTCAAGGAAAATAACCCACAGTAGAAGAGGTTTTCAGGCCTTATACTAACTACGAGGAGTTTACTTTCAAAGGGAAACATGTCCATTTTTTTCAAAACTGATTTTATTTTGCATTATTCGTTTCTGTTCAAATCAGAACATTACCTTGCTTACATCCAGCCTAAAAATTAGTGCTACCATCAAAAGGGTAGCCCCGTTCCATCCCGTTCATTTTTATCAGCCTGCTTGCTTCAAAAGGGAACATCTTTCTCCTTACTGGGTATATGAGCATCAACTGTTGGCATCAAAATGTCATTCTGCAGTTTGACATGCTTGACATATTTTATTGCTCCGTTCGTCCACTTGACGGCAGGACCAATCAGACAAAACCTGTCTCCAGAACATGCTCAACAGAATCCTCAGATGACAACACGATGGCTCTTCTGCACGCTCCAAATTATCTTTACTGTTAATCGTTTTGTTAAGCTTTCGGTGATGCACCGCTGCGTTCATTTTACAGTTTCAAGCTAAGTACCTACCTATTAATTAGTTTGCTGTAATGGATGATACTTTGCACAATGTTTTCAAATCATGGGATTGGATAGGTACCAGTTTTCTGTGAACTTTTTATTTTACAATTTCGTGGATTTTATACGTCTTGTTTTGCATTTTAAGATGTTTATGCTAAAATGTTTTAAAATAAAAGTTTTACTTCTGATTTTTGAGAAGAGATTTTTGGTTATAAGCTGTATGCAAAGTCAGGTGGCGTCTGAGAACAATAATTGTGTCACAACACCGAATTTTGTAATAAAAATAATATTTCAACCAAAAATGTATTATTGAAGCTCCGAACTTGAAAATGACTTCAAAAGAGAACATGTCCACAGTTTTGCACCAAAACAGAACATTTCCATTACGAAAAAAGGGAAATTTCCTCTCAGTAGTCAGGACATGAGATCTGTTAGTGATATCAAATATTTTTGGACCGAAAGAAAGACGACAGCAATTTAGGCTAAATATACATTTATTTCTGATGACTTCGGTAAATAAATATCATTTATCACAATTAGCTTTAAGAGGAATACCTAAGGTCTTGAAAAAATGTTTACTAACCGTGAATCGAATGAGACCACTCCAGTTGCAGAACGATTTTCCGTACGCTCACAAATTTCAGATCTGTCTAAACGCAAGAGTAGATGGTGTAATAAAACGGTTGGGGACAGACCTGTTGCAAGACGAATATACGAGCCAAATCCATTCTAGTAACTTCCCTGTAAATGTACATTACTTACCAATATGTTTGATACTGTTATTGTGGCTTGTTATGTCAATGTATAAAATGGTTGAATACCATGACTCATACATTCATGCATAACATTCGTGTTGCAGCTACGTGAAAACTCCCTTCTGTGCCTCCTGTATGCCTTGATGACTTTTCCCAGCAACGAATTCGACTGCGTTCACCTCACCAGTCGTATCAAAGAGATCGCCGTCAATGAACCCAAGAGAAGAGTTCGTCAAGCCATCCTCGAGACTTTGGCAGTTCTATCACAATTCGTTCCGAGGTAAAGACTCAGTCGTGACCCTGCATGACCCCAACGGTCATACTCCTGGATTTTGGGTTAATATTTTCAATAATGAATTGTAAGCCCCCCCTCAAAGGTTGTTGAATCACGTTTTAAAGCACGTAGATTTCAAAATCGAACAACAACAAAATCCTACCATCCTCCGACCAGAGCTTTTTAACAATGGTTTTCCATTCCTCCCAGATTTTCTAAAAAGTACATTTCATTGATATAAAATTATTTTTCCACGCACAATATTGTGCTCAAAATCGAAACTTTCCAATTTATTGTTAAACGACAAAATCTGTCGTAAAAGATGAATTGCTTAGCCACTTCTCTCCGTGCTAAAGCACTTTTTAAAAATCACTTCAATATTTTCAGGATTGAAGAACTCTTAACCCCCCCCCCCCCCCAACCGGTTAACATCGTTATTCGTAGACTAACGGACAATTTTTTAAGCTTCGTTCGGGGAAAATTGCAAGGTTCCGCACCGCTGCCAAAATCGTTCTTTTCGGGTTAAAAAGTTTTAAATCTGTGAGTTTTTCGCAAGGAATGTCAAGGTTGACCACGTTACGCTAATGTGAGAAACGCACACCAAATTCGTTTTTTTAATTTGGAACCCCCTTTTTATTCCAGATTAGGATTCTACGCCAAACGAATCAACGCATGATGAAAAACAAGAGTATCCAGTCAAAAACCACTTTTTTCTCACTTGAAAAGCAATTTTCTCTCAGAAAACTCCCGGAATTTCAAATCTGGTCAAATCGCTGGAAAGCCTAGATTTTGGTGCATCTTTTAGCACTACAGGCCAAAATTCACATGCCTTATTACAGGGACTCATTAGCGTTTGAAGAAAGTCGAGATCTCCACGATTTGACAACGTGTCCTTTTCAAGCTGATTTTTTCACCCGTGATTCGATTTTTTCAGTGAGTGCACACAGTTGCCAAGTCATCAATGTTAGCAAACCCGAAGTGTGACACTACTGTCATTCTTTTTCAACCTGACTCAACTGGTACTACCCGCTTTTTCATTTGACCACATTTGAATGCTTTCTAACTTGAATCAGCATTAAAAAACATTGAAAATGATGTATCACTAAAATTTATGTTTGCACAATGTTGAGAGAGAGAGAGAGAGAGAGAGAGAGAGAGAGAGAGAGAGAGAGAGAGAGAGAGAGAGAGAGAGAGAGAGAGAGAGAGAGAGAGAGAGAGAGAGAGAGAGAGAGAGAGAGAGAGAGAGAGAGAGAGAGAGAGAGAGAGAGAGAGAGAGAGAGAGAGAGAGAGAGAGAGAGAGAGAGAGAGAGAGAGAGAGAGAGAGAGAGAGAGAGAGGGGAAGAGAGATTTAGGTATTTACAAGCTCGATAATAATCGAATAGCTAATTCAATAGTAGATTGAATTGAGAGAGAAGAGGGGGAAAAGCAAGGTAATGCGGAATAGAGTTAGGACGGTGCCCATAACGAGCAATACGTATGAAGGAAGACTCACCGTCGGAGGATAGATCTGGAATGGGAATGATGCGTTCCATCTAGTCGGTTTCCCTTCTCTTGAACCTACTAGTTGTTTCTGGTAGGTAACGACTGTACAACAGTCACAAAAGACAATTATTGAGCCCATAAATTATTAAGGTTACAAATCTGAATTTCATTCATAGTCATTAAAAGAGTTATTTTATTTATTATTATTATTATTATTATTTTCTCAGAACTGCATTGACGATGGATCCTGACGAATACGACAACGCGGACGATGTTTTGTTTTTCTCTGACGGCCTGCAGGCCCGTTTGGCGAGAAGGCAGCTACCAACAGTCTCCCACGAGGGTCTCATCCTCTATGCTCTGCAGATCCCACCCATGACAGGTAGGTGGAACTACTGTCAGAAAGTTGGCTTCTTGTAGTATGGTTCATTCGGATACAGAAACTCTTTAAAGAACCTCAGTGTTAGTCAAAACAAACGATAGTATTTTACAAAAAGGTCTTCAAAGACGAAACCTTGATTCAATCGATTTCTTTATCATAGAAACTATTTTAGCAAGCCATGCACTTGTTGGGGATTGTTTTGACCTTGGCTCTGACCATTCGCAAATACTTCTAACGAGAAACCATAAATATAAAGCCTCATAATCCAGTTTTGATGAACCAAAAGACAGAATAGGATCAGTTCAAAATCAACTTAAACCAACACCAGTGTTGGCCCCTCCTTCCCGTGATCTTCGAAAAAAAGTCCCCGCTGATCAAGTTAGTTCAATACCCTTAGTACTGTTGTAGGTCGCTGTTTACAGGAAGGTCAGCATTCTGTTTAGATAAGTGTTCTCGATATGCTCTCAGCTCGAAAATAAAAAAATATCCTAAATCAATCTTTCTGATAATTTGTAGATTGGATGGACAAATAGATCACAATCTCTGATAAGGAAGCCAGCGTTATGGATAGTTCGGTCGTCAGGAAGCTTGCATCTCAAAACACAAAAATTTTCTCAATAAATCATTCTAGTAATGTATAGGTAGGTTAGTTGGACTAATCGATTAGAATCTGCGAAAACACTTGCACAGTGGTAAATAGCCGGCGGCTGGGGATCTTTCTTCTCGTTACCATTTAGAGCGATTACCAGGGGCTATCGCAAAGGGGACGGAAGAAATGCTTTTCTAAGCCAAATACAATTTTCAACTTGTCTATGTCTTGTAGTCTCAGTTCATTTGAAATTACAAGAAAACTAAACCAAATGAACAACAAATAATAATAAAGACGCCAATACGTGCCTACCTCGAAAACTTCTGAATAAAAAAGTGAATCCCACCGGTCATTCGTTCTCTTGCCGATATGCCATTCACTGCACTAGATACACAATGAACACGAATCGTTTTGACGATTATCAGCACCTATACCACAAATGGTAGCAGATCCACTAGGTTACCAACAAGTGGCGAAACGCGCTTGGACATTCGAGAAAGTTTGTGAACAGGGTTCGAAAACTCTGTGACAGTTCACGCTGCACCATGCACCTTGCAAATGATTGATTGGAAATAGTATTCGCCAATAATGTTCGTTTGCTGTAAACAGGCCACCCATGAATAACTTCGAACTCTGAACAGTGACTGAGCTGTTGGAACGCAGTGATTACAAAATGATGATATCGAACTATGGTTAGGGTGACAAAATCTGGGAACAAACGAATGTAAATGCTCCTTCTTTGGTGTTTTCAAGATCTGTGATCGGTCAACTGCACGTGGACGCCAACTCCAACACCGATTCCTCCTCTAATCCTGCTACCGTGGAGCAGGAACTCCACAAACTTCTGATAGGAAGATCTATTTTTGCGCGTTGGTTCCAATAGGGCTTTACGAAATTCCGTAGAGCAATCATTACGGTTGCAATCTTGTTATTATTTTCAATCGATCTCATGAGGTAAACTTCAAGGATTTCTCCAAACTTTTGAAGAAAAAAGGTAGTTATCTCCTATTCTTTAAAGAAGAGGCTAACTTAATCTTCTTTTCTTTCCCGTTTCGTGATAACTGTTCACGTACTTGCGACATTAGAGTATAACTCTAAATTGTCCAAAGTTTTAGCCCAAAATAGAAACAATGAACTTTTCTGTAATGATTTGTAGGATATTTTTCCCCTTTCGGGGGGCTATTACTCGATAATATCGTTCTAACACGAGTGCTGGAGTGTATCACGTAATATAATTGATATATTCTAGTGATTCGAGTACGCATCTAACTACTCATTCATTCATTTTCAGGAACCGATGTCGACTGGATTTTAGCTGGAATTGGATCTTTATCGTCCGGGTCGGCTCGATCCCGTTCTCAAATGGATAATCAAAAATCATCCTTATCTCAGTCTTCCGAGAGTATGTTCAGGTTAGTAATTATTGCCTGAACCTACTTCATATTTAATATTTATCTATAGGTAAGTATTTGATCTCAGAATTGCGCGAAGTAGTACAGAATTTGTTGAATAAATTGTTTAATTAATTAAATTTATTTAATAATATCTTTCGAAATATTTTCTATAAGCTCGAAAGATGTTGAATGTAAGTAAAGACAGAAATGTTCCGGATACATCGACGCCTTCAACAAATTAATCGTCACGTAATGCTGGTCTGTCACGCTAACTTTTACATAGGCATGAGATTACGGATCCGTTTTTCCCTGAATATTTGATCGAAATCGGACCTTTAAAACCTGGAAAAACAGTGCACATTCAGTTTTTTTTTTAAATTTTATTACAATTGGATAATAATTGTAGGATACATGCTTGTAAGAAGGACTTCATTTTCCCGCATATAGCTACAATTTGTACTATTGCATTGAAATTTATGTTAGCTTATTATTTTATTATTTTTCCCTGACTCCCTCGAAAAGTTGAGCTCGATCGGACAGCTCGTACCCGACAAAATTGTGCTTGTTGGATTTTACGACTGCGTAAGCGCAGACTGATGTAGTGATTTTTGTGCTGTGAAGCTGGTAGGAGCTCAACTACACTGTAAACTTCACATTCCCCGAAAATTTTATAAGTCGGGAAAAACAGTAAGAATTGAGGTTGTTGAAGGATCCGCGGTCACATGCGATAGACAGTCAGGAAAACGAAAGTTGTTCAGAGTGGTCTGAAACGCAAACCGCGAGCGGAAATTTTGATCTAGGAGAAACGAATCATTTATGTCATTTACTGGTTCACTAAAAATTTCATCTTTGAAATTAGTTCGGTTTATAAAAATAAAATTGATTAAAATCAGGAATTTTCAAATTAATTTGTTCGAATTGCTGATTTTTTACTTAAATATATCTTCCACCACACAGATCAATGATATATTGCCAGAAGATCCGACTGTCACAGACAGAAGGAGCCCATCATTATACAACGTATTATCCTATAAAAGACACAACCTCCGGGCCTTCATCCTTGTGAAAAGCCAAGACGCAAGTTGTGTGGAATTGTACTTAAAGAATCCGCATTTTCTACACCAAATACCCCTTACCGTTAATAAATGTCAAGAACTGCAACTGGTCGTGCCAGCAATTGCGTGTATGAGCTTCTATGCTGAAAATGTGAAGCTAACTACATCATTAAAACAATCAAACCCCTGAATCTCAGGATTCATGAACACCTCTCTTCAGATACCAGGACCTAGTCCCTGTTACCTGGTGTCGGACCGCATCCAATAACTGCTGAAAATCACACTAATTCCACTGTCATGCTTGGCACTTGGATTCGCCGAATGCAGAATTCTTTGAGTGTAAGTGTCAAGAATGACAGTCGGAGTGTTATGAGCTTATATCAGCTAATATGCAAAAAAATCCTTGTACTTGGGGAACCCCACAATCCCGAATCTGAAGATGAATAAAAATAGGGTCTCAGTAAACCAACCCGGAGCACTCCCAGATAGGGAGCTCGCGCCCTTCCAAGATGCTTTTGGTGAACGCTTGGAGCGAAGGTACTGAACAAAATGTGCGTCTGAACAAACGATCGTGATTCGATCAACCCATATGAGTTTCATTGGTAACTGCTAACCATACACGAACATCCTTGTAACAAGCAGAACTTCCAACTTTTCCATACAATTTCGGTTAGATTTTGTGAGGCTGAACCTAGATGGTTATCAATGCTTTAGCATGTGCACAGTACGGCTGCCAAGCACAACAATTTTCTACAATTTTCTCATTGTCTATTTGACTGATTTTGCTCACACCTGGAGGATAAGATAAAAAAGGTGATGGCCACATGAATCTCATCACGGTCGTTATCTTGCGACCTCTGAGAATGTGATGGTGTTGAAAACCAACGAGTAATCTTGGCTAACGTTTCATGCTCTTTATTTACTATCCCCTTCAGCTATTAGAACCAGCTAAGAAACCTTTTTAGATTCTTTTTTAAATGGTAACTATCTAAACGATCAGTTATAAACCATTTGCAAGCCACATTTGGCATTGAAATGAACCTGAAAAACTATAAGGTGGTAACGGTTGAATTTTACTATGTTCTCTTGAGTTAGTTCAATTTAACTAAATTGTTATGTGTACATCTGTATTTCCTTTCGAGTGGAGTTTATATAATGAATATTAAAGTGTAATGACAAATGTCTCAGTAAGATTCTTTGTTAGCAGTAGTTGGAGTAAGGAACCTGCAAACCAGAAGATGATGGCGGTGGGAACCGCGATGCCGCAAAAGACCTTCGAGAATCATTACTCTACCAACAATAATAATTACGTAAGTATGACTTTGGCAACAAATTTTCAGAAACCAATTAATTGGTTATTATTTTCAATTGTAGATAGGTATTGTATTTCTTTTCGTCATGACTCATGAGATTAATCGAATCAAGTGATTATTCACTGTGCCTGTGTTGGAGCCAGTGGATCAAGGATAATACATGTTTACTACTACGAACTAAACGTAGGGATGTACCCGCAATGGATGCTTTGTTTGTTGTTTCTTACTTACTCCCGCAATGTCGTATTACAGAGGTCAGTGTAGAGTGGAGTGAACTTTTGAAACGTTGTAAAATCATTGGGTATAGTTTCCCCACCACTATCTGCCTACCCTGACAACGTCCATTCGTTTTCAATTTGCTTCATTTAATTAATTGGAATCTTCACCTCATTGCCTCTGAAGAAAGGGGGCATAAAATGCAAGTAACCATCTATCTTAGTAAATGAATAATATCATATTATAGTATACGAGTACAGTGTATAGTGAAGTATCAAATGTGTTTACATTGTGACATCAATAAAAGAAAGATACACTAAAATAGATTGAAAATCTCGGGACTTTTAGGTATTAACCTATTCATCAACAACATCATTCAATTATGCGTCATCAATATTGTCTGCTCCTGAGGAATCTTCCCGTTATGGCTCGAATGATGTAGAAGTAATCCTATCGTCCATGAATTCCTGTAGTCACAGATCAACTGTCGTATAAGATGTAAGAACACGAAGAAATAGGTACAGTTAAAAATCCTTTATACCGCTCGGCACTGAGGAAGACTTCAGGACTGAACATTCAATTTAAAGCGTTACTTGAAGGTAAAGAACGGCACATCATGTAAATGACAGTCCACGGAATTGTTATTCATATTTCCAGAGTAGTAGCTAACGTTGGTAGGGTACTGAAGAGTGCGTCGAGCCCAATGTTTTATGCAAACACGCTTCGAAGCTCCCAGAGTAACACTAGTATTGCATTATGCAAGAGATCTCTTCAGATGATGTCTTAAACTGTTGAACGTCCCCGTGCTATTTCAAACTCGGAAGCACAAGAAGAACAATTATTCAACTTTCTCGTGTACAATAAATATCAAATGCAAATTGTGACATCAATAAAAGATATACACTAAAATATATTGAAACATAGGGACTTACAGGTATTAACCTATTCATCAACAACATTATTCAATTATGGTCATCAATAGGCAAACTTGATCCTTGTGAAGATGAACCCCTCTAAGCTTCAACGTCCATATTCGTGGCCTAACTGGTATAAGATGTAAGAACACCAATTGAATAAATTTAATTAAAAATCTTTATTTACCGCTCGGCACTGAGGAAGAACTGCAGGACTAACATTCAATTTAAAGGCACTTGAACGCAGTAAATGGCGGAATATATATTTCCAGAGTAGTAGCTAACGTTAGGTTACTGAAGAGTGCGTCGAGCCCAATGTTTTATGCAAACACGCTGTCGAAAATCCCAGATTAACACTAGTATTGCATTATGCAAGAGATCACTTCAGATGATGTCTTAAACTGTTGAACGTCCCCGTGCTATTTCAAACTCGGAAGCACAAGAAGAACAATTATTCAACTTTCTCGTGTACAATAAATATGCAAATATACCTTTTAAACTGACATAGGCAAACTTGATCCTTGTGATGATGAACCCCTCTAAGCTTCAACTCCTATTCGTGGCCTAGTTACGTGTGCTGAACTTCCAATTGAATAAATTTAATTAGGTACCTTTATTTAATCCCTTTGGAAGAACTGCAGCCTAACTGCAAGACTCTGAGGCAGTTGATGACCACAACAGTGGCGTATATATGCAATATTGGGGGGGTCTGGGGGGTATTCCATCAATTTTTCAAATCAGGTGTCTAAAATCACATATTCAACTATTCTAGCACTAACAAAAGAATGATAGAAAAGTAGTTCTTTTCCCAGGGGAAAACATATTTTAGGCCTAAATAATATTCAGTTAATAACTTGGAAAGGTCTAAAAAAATACATTATTGAAACAAAGGTTCCATTTTATTAACGTAATTTTAAAAAAACTGCAATATTCTGAATGCAAGTGAATAGCATAAATGTTGAATAAACGAAAGTAACATAGCCTATTCAAAATTGCTGCCAGCAACCGGAGAATGCCCAGACACGTCGCTTGTTATTGCTGACGTGAAGCGGGATGGAGCTACAATTATTGCAATGATGAGTTCTTTCTTTGTTGATGTGGCAGGCCCCAGCCGTCCAGGTTAGTCTGGTGTTTTCTACCGTAGGGCCGAAAAATACAAGATTAATTTTTATTTTCCAGGTTAGTCTGGTGTTTTAACCATGACGCTAGAAAAGGCTAGGCTGGAGTCGGCGATATCAAGAATCGCGGACTAACCATATCCATCACAGACCAAACGCTCAACGGGGAGCACTTCTTTTCTTGGAAATAATGCACATCTCAGCCTCAACCTGCACAAACCCTGGAACTGCAGGAATAACTGACCACATGTGTCGGCAAATTTTGAAAATGGATCGTGTGCATTTTTCCCCCCTGCTCGGTCGTGATTCACCTCCGTCACTCGATAATATACGATTACTATATCTGACTCTAGTACGTCCGATCTGGCAGCGTGGCTGTTCTGTCTGGGGTCTGGCTAGCAGAACCCAAATAAAGAAGGTCCAGACACAACAGAATAGAGCGCTTCGCCTCCACGTCTCTATTTCAAGCCATCTTACTCCTATTTTTGATAATTTACTGTCACTATGGGATAGGCATCAACCAAGACGCCTAAAACGAAAAAGAGCTGATGACCTACTAAACTGAAGTGCATCTCTGCTGTTTAATCTGAACATTATTACATTGCTGACCCTTTATCTCCTGTGCCCCAACTCATGTGCCATTGTACGTCCTGTACTTAATTTAATACTTGAATAAGCAAAACATATAGTTGTTACTAAAAGTTTAAATAAAGTTTTAAAAAAAGCATTTCATCTCTGGGTATCAAAAGATTGTAGAGCAACAGCAAGCTATCATTCTACTTTAAATTGGCAAGTAACTATTTAATTAATACTAAATTGAGCATGACGTATCCAAGTGAAGTTAGTAACCCTGCAAAGTGAAGATACGTTAGATCTAGTGGTTCAAACGAACCATAATGGAGTTGCTGCACATGTATTGCTTGCTAATTTGTTCTATCTTCAGGCGGGTAAAGTGGAGGGCGACTGCTAGATACCACTTAGGTACTTACCTAATCATATCATTTCATGAAATGATCATGAATCAGTTGATGATTAAATGATCATGAGATGAATGTTAAAATGAATCTATTTGATTCTTCTTCGTTCTTATTGTTTTCATAAATTAATCGCTTTGTGACAAACTACCAACATCGTGGAGAATCTCTCGATTTTGGAACAACTCTAGTCCATCACAAAGGTGGACATTTTTGATCCACATTCAGTCGTCAGGTGATCCGGTTTCTTTGTTCACTCAAAAGACAAACGCATCCAGATTTTCAAGATATTAGTGCAGCTCAAATTGACTAATGTTAGTTTTGGTGTGAGTCAATTTGGGAGACATAATTAAAAGCTTTCATAAGTCGCGGCAAGTGCAATTTTCTATTGTGTGTAAATAATATGTACAATGTTTTCTTCAACGTGTGGTAAATTTGCCCGCATCAGTGGCACTGACTAATAAAACTACTCGTGAGACAAGGTGGCTCAACATTAGAGAAAACTTGAATATACAGGAAGAAAAGCTCAACAAATTGTAAATAAAAAGGTTAAAAATCCTCCAACGCGGATCACTGGACAACCGTGACTGTAGTGCGCATCTAGATATAATGCTTCCTAGGATTTTTTCACCCCCGAATTTATTAATGAAAACGCTCACAATCAAAAAGTATGGTTTATCTAATTTTCTTGTTGGCTTACGCTACAGTTTGGTTGTTTTATAGCAAATAGATCCGAATGAACGAGAGCTATTGATTGAAAGCTTGTAAGAAGCAATTGTTGATCGCAGCAGAGGTGGATATTTGAGTGCATTTTTAAAGTTTTCGAACGCAGTCTTTAGAGATCTCTCCAAAACAAAGCTTGAAATCGTATCTGATAATTTTCGAAGACCAGTAGTCAGTTAAGAATAGTTTGGTATACATTTTTATGAATGATTTGTGAATCCAAGAAATCGCTGAAGTTCCTTTTTGAAGTCGGTGTTTTTTATTTTTTAAATCCCTTCCAATTTATTCTGGTGTGGTTCAATCAAGATTTGATTTGATAGAAAGTGTCCCGGGATTTTTCTTCTTCATAAATACTGTTTTTCTGGATTTAGTTTGAGTTCTGCAGCAATTCTTCCGAAGTTTTGCTCAAAAATTAGTAGATGGAAATAACAATGTTTAGGGAGCTATTAACAGATTGAATTTATTTAGTTGGAAGTCCAGTACGAGTTCCTAAGCCAAGAGATGGAAGTTGAAGCTTAGAGGTGTTCTTCCTCACAAGGATCAAGCTTGTGAGCCCTTAGCCCAGAGATAAAATGGTAAAGTTAGAGATTGAAAATTGCACACAATCCATTCTTATACATTGGAGACACATGCAGTTCTGGAGTTTCTGCAGTAACCCTGTGACTACTAAATACACGTCTAGCCTTTGGTCTATGACAATATGGTTAGTTCCTCGTTCCCGATTCTTGAAATCGCCGCCTCCGCAATAGCCTGACGCCTTCCAGCGACATGGATATCCTCTGGGTGTTGGTGGCATTAACTGCCTCAGAGCCTGGCAGTTCTTCAAAAGCTTCCCTCAACAATTAGGGAGCTTAGGGAGGTATTAACAGATTAAATTATCTAGTTGGAAGCTCAGTACGAGTTCCTAGGCCACGAAAATGGAGTTGAAGCTTGAAGATGTTATTCCTCACAAGGATCAAGCTTGCCAAGGCAGCAGCGGGATCGACTGGCCCCTGATCTGACGGCCGCGCGATCGCCGCGCTCCTGATGATGGAGTGTTTTACCACTCCGAAACTTCGGGAAAAAAGAATAAATAAATGAATACTAAAAAAAGAAAAAAAAGGCCAGCCTTCGTGAAACAACACCACCTCGCTTCCTGGAGGATAACCTATAAAGTAATCGTTTTTCGTATCTGTAATCGCAAAAAAGTATTCGTTAATCACAAATACTTCAAAAGTATTCGTTAATCACGAATACTTTTGTAATCGTTAATCGTTTCGCCAACGAATAACTATTACTTCAAAAGCAATAATTCGTAATCAACGAATATTATTCACGATTGCATTTGTAATCGCAGAAGTATTCATTCATCGAATAATGCCCATCTCTGCTAGGGATACATTATAATATGTATTTACTTTCAATTAAAATCATTTGGAGAAATCCTTAAGAAGCATTCAAGTAGGTAACTCAAGCCCAATCTTAATCAGTAGGTACGTTAGAAAAGGTAGATAGGTAGTAGGAAAAACTAGATAGAAAACTATAACTTGGCGGAAAACTACAATATGAATCACATTTTCATGGCAAAAGAAGGAAGGACATCGCGATCTACTTTTGATAACAATTTTGGATAACAGTCCTTGCATTCGGGAGCGGTAGGAGCGCGGCGATTGCGCGGCCGTCAGATCAGGGGCCAGACGCTCCCAGGCAGCAGCATTACGTTTGAAAGGTATACTTGCAAATTTATAGTGTAAAAAGAAAAGTCTTAATGTATTGGCACCGAGTTTAAAATACCACCGGGACGTTCGGCCGTTTAAGAGATCACGTGAAGAAGTCTCATGGGCAGTGCAATACCGTAACTCTGGGAGCATAACAGCTTGTATGCATGAAACATTCTGCTCCTCTCACTTTTTAATAACCCACTACCGTTAGTTACTGCTCTGAAAATATGAATAACAATTCCTTCCATAGTCATCTACACGATGTGCCGTAAATCTAGCAACTCCCTGAATTGAACGTTCATCCTTGAAGTCTTCCTCATTGTCGAGCGATATAAAGGATTTTCAACTGTACCTACTTCTTTAGAGTTTCCAACATTTTGCTCTTGATGAATTCTTACTTCTTGTACGTTGGTTGATCTGTAGCAACAGGGATTCATGGAGGATAAGGTTATCTTTATATCATTCGAGTCCATTAAGTGAAGATGACAATACCTATAAATCTTTATATTTTCTACCTGATTTCGCCGATCTTCCTTTTAATCGATTTTACAATGCAAACACACTTGATATTTCATGATAGATTATACTGGTACCTATATTAAATTGTAATATTGTGTTTAGTTACTGAGATTTTCATGTTTTGCATTTTATAGCCCCCCCTTCATCTGAGGCGAAAGGATTAAGTAAAACCGATTCCAATTGATTAAATGTAGCAAAATGGACAAATGGACGTCGTCAGGAAGGTAGACAGTATTGGGAAAACTATATCTAGTGATAATACAACATCTTAAAACTTCACTCCACCTCATATATCAATCATGTATGACCTCTGTTGTATGTCACTAAGGGAGATAACTCCATGTAAAGTAAGTGCTTTTGACAAACTACGCATGCATTACGGGTTTGGGATAAATTTTTATAAATGATTTGTGAATCCGAGAAATCGCTGGAGTTTCTTTTTGAAGTTGGTGTTTTTATTTTTTTAATCGGTTCCCATTTATTGCCGTTGATTACAGGGACCCTACGTTTGGTTTTTAGTAGAATAATATGAATTTTCCCTGATCCACTGGCTCCCTCGCAGGCACAATGAATAATTAACTGACGTGATTTATTACTGAAACGTATACCTAGTCAAACGTCGCTAGAATACAGATTATAACTATGAAAATAGTGAAAATATAAAGATCTATCAATATTATCCTCTCCGTACACCCCATCCATGATTAAATATAAAAGTTCTGAAATGTATTTCAAATCTAGACCAAAAGCCTGAATCGAATAAGGAAGAAGCAAGAAAATCAGCAATATAAGCAGCGGTTGAATGGATTGTCTATTACCTCTCCATTTCCCTCCCTACAGCGAATTAAAAATTTTCGAGGTTTATTACACAACTAGACTAAACTCGGAGTAGAAACATCATCAATAAAATGAGACGAAATTAGTGTAGGTATAACGATTTATCACTATTTCACCCTTTTTCATAATGAAAGCTTTCTATTCCGAAGTATGCAGAATTTACTAGGCTCGAGTAGACTAAACATGGGATTGAACGAAATTAAAACCACGGAAATTGGGTTAGAATAGTAGGGTGGGCAGTGAGGAGAGAGGGATTGGAGGATGTGGCAATTTGAAATGACCGCCAGGGTAATAGCCCCGAAGGACGCAGGTGGTGACACCACGGAGGACTCCTGCCCAGATGCCCAACTTGAGGAAGGTCCATGGTACTTTCCCCGCACTAAACTCCAAGACACAGTTGCGGCATCTCCTTTGTGTATTAGACTTATTAAGCCCACTCCTTTTAGATTTGTTTAGCCAGACCCCATCATCATTCTGGGAATGCAGCCATTTACACAGATGGTTCCAGAATGCAAAGAAAGGGGCTGGTATATTTGGTGAGAGGCTACACCTAGAGCCATCATTTCCTCTGAGTTAGTTTACCAGAGCGAACCGGGTAAAAGTCTCCATAATGAGAGAATGGCTGGCAGAGAATCTGAGACAAGGAATAGCAGAAGGAGCATAGTCAGCAACAACAGATAGACAAGCAACCCTTGAAAGTCTTGCAGCTGTTCAAACCAGGTCAGTACCCGTCAAGAAATGCTGGGATGTACGGAATATCGTGGGGAAAAACTAGATCATCTTGGAATTGGTATCTGGGCACACAAGAGTGGAAGGTAACGAACATGTAGACCCGGTGGCACGAGCAAGGGCATCAATGCGCTTCATTAGGCCGGAATCAATGTTGGGTACAGCAAAATGCTGGGTAAAATCGCTTTGAGGGAATGGGTGGGGCAGAAACACTAACGGTATTGGGAAAACTACTATGAACAGAAATGAGGAAAACTTTGAATGAATGAACCCTGTCATCGCCGACGTACGGTCGCCCTCAATCACTCAAGGAGGAAAATGCAACTCTTAGTGGAATTGGTGACTGAACACTGGTGCTTAAGGAAACATCTGAACACGATTGGAGCCTACTCAGGTGATCCAGTGTGCAGATTGAGTGAAGAGGAGGAAAGAACTGCCTCCTATCTTCCCTTTGAATGCCCAGCCACTAGAAGCTAGACCGTTTAGACTCTCGACCAAGAGGAGATAGTATCGGTAGACAACCATGTGAGGGGGTATTCTCAGTCTAGTGGATGGAGATTGGCTTCAGAACCTATAAGTTGAGCAAATCGCAGAATAAAACACGGTTCCAGTGCGGCGCACAGCGTTTCAACAAATAATTCTGTGTGAAAAACAGAAACGAATGAGACTGGCACGTTCAAGGTTCCGTAGAGCGAATACAAACATGGGCATTATGTTATCAAAGGAATTTCTTAATGATTATGACAGTTGCTTTGGAATCAAGGAAGGATCACTTTTTCTCTGATCAATCACGAGTCGTCCCCTGTATTCCAAAATCCTCTAGTCGATTTTATACTCATCTCCACAGTATGTTTTCTTCGCTCACCATAGTTCTGATCAGATTTGTGAAACCTGACGGAAGATCGAGGGAGGGAGGCCAAGAACTACAGAGAGAGTGAGGATATTGAGTACTTCTACACTGAACCTCAATTATTCGATTCAGATAGAGAAACGTGGTTCTTTTCAATACTCATCTAACATATAAAATTTCCATGTCACAATTTTAGTCACCGTACTCGTCCGAAACGGCATTACCGATTTTTACCAAATTTCACATGCTTATTCAGAAGGTCTAAGAATCGGCTACTATCTATTTTTCATACCCTCAAGTGACAAGATTGTTCACCTTCAAGTTTTTTTTTAATTTTTGGTCGAAATGTTTTGTTTTTATTATTATTATTTTTTTTAATAATGTGCAATTAAAAATTTTTATTGCAGATTCGGATTCTATACCCTTTGAAACGTAAACCATGAAATTTTCAGGGGGGTTAGAATTCTTTTTCAAGAGCGATTACAATGGTTTATTATTGAATAATAAACCAAAACGCTGCAAATTCTTTCACTGGGGTTTATTATTAAATTGGCTTGCGTTAATGATTTGAATTTCTACTAAGCTTTGGAGTGTGCGTGTTTCACAGGTGATAGAGCGATGATTGAATTTCAGGAGGCACACAAATATGATCAACTGATCAATCCAAATAGGTATTTTGGTTGAGAACAGATTTACGTGCTCTATGCATATCTCCTGAAATTCAATAATCGCTCTATCACCTGTGAAACATGGACACTCCAAAGCTTAGTATAAATTCAAATCATGAACGCAAGGTAATTGAATAATAAAACCCAGTGAAAGAATTTGCAGCGGTTTCTTTTCATGGTTATCAGAATACTTCAATGTATCGGCTATAAACCCTTTTAGGAGTTCACTCCAGTATCCACTTTCATTACATCACTAGGTTACTGCAATCAAAACAAAAACAATAATAAACCAAAATAATGCAAATGTTGGCACCACAAATGGGGCCATACATCTGGAATGGTTTGAGCAACGGACCTGGGGAAGGGCTCATTCGATTCCCCATGGAAAGTTCTTAAAAAAAGTCCAAATTTAGGCCGTATTGTTTTTTTTTTTTTTTTTTTTTGAGGTTTTTAGGGATTTTACAAAACTTTGACAGCCCTTAAAGGGCACTTTAAATTAAGTGAGAGAGCTGGGTCGAGAATTGGGGCGTCGCCGGACCAACATGGATTTTTCCTGAAAATTTCAGATCTTTTGCTCCAGCCGTTTCGAACGATATTTCGATCGTGCGTACGGCGTACGGCGGACGGACGGAAAAATTTTTATTGCAGATTCGGATTCTACACCCTTTGAAACTTAAACGATGAAATTTTCCAGAGCGATTAAAATGGTTTATTATTGAATAATAAACCAAAAGCAGTCTAGCACCAAATACAGAACTACAACCGAAAAAATAATACAACTTCGATTCACAAACGGTGCACTCAGACAGCTAACTGAGGAAGTAATGAAGGGATTTCATCTTTTTTGAGGTTTTTAGGGATTTTACAAAACTTTGACAGCCCTTAAAGGGCACTTTAAATTAAGGAGAGCTGGGTCGAGAATTGGGGCGTCGCCGGACCAACATGGATTTTTCCTGAAAATTTCAGATCTTTTGCTCCAGCCGTTTGGGATAAATCGTGCGTACGGCGTACGGCGGACGGACGGAAAAATTTGTATTGCAGATTCGGATTCTACACCCTTTGATGAAACGTAAACCATGAAATTTTCAGGTGGGGTTAACATTTTTTTTCAAGAGCGATTACAATGGTTAATTATTGAATAATAAACCAAAATTGAACTAACGATCGATATTATTTTGTGAGTCAACATAATATGTGATATTATCAGATGAAGCCGATATTTCTGTTAAAAAAATATTGGCTGAAATATCGGAAAAAATATTGATCACCAACTGTAGATATTCGATACTATTGGCCCTTGCATCATCGATAGAAAAATATCGATATATCGGAGGAAAATATCGATATTTCGATACTATCGACATCGATGTCCATCCCGACACTGTCCGTTAGTCGGTAATTTGGAACTCCCTTCACTATCAGTGAAAATAAATATTCAGTAAGAAACGGAGTTTCTCCAACTTTGACCCCTCACTAACAGCAGTCAGTACAACAGCCTGTCGAGCGAAAGGTTACACAAGGTGAACGAACGGCTAATAGCGATATGATTGACCTGACTGTTGCTCTGACCTTTAGGTAAACAAAAAAAAAATACCGCAGCTATCCTCTTCCAATCTCCACGACTGGGTGAAATGGCTTTTCGAGCTACTTTTCACGTGAAATACACACGAAACACGTGAAACTTTCGACCTCTTGAAACAAGAAAAAGAAATAGAAAGAAAGCTTAGAATGAGTTGGAAGGGGGGGGGGGGTACTCGAATAAAACGATTCCAATCAGTGTTGGGCCGTGTTAGCATGACAACCTGATCAATCGATTCAGCTACGGACCTGTCGCTGAAGGGTCTTTTTGCAACAGACGTCCGCGTGGCCCAATGCCCGCACGTAAGTTATTCCTAGCGCCCACTTTATCTTGACTTTATTGACTCACCCCCTCGTCATATTTCCCATCCGAGAGCGCTGACCCCGGCTTATTAAAACATTTAACCGGTCATCTTCTTCACGACGATGCTGGTCTGCAAGATCTTGGGTGTTCGAACTCTGCTCGTCACGACGTTCGAGGTAAAATAACGGCGTTTGAATAAATTTCCATACTAATTCCTTTATTTTAAATCATATCCCACGACACATCTAGAGATTCAGTTTACATCCGAACAATATCGTGATCATTTGCTATACAAGAACGCTGTTATGCTAAATTAGCTCACTCATTTAAATATCTACATTTATCATCATGGTGCTTACAGCTTACATATTAGTGGATAGGGATTTGAGAGCGAAACTCATGAATTCCACTATCACCAGATTTATAAATAGCCCAGACAACTTCCAAATGTTCGTGACTTATAATCAACCGTATCCAACTACCCTTAATATTCGTGTTTTGTAGTAATGATTTGATACCATTTTACGTAGAAAACTTGTTTGCTATGGTTTTTGCGCTAAGCTTAACTGTTGAAATCCAACTGTTGTGTGTCGTCCGATACAATTCTTGTATTGGATTTTTATTTTAAAGAGAATTTCCTGTAGTCGTTAGTTTTGATTAATGGTGCAAACCACAAAACTGAGAATGCACATTGGAATAGCAAGGCTAGTGGTGCCCAATTCTCCATTGTCGTACCATAAAGTCCTCTTCAACTTTATAGTTCAAGCTGAATTCAAGCATTCTCCCTCACTTCTCTTCAACAATATCATTAGTTTCATCGAATTGTACAGGAGTCAATAACTTCTATCGAGTCCCACCTTTTCTCCTTTCAAATAGTTGGCAATAGTTTATTGCATCATATTGCAAATATCTTCGTCAAATGATTTCTGCTGACCGTACATTTATGGCTGGTAAAGAAGCCACCTATTCAAGGATCCCCCTTTTACGTACAACCTCAAAAGTAGGATTTCTAAATCTTTGAGTTCTTTGAGTCAGCCTACGTGGGCATCCACGTGTTCTTCCCAGTTTGATCATAAGTTTCACAACTCTTACTCGGCGAAATCTGTATTGGATGGTTTGCTACGATAAAGTGGTCGGCGTATTTCACCTCCGCCAGAACTACTGAAGAATTCAATACAAAATATGATACGAACAACAGAAACTATTGAGAACAATTTTTTATTTTACTTAATGGACGCTTAGATGTTTTTGCTTAGAGCCTGTGGTTAACATTCAAGAAACATTTAACATGGTCAATACATATTGAAATGTTATGGAACAACCTGTATAAGTGGTTCAGACTGAAAATCCTAAAAAATATTGTATTACAGTTTCTTCTTTTCTTGACTTAAAAACGTGGTCAGTTATTTCATGGCTATAGCAAGTTGGATCCGAAAATGTCAGTCTACCTCTTTACCTGATGGTAATGCCACAAATAACGAAAAAATGAGAATGACAGTGAGAATCGGTAAACCTCATCAAGTACCACTCTGTTTGAACGGCTCCCCGCTGCGAAATGGCGAGTAACTATTTCCCCAATCCCAATTAATCACAGCATTTCAATTACTCCGCCGTTTATCTAACGATATTTCGGTTTCCTTTGCTTTGTAAAACATTTCAACTGAAGGGGCTGGTTTCCTTTTTAAAGAAAAGCGCTCAATTGAAATAGTTTCATTCAGTCGGAAAGTTTCAGGGTCTATTTGCAGGTCCTCTACCATTTACAAAAACGACGGTAGTGGTGAATTTTCGTTGGAATTACCGGTGTTTTTCACTTCATTCTTCATTATGACAATGCTTCTTACATTTAGTCTTTTATAAGGCATATTTTAAAAACCGGTTAGGGATTTGATATTAATTTTGTTTGTGTTAATGGTGATTCCAATTTTGTTACATGACAATTGAAATTAATGTTCTAAAGCGGGGTTCTCTAAACTATTTGCCCCAAGGGCCATATCATAATGTGGAGGTGGTGGGCGGGCCAACAGGGGGGTCTGGGGGGCTAGGCCCCCAGCTTAAGTGGGGTACGGGGGCTTCCCCCGGAAAATTTTAAAAATTAGACCCTTGAGTGTTTTTAAGCACTCCTAGACAAGTTTGACAAATTCAAATTAGGTCTAATACAGGAACAAAAAATTAGTTTTTAGTGATTAAACATATTTTTTTAATTCCATTATTTCTTTTTCGTTGTTCAACAAAAATTTTAACCATTGAATTTTCAGGAATGGAAAATTTTGCAAGTCAGACAGTTGAAATTAGGGTTTTTAAGCACTCCTAGACGAATTTGACAAATTAAAAATAAGGCCCAATATAGGAAACAAAACTTATTTATATATAAGAAATATATTTTGTATTAATTTATTTAAAATTATTAACATGTTTTTGGAAAACCAATCTAATGTGATGTGCGCAATTGTTTTGTGCTTACAAGGTATTTCCACTTAGGATCATAGTTTGTTGTTCCAATCGTAAGCAAATTTTTTAAGTGTTCTTCTGAAAGCATTGCTCGATTTTTGGATTTGACATGTGTCATTTTTGAAAAAGTTTGTTCGGAAACATCCGTTGAACCAAAAATGTTCATAATTTGTCTGGGAAAACTCTTGATTCCCTTGAAGTCATTACGTTCAGGCGGTAGCCTCGCTTTTTCCATTCATACATTTTTTCCGCGGCCCGTGCGGGCCGTGTTTTGGAGACCCCTGTTCTAAAGCATCGTTGTGTAAGGCTCAATTTGAAGTAGTCAATGGTTTGTTGATACAGTTTCTTTAAATAACAACCGTCTTTTACTCCCCTGAAATATGTACTTTTAGAAGTTACTCTTGGGGCAAATTGATTGGTTAATATTTAATCATTTTACAAACGTTTACTATTTCAGTATTAGGTACCCCCTCCTGCGTGAATAAGTGATCTATGCTTATTAGCCTGTTGTGCATCTCTAAGCTCGTCGCTTTTATACTTTTTCATTGTATTCTAGAATACAATTGTCTTTTTTCAGTCCTTCAGCTGACCAATGTGCCTCTATACCTTGTTATAGACTCTCAGATGTACCAGACTATAAAATGACACAGACGTTGAAACCCACGGATGCAACAACTGATAATTAATTATAATTAATGAGACAAAACACCTACCTGCGGTTTACTACTAGCTAATTTATAACAAATGCTATGGAAAAGTCGATTTGAAAAGGAACTCTTGAAATCTAAATTCCATTTTAATTTGATCAAGTTAATACGATCGTCAAGATTTACTAGGTGATTTTTACTATTAGTAGAAAAGTTCAGATTCACGTAGGTAACGGATGGCTATAAAGCGGTCTGATTGTGCTCATTCAATCCATTCATGTTTATCAGCAACCAACATACAAACATTCTTGTTACTTCGAAAGTTTTCGATGTTCTGCATTCTGAATATTTCAGCCCCCACTCAATTACTTAGTACTTAATAGAATTAGCGAGCCCACTTCAACAAGAGCCCCATTTATATTTCATTCCCGTTGCAAGCGTTTTCAAGAAGAATTGAGGTTCCGAGGGACAGTGAAGCTTCAAACAAATCTATAAAAGATTTAGGAAGAAAAAGGTCAGCAACTGCTTTAGAGCGTCTCAGGATAAAGAGAATGATTGAAAATGAAGTGGCAATTGAAGAGTTGAGCCCGATCCCACAGTAGATAGCAAATACTGAACTAAGAGGAGCCGGGAAACGAAAAAATGGTGTAAATGATTACACAAGGATTATACCTGAATCATTATATCTGAATTAGAGAATTATATCCTTGTAACGTCAAAAGACTAAACAAATAAAGAATAAAAAAAAAAAAACAATTAGAATAACCCTGATCTCTGATCTATGTATATTGGACGTTCTCTGAGATACATTATCTAAAATTGGCGCCTGACGTCTCCGTCCCTTATAAGTTGCATTCTAGACTCTACATTCTAAAAGAGACATACCTACTTTTTTTTTTTAAATCTCCAATTTGACTCGAAAAATTTTATTTTAAGGGCGAAAACGTTGGTTCGAAAGTGTTTGTGTGAAAAAAAGGTGTGAAATTCAGTTTTTTAGAACACAATCTGTTCATTTTCTCGATTTGACAGCAGTTAATACAAATGACAGGGGACCGTCCCTGTAAGGGGCGTTTACAAAATTAACCTTTGTTAAATCATTTGAGTTTTTTGCGTAGGTATATTGTTTATTTCAGTTATCTTCATAATAATAATGAATGCTTTGCTTTGCTCTTTTGTGCAGGATGAAAGGTACTACTACAACCCGTCCTGGTCGAACGACCCGAGGCACAATCATCCATCCAACACTCAAGGTGCGTCACGTTTTCTCAATCCCTGCAGATCATACAGGCACATACTCTTTAGGGTGATATATAGACACGCTAATAGATCAAAAAATTTCATGGGGAGCCTCACTTGATGGCAAGGCTATATGGAAATTGTTAAACATTAGGAGGATTAAGGATGTATAATTTTTTGTTCATTCCACAATATTTGAAATGGATTTCACAAACCTACTTTGAGAACCGTTTAGGTGTATGCATCGTATTGATAAATGATATCGTTAATGATAGGGATGGACAACTGTTCAAAGAGATTTCTCTATAATCTTAGACGAGTCACCAAGATATGTTAGCTTTAGGAAGTAGAAGGACGAGTAACCCCTTGGTTTAACATTTCAACACCTCAAACCTCAAAACAAAGAAGAACCCTCACGCTCTGGCTCTCACGGGGTTCACCAACGAGAAACCGCATGTAGTTTCGTTGAGATCGTTCTCGGTTCAAAGAGAGCTCGAAAATAGATACTGTAATTTACTCGTTCGAAGGACTGGCGTTGGATTTTTCGAATCTACACACCTTGAAAGTTAAAGGGGTAAAAATGATTGGCGTTATATAATTACAACCACTAAGGCTTATTTTTGGACATAATAAACCAAATGGCAAACCAAGGGTTAGTCCTCCTCACCCAATACAACGATTTGGAAAGTGAAGTTGGTCAATGACTGGAAATTTGTATTGGTTTACCTCAACAGTAAAGAGGCAGTAGGTGGGTTTTCTTGGCATGGTCTTAGACTCGAAGTGACAAGAATTCGCGTACGACGTATATTAATCTGCATTGCCGAAAATGGTCGATTTCCTCCTGTTATGAGGGATTCTAGGTGAGTCATTCCACTCCCATTTTGAAAGTAATGCTGTGTCGCACCACCCAAATATCACTTTTGTTGATTCCCCGGTAACTCTTCAATGCGACTCATAAGCAAAATTTGATTGTTATGACCTGAGATCAGGGCCTTACCATAAATACGAAGAAGGTATACTCAAGTTGTGCTTGTCGGATATTAGAAATAGGGGACGAAATGTGATATTTTGGAGGACAAGATGTAATAAGTAGAGGGACGAAATGTCATAGAATCAGATACGACTATCCATGGATTCCCATCTAAGCAGTGGCGGGTATCGGTGAAATAAAGACTTAATAACGCAACCATCAGGCAAGGGGAGCGAGCACGAATCTATTCAGTGGTAGTGTATCGAAGCAGTCTGAGAGCCCGTGTGTTCTCAGCTTAGCACCCATTGCATCATCGAATAAATGCGGGCGAGTCACCGATTATGTTAAAAGCTTTTTTCTTCCCACCCTGAGACCACAAATAACACAACTTCCCACAGGTTGATTTTGTGAAGTTCAAATCGGACGGCAAATTCATGAGGTAGGCACATTACGACATTTCCTTTTCGAGCGTCGTGTAGCACGTTCGGGGACGTCTATCCTCCAGGATTTCTCTAACTATTGGGTTAGGATGTTCTGATATTCGTAGGGCGAGCTGCCTGTATGAGGTTTGGAGAATGGTTTTAACCACGGGTATTTCCAGGTCGTAGTGGAGGCAGTCATTGCGTAAGAACCACGGGCAGGCTGTGAGGATCCTGATAGCTCGGTTCTGTACGGTCTGTTTTTTAGATGTGTGTCACACGTTGAACTCCATATTGCACGGCCGTACTGCCACAAGGGTCTCCCTAGTCTAAGGTATAGCAAACGGTTCAAATCTAAGGAAAGTGATTGAGAGGAAAATGGCACTCAGACCTACTATAGCCCACTGAACCACTCACTCCACTATCACAGCGACTTCTCCTGTATAGTTACCTTGTCACTCCACTTGTTATAATTGTTACAAACTTGTACATATCCGTACCTGAAACTTATATCCATCTATAGAGAATAATTTTCCTAAGTGTCTCAGCTGCTTCAACCCGCGTATCGGCTGTAAAACCGTTTAGGAGTTCACTCCAGTATCCACATTTTTTTTTGATCGCAGTAACCTAGTGATGTATTGAATGTGGATGCATTGTTGGCAGCATAAATCGGCCATACATGGGGAATGGTTTGAGCTACGGACCTGGGGAGGGGCTCATTCGATTCCTCATGGGAAGTTCTTTGAAAAAAAATCCAAATTTAAGCCGCCTTGACTTTTTTTGAGGGTTTTAGGGATTTTACAAAACTTTGACAATTTTCTGGGGGTTTGCTCTTTACCAAGGCTTAATGCCTTACTCAGCACTGCAGAACCATCTTGAAAAATGGAATTCATCTTCGTACTTCTAGGAAGTCGAGTCCGTCTATCTTCCTATGTACTGATCGACAGAGAGAATGACGAGCGAGCATTGGCACTCGAAAATGGGTCATCTTAATTGTTACTAGATCGGTCTATTGTGCCATCATTAAAGGCTCAAGCCGACCGCAAAAGTTTCTTTAGACCCTTCACATCACAGCTTCTTGGAACAAATATAAAAAGCGACATAACACAGAAACTTGAATTTTCGGGAAATATGTTTCAAGTAGCTCGGGCTATTGTTGTCCAACCGTCCCATTAATCTGCCGTCCAATGATCCTTTTGAAAGGGGCCATTTCCCGCGACGACCTCACAACGGCGAGACAGTTTATCACTGTTATCGTCCGGTTCAGGGCAGAATGGCCCGACCTGTCAGGCGCTCGCGGAACAGATTTCAAAAGTTGTTAGACAAACAGAAAGCCGGTGAAAAACGTTTGTCGGAAAACAATGGGAGCAGCTCTTACGGTGTGTTGAGGTTGGCCCGGCTGCCTCACGTCAAATTGAGGTTTGAGCTTCTTCCGAAAGGTAAGAAGTCCTTCACTTCTTTACCAAAGCCGAAGGCCATATCGCTTTTTATTCAAGCTCTCTTCATTTTCCCAAATCGTTGTGCTTTCGAGTACCTTTGCAACTGAGGGTGCAATCCTAAGCTTATTTAGATTTCTACAACACCCACTACTAGTATACCAGAAATTTGTATGACTCCCCTCCCCTTACCACTCATGTTTTATCATTTTATGGTTCAAGGTGCGTAGATTGCTATGCTGCAAGCGGCATAAATTCCTTATAATTGATACGAAGAAAGCTGCGAATTATTACACAGACGTTTAATATCTCAGTTTAGAGAGTCATCCCTTCAGTGTAATTCACTGATAAATCTATTTTAGACGTAGTCTGTGGTAAATTATCTGAAATCGGCACCTCGCCGCTCCATATCTTGTAATTGCATTCAAGATGAAAATACTTGGGCTGCCGCCATCCGCGCGGTCAAGCTTAGACCTCTTGACTGAACTGGTTGCAGCCCAGCTCTCCAACTCGACCGTCTGCCAGACCGATTTCCAAATCGTGAGCCAAGGGATGATAGTATAGTAACCCTAGTGGGCTCATTCGATCCATGTAACCAATTTCTAACTGAATCAAACAAAAAACTCCCCTCTTACATAAAAGTTTTTGAAATTTTGAATTTTTGATGGTTTAATCTTTAACAATAATCTCTTGGGGTTGATTGATCAAGTTGCCAAGATTATTGTCATATTTATGGTGGACGTTTGATTTTTGAGCCATGTTTCATAAACTTCCAGTAGCTTCAGAGAAAAGCTTCGGACGGTAGACGGCCATCCGAGAGAAAAAGTGGAAGTGACCCCCCCAAACCTCACATTCACACCAGAATCACGTACTATTCAAAGAACGGTAAACCCATGTGTTAGAGATTAGGTGTTAGAGATTATGTTAGAGGTTAGATTATTGTTAAAGCTTAACAATAATCCCTTGGGGTTGATTGATCAAGTTGTCAAGATTATTGTCATATCCCTGATCGACGTTGGATTTTTGAGCCATGTTTTATAAACGTCCAGTAGCTTCAGAGAAAAGCTTTGGACGTGGTCGGCCATCCGAGAGAAAAAGTGAAAGTTAACCCCCCCCCCCCCCCAAACCTCACATTCACACCAGAATCACGTACTATTCAAAAAATGGTGAGCCCATGTATTAGAATCGGCAGAAATATTTCCATTCGATGCCATTTCAAAAACCTGAGAGTTAATCATTGAGAAAGCAACCGATAACAGTTCAGGGGTGAAGGAGTAATTCCACAATTTTTTTGAGTGACTGTTGAAACGTAAGATGCCATAATTGAAATACTGAAAAGAAAACTTTTCTACAAAGTCTGAAATTTCTAAAAATATAACCTTGAGATCAGTGAATATTCGACTGATCAAACCAAAACCTCAACTTCTACAAGGTCCATTTACATGAGCTCTTTACTGAATGCAGTGAATACTATAAATTGGTGTTATTTCAAAACTTGTTAGTCATATTTCAATTTTGAAGACATTTTCGTTTAGAATTTATAATTAAATATCGAATTTTCTCATTAAACACGTTAACTTATGGTAAATGAAATTAAAAGGGTCTAAAACATTAAAAGCTGGTGGAAATGTGATTTTGAACACTTCTGCATATCATGCAGGGGGTTAGAATGCCTTCACTCTAGTTGTCTTTAGTGTCACAGTTAAATAAAAAAATCTCTGATTCATTTTTCAGGATTCCCTCACCTCAACATGAGCTACGCCGGCCGATTTTCATCCAGAAATAATAACAACGTGAGCCGAAATGATCTCAGTCAGACTTGGGCCGGCTCGAGGTGGACTCAACAGACGGAGGTGCCGCCTCATGTTAGCATAAAACAGTCGGCCCTCAACCAGACTCTGTATTCTGGTCTTCCACCAATTGGAGGCAGCCACGCTGCTGATTGGCGTAACCGGAAAGACAACACTGCCCAGGTAAGTGTCACCAGTCATACGTCATGGTTGTATGAGCGAACCTTCATGAAAATCATACTGTTGCAAGGCTCCAAAAAATTTAAATTACAAATTTTCAATCTGGATTTGCCCGTTTTCCACTATTCTCTGCTACTAAATTCCCCATTGTCCTTTTAGAGTGGAGTTCCATGGTGAGAGGAACACGATGGTAATGGATGGTGCGGAATCACAAGGTGACGGTATGTCAAAGTTAATGGGTGATGTGGAATTCAAACTTATTCCTAAGCCAGCTTGAACTCATAAAGAGGGCCCGGGGTGGAATTCCAAGCCTTCGTTGTATCCGTACCTTGAATCTGACCTCCTGATATACCAAAGATGATAGGATGACTTCTTCGTTATCATAACTCCTTGAACACTAAAACCTAAACAAACCCTTATTATGTAACCCAAGCTTATTTACTCGTACAAATGGGTCATTTCAAAATTTCGGTCACATTTATGTCACTGATCAGTATTGCCGTCACTTCTCAACTAAATACAGTTTTGTAAGTGGTCTAAAATTTTCTCCTATGTGGATGTACATGTTCTATGGAAAAGTATGTAAAAGTTGTGCCTACAGGACCCAGGAAAAAATACCAAAGTCCGTATTTCTCACTCCGTACTGCTGTCACTAACCAAATATAGTGAGAATGCGAGTACATCTATAAAACGACACACAAACATACCTCATTAAACCTTAACTCTCTCACTAGCCCATCAGTATGCAATACAGATTGATATCTAAATACCTACAATCTTGCGACATACTGTACATTGACATGCCCGTTGAAACCAACTGAAATTTAACAAACGAATTTCAAAGCGATCAAAACATATCTTTGCTTCGCTTGTCCACAAATATATAGCATTTCCTAGTCAAATTCATGATTTTTCAAACAAAATTTAAGATTTTCTCTCTCAAACCAAATTATTTACATTTTAATGAGCCATAAATGTTTGCACCATCATTTGAAATGTGGCACATGAGAATAAAGCAGGAAATATTATTGGAAATATATAATATATACGTATTTAGTAGAAGAAACTAATTGAGATGGTCTTCCTGGTGGTTAAGAAACAGAAGTGTGTACAATAACGTCTTACTGAACAGGAGAAAAAGTTGTTTTTACGAAAAATGATGATGGAAATCATTTTGAGCTAAAGCGTCAGGAAACTTTATCATTTTTCCGTGATGTAATTGGCACAACCTGTTTCATGTTACCGTCAACTCTACGTATAGTCTCCCTTCATTGTGATTGTAACGTTTTGCTATTACTTTTACGTCTTGCCTAAATCCGCCTCCTCAATAATCATATAAACTTCATGAACTCCATGAGCTCCTGGAGCAATTCCGTTTTGGTAGCTCAGAATTATTTCATTAATTACTGTGCTGACAACTAAACCGATTTAGTTCAAAACAGGTTGGTCTGTTTCAAAAACTTGGTGACAAATATAAGCATCAATTTTAACTTTCACCGTAGCCATTTGGAGCAATTCCCTGACTACCTGGTGGATTACTTCCAGGGACATGATGTGGAAGCAGCAGGAGAACAGTATCAATGACGATAGGACAATCATTCGTTGAGAGACTATTGCAGGAATACACATGCTTTCTATGTATAGAGTGTCTCAATGAATAAAGAAGACGGTAACATGAAATATCTGAAAACAACAATCAGAGCCTGTTTCCGCGGCAAAAATTAAATATATGTAGATGCCTACTTGGTATTCTCCAATAAATGTAGGTAGGCTCATATTTACCTCAAGTAAGCGCGTTCAGATACCGCATCTACTCCGACTTGTTCAACCGATCCGATCGCCTTGAAATTGGATCCATGCATTTGGGTTGAAGATTTACAGATCTGACAAAAATTCAATTTGATTTTCCTCCAGGGATTGTTGGTGGGAAAAATTATGTACAGAGAGTATCGAATTCCCGATTTTCAGTCGCCAAACTTGCAGCTGCCTTATTTTCGATTTTTACGAATTGTGGTTGGTCTCATTTTGTTTGGAAAGTTCTAAGCCTTCAAACGTCACTTTCGATGTTTTCCCAGGACTTATTTGCGAAAAGTTGAGGGAAGAATATTTTTAAACAACTGTAAAAAAATTATGAATTTTTCTCAGTTCTTTGACGTTTTTGATGGTTTAAAAAGGCTTTAGACTAAAATTGAGTATATATTTGGAATCTACAAATAATTTTCTATGAGATGGGTGCAGTTTAAAGAACTTTGAGTGAAGCCAGTGATTACTGCAAAATTCAGTGTAAAGTAAGGTCCGAAAAACCAAATAACGGCTCAATAAAGGTCTTATTCAAACCAACCGCAAAAATGGCTATCATTTTTGGATTCAGCAAACTCAAAAACCCCTAAATTAGAAAGAAAGAAGAAGGCAACTTTCTGGTAATTTTTTTTCTGCAATCCAGTGTTGTGTATATAGCACAATGGAGTTTTATATAGTATGCTGCAAACCAGTTGATTAATAATACTGTAGTAGTGTTACTATAATATAGTAACACTACTACAGTATTATTATGGAAGTTGGTACGAGGCAATGGCCTTGTATTAGTATGTATGGGTTTCTATTCCGGTTTGATAAAGTGTTATACCTTCATGTGTTATGTTGCTGTTCAGGCGGTGACGGGCTACCGAGTCTACAACCAGGACGAGTACAGAAAAGGGAGGTGGGATAGAAGGCAAGACAATTCGAGCTTCCGGAGACCTTTAGTGTAAGTATATACCATCTACTTCCGTATTATTTTAGTTGCACTGACCTGCCCAATAAGGCCTTAGTAGCAACTAATGTGTTTAGAGTAAGCTTGAAATTATATGATAATGGGGACCGTTAATATTTCATAATGAATGATATTTCGCCCGCCGAAATAAGGCTGAAGGACTTTTCAACCCTCAATTAGCTCACTGGGGACTTAACAATTAAAAGTGTGCTCCTCACCGAGCTCGACGAGAAAATGTTTTCTAACAGTTGTGAGGTGATGGAATGGTATAGTTGCCCCTTCCATTGAGTTGGATGCCGTAATAAACGTCCTCCACGCTTAGATGACCCAGACGCTTGAAATCGTCTGATTCATCTTCCTAGGCGACGGATTATAAAATCGGGAAGGGCCAACTAACCATATCCATCACACAATAGACACATAAAAATGGCCGAGATTAGCTGGTTCCAGTCAAGATGATCAATGCACGACTGTGGGAGAAGACACTTAAGCCGTCCATTCACGACCGTTCCAATGCCCCAAATGGGGCGCCGTCACTCTAAAACTGCTAGTGAATGGGGAAACTCAGATGAATAATAATCCGTCGCCCTTCCCTTCAAACGGAGCGGGGTTACACTACTACGAAATGCTAGGAGTGTCGGGCTCTAAGCGTTCAAGGGGGAGGTTTGGAGTGGCTTGGCATTCTCGTGTGTGTTCTCTAAATGGAAGGTTGGAGTGGAGAGACTTAGAGCTCAATCCGTTTGGAACAATCATGAACGGAACATCATCTGAAGAGTTGTAGTTATCAGGTGGTATATTCGACCCCGCCAACCGCACCACGCTGCTCCGACTGAGTTCCACATTCATGATCGCTTTTTTGGGTGACATTGCTACATCTGAGGAGTTAGAGCAATGGAATTGCAAACTTTCCCTGAGTGAGTGGACGAAAGCTTACCAATATGTGTCATCACGTTCTTCACCAATTCTTCTTCGTTACAAGAGCCTATTCCTATTTCCACCGTCACAAAGCACGAGAATTCCATACGATCATGGTATACGTTTGAATAATACCACCAACTATACAGCTGTAGCATCTAGAGTGGACAAGACGAGCCAAAACGCTTCAAGATCTCATATGAATGTCATCATGATCGAACTAGCGGCACGCTCTGACGAGTAACTGGAGAAGCAACTTGTATGTGAAACGCAATGTAACCAACAATATCTATCCAGATTGTTCAACCATTATTTTCGACCGTTTTTTTATCCTTTATCCAATATCAGATCGTTGGTTTCGTTTTCAATACTTTGATTGTAACGACGAAGCTGCTGTGCCATCTCCTTGGCGATGTATTTTTTTCTGCTGTGCAATTTCTTTCGGTTAGTGATTAAATTGACGTGCAAACTTTGTTCAAGTTGATCATATCCTTTTCTTGTCAGCCGTTAGAGTTATTTTATGGGTATTTTATAGTTTATTTTTGTTACCGATTAAACCGTACCCTTTCACAATTTTGAGAACCTACTTGTAGAGCACAGGTTTCTAGTAAAACACAACTATGTACTAGCTACGTGTTGATGAATCGAATGTCTAGATATTAGGACCTTAGTCTCTATTCCTCGCGTTTAGAGCTGTCCCGCGAGAGACCCTCAGGGACTAGATAGAGGTGTGAGAGTTGTGTGTGATGGATCTGTGTGTGATAATATGAAATAGCGGGTCTTAGCCGAATAGTTTGACAGTTTCTATCTTTGGAAAGGTTCCCCTGGAGTCTGGTATAGTTATCATCACCCTCGGGGCTGCCGTCATGACATACATGACACGCTGGTTTTGGCAGCTGACTGGCGTCATGACATCCTTGACGCGACCATCCTCGGGACTGATGTATCTTCATTTTGAGGTCCTAAAGTGTAGAATCGTAGAATGGGGCCCTTCAATGATGAAATCCCTTCATTACTTCCTCAGTTGGCTGACTGAGTGCACCGTTTGTGAATCGAAGTTGTATTATTTTTTCGGTTGTAGTTCTGTATTTGGTGCTAGACTGCTTCGTTGGTTTATTATTCAATAATAAACCATTTAATCGCTCTGGGAAAAAAAACATTGAATAGTTTCATGGTTATACAGTTTCAAGAGTGTAGAATCCGAATCTGCAATAAAAAATTTTCCGACCGTCCGCCGTCCTTATTCTGGAAACGGCTGGAGCAAAAGATCTGAAATTTTCAGGAAAAATCCATCTTGGTCCGACGACGCCCCAATTCTTGAGCCAGCTCTCTCTTTTAAAGTGCCCTTTAAACAGGGCTGTAAAAGGAGCTTATCTTAAAATCCCTACAAAACAAGTCGAATTGGCCTAAATATTTAAATATTTGAAGAACATACCATGAGGAATCGAATGAGATCTCCCCAGGTCCGTATGTCAAACCATTCCCGATGTATGACCCGATTTATGGTGCCAACATTTGCGTTTCGGTTTATTATTCAATAATAAACCATTGTAATCGCCAGGTAAAATTTCATGGTTTACGAACGATGAATCTTGCACCGTGACCATCTCCGGAAACCCGTATCTTCATTTTGAACAGCAATAAATCATTAATTTAATAATCCGTGCCCTTTAAGGGCTTCAAACGGGGCTGGGTTACACTACTACAAAACTAAGTGTCGGGCCTAAATTCATTTAGGTAGGAATCGGCATTCTCGTGTGTGTTCTCTTAATGGAAGGTTGGAATGGAGAGACGTAAAGCGCAATCCATTTGGAACAATCATGAACGGAACATCATCTGAAGCCGATCAGGTAACGTCGAGATGTAGTGAATGTGGTTACTGTAGTTATCATGTGATATATTGTTTATCCGCACCACGCTGCTTCAACTAGCTTCCACATTCATGATCGCTTTTTTGGGTGACATTGCTACATCTGGGGAGTTGGAGCAATGGAATTGCAAACTGTTTCCCTGAGTGAGTGGACGAAAGCTTACTAATATGTGTCATCACGTTCTTCGCCGATTCTTCTTCGTTACAAGAGCCTATTCCTATTTCCACCGTCACAAAACACGATAATTCCATTCGATCATGGTATGACGTTTGAAGAATATCACCAATTATTCATCTGTAGCATCTAGAGTAGACAGACGAGCCAAAACGCCTCAAGATCTCATATGAATGGCATCATGATCGAACTAGCGGTAGGGTCTGACGAGTAACCAGAGAATCAACTTGCAACTTTCTCAGCAATGCAACCAATAATATCGATCCCATTGTCGATCAATATCGTTTAAATTCTTTTCCGTCCTTTTATCCTTTATCCAATATCAGATCGTGGGTTTCGTTTTCAATACTTTGATTGTAACGAGGAAGCTGCTGTGCCATTCCTTGGCGGTATTATTTTGCTTGCGTTCATAATTTGAATTTCTTTAATGGGCGGTTAGTATTAAATTGACGTGCAAACTATGTTTAAGTTGATCGATCAATCCTTTTGCTTGACAGCCGTTAGATCTCCTGGTATTTTATAGTTTATTTTTGTTACTATTAAACCGTACCCTTTCACAATATTGAGAACCAATTGTAGAGCACAGGTTTCTAGTAAAACACAACTATGTACTAGCTACGTGTTGATGAATCGAATGTCTAGGACTGAATAGTTTGTCTCTATTATTCGCGTCTAGAGCTGTCCTGCGTGAGACCCTCAGGGACTAGATAGAGGCATGAGAGTTGCGCTTATTCGCTGATTTCAAAATTTTGACACACAGTTTTTCAATTTTGTAAAAACGTATTTTAACGCCCCATGGATCTGTGTGTAATAATATGAAATAGCGGAAAACTTAGGTCAGTAGTTTGACAGGTCCCATCTTTGGGGTCAGCGCCGAGTCTGGTATAGTTATTATGGAAGAAGGAAGAAACTGCTATTCTGAAACCACCAACTTGGTCCAGTCAACGTAAAAGCCCAAGTAGTGTTTGTACAAAGTTAGAACGAGGACTAGTTTGATTACTGCTTTTACCTTTTTCAACTCAACACACAGAAAGGTCCCGCTAAACAGCGCCCCAGGAATCTGTATTTCTAAGGTAAACTCAAGTAACGATAGGGTACTGTTTGATAAGGAGAGTGAATGACGAGACACTTCAGAGTTTGGAGCGCTACATGGCGCTCTTCGCTCAGGCTCAATGGCGGAAGCATTAGGGAGTCGCCTCCAAACAGCTTCTGGGGCTTTCCCTGGTGTTTGGATACTCATTGCTGAAAGGAAGGAAAGTCCATTGAGGTTCTTCAGCAACTTCAAACGTCAAAGTCAGCGAGTGTCAACAGTATGATCACCTACTCATGAACGCATCAGATCCTAGGAACCTTCTCAACTACGATATTCTTTTATAACTATTCTGACTGTTCACCCTGAGAACTGTTCTTTGAGACCTTCATGGGCATTTTTCTTCAAATGTGGAAATCCTATATCACCCCTCCTGAGATACCTTTTTTTGATAACGCGTAAAAGACAGCATGGTAGTCGCCAATGTACAGTGATAAACAAGGACCTACCCATAGGTCAACAGGCAGGTAATGGATCTACTACTATCTATGTCATTTTCATTTACAACACAAAAACCATGACAATGGCAATTTGGACTCTTAACAGAGATTCTTCCAATACTACTTGACTTTTTGTAGGTTCCAAAAATGCAACGTGATGCGACCTTCCAAAAGAATAGGTGGGTAGAAAGAAAATCTTGCGATCGAACATAGTTGGTGAGCAAGTAGGGCCATTAAAATTACATTCAATAAGCATACTAACCAGTCTTCAGATGTTCTCGCTCGATCAGCCACACACCAACTGCCGTTTAGGTTTGCCCTCTTGTTTGTGTGTCACCGCTGCTTCGCTATGAAGAACTTCCCCAAAAATCCCCGTTTTGTTCCCTCAGGAACACATTCTTTATGGGCCATGGCAATGACTATAGACTAAAATTTTGGACGTCAAGAAATTGATGCAGGGGTTGAAAAACCATTGACAGCAGCTCTTTAGGTGTAACTAAAGACGAGAAAATTTTCATGAAATTTGAAATCTCAGGTAGAATATTCGAAAAACTAATTCGAAGTTGTGAACCTCAATACAGTTGCACGTCAAGATAATGACAAATGTTTTCTATTGCTCCATGCAGTACTCAATAAATGTATGCAGATAGGGGGGAAAAGTTTAAAGTCAGTCGATTTTGAACGGCACGGCGTGGAAATTAAACGAATTTGCCCGTCGTTTGAGAATGACCCATTACCCGATGCTCCGTCGTTATAAAGGAAAGAAGAACAAGAAGTCCAAAAACAAACAAAATATTCGTGGCAATTCGCAAAAAAAGTAAACTAAAAATTGAGCAAGATGACAGTCCAGTTTAGTGTTTAGAAGCAAGTCTGCACAACTACTTTCCCAAGTACTTGTACTTTTCTTTTTCCTGCATTTTTTGGGCTTTTTTCCAATTACCTAAGGAAGTAAGGGTTTCTTCATTATAAAACTGTTTGCATTTTCATAATAAAACGATTTTTTACCCTATTTTTATCCATAAACCTAGCCCATAAATGAGAGAACCTGAAACTATTTTTACGTTAAAACGCAAACAAGTTCCAAGATCAGTATTGAGCATCAAACTTCAAATTTCAATTTTCCCCAATTTAAAAAAAACTGACATTTCATAGTTTTGTCCAGTCAAAGTAGACTTTTTGCTTACAAAAGGTCGTATGTTACGTTTCAAAAGTTTTAATCGGTGTCTTGGCTCTCCAGTAGTGGGAAACTGTCGGTACGTAGCTTAATATCGAGACAATTTTAAAATTTTGGTACTTTCTGAACACTAAATTTCATTTTCAACAACTTCCATTCCATGAGTTTTCACGCTGAACGACCGTTATCATTCTGTGGGCGTCTGAAATACGGTTAATTGCAGTTTTTACAAAAGTTGGGACAAATTGGCATTTTTTGACGGCCAATTGCGACCTTACCCATTGGTCAAATTCTAGAATTGGGGTAGCCATTCGACGCAAAATATTACATTCTTTAATAATGCACTGAGTAAAATTTTCTGTACGACGAACGGTTTTCCAAATACGAGCGAAAAACCAAAAAAAGTCTGAAAATTTCGAGGTTTTTTGGCTTTCAAAAGTTGTCCCGAAAAAACGTCTGCCAAGTGGGTGTGGCACATGGCTTCCTCGTATCCATAACATGACTGTATAGATCATTGAAAATTATTATTGACTAAAGTCAACTCGTTCAATGATGGTTCAACTTTATTTTCTCTTTATTACTGACGAGGACCATCTTTACACCAGTCCGAACAATCCCTAAAAATTTCATCGAAATCAGTCATGAAATCCCGGAGTTATGCGTGTAATAAGGATTTCATGTTTGCGGATGCGCAGAGGCTACTGTTGATCCGGGTGTCATGAAACCTATAGGGGATCATCTACACATCAAACCGAACAATTCCTGAAAATTTCATCGAAATCGGTAAAGAACTCCCGGAGTCATGCTTGTGGCAAGGATTTCACGTTTGCGCATGCGCAGAGGCTACTATTGATTCGGGGGTCATGAAACCTTTATGCCGATCCGCACAATCCCTGAAAATTTCATCAAAATCGGACTATAACTTCGTGTAAATTTGCTGACAGACAGCGACAAAACCAAAATTGTTCAGAAAGTCTAAAACGCAAAATGTCGAGGTTTTTTGATTTTGGAGACAAAGAAATTTTCACATTCAAAGTGAAAACAATGCTTGTCCTTGATAGAAAAAGCAAAATTGTGTTGGATTTTCTTAGTTTCCCACTACAGGAGTGCCAAGACACCGATTAAAACTTTGAAAAATAACATCCAACTTTTTTTAAGCAAATGCCCCTTTTTTGTCTACTTTGACTGGACTATTTTACCCGTGGAATGAAGTTCTTATTTTTTAAATTTCCGGAACGATTGCAATTGTTTAATTTCCGGGAAAAATTCGCTTTCAGTATAAAAAGGGAGGGGGTGGAATGTAAAAGAATTGAGTTCAACGGAGAATGGAATTTAAAGTGACCGTAGGTCACGGGATCGATGGCGACCGCCTTGCGAGAAGCGAACGGTCGCGTGTCGGGGTTAGTTAATTATTGGCGCCCCCGTTCGCACTACACCCACTCGACAATAATCCAAGCCGAGTGCCGGCAATCCAACGGAGGGACATGCAAATTTCATCCCCGCGAGTCACTCGAGGTTGTTCTAGTTCTGCTGTGGAGACTTGGGGGTAGCCAACGACTGCCCTAGTTTGGCGTTTAGATTATGCCCAGAGTTCGCCTTTCTTAATAAATTATAATGTAATCTAACAGAGTAGTGGCCAATAATCTTCAATTGATAGTTGATTGGGAAATGATTTTTGATGAATGTGTATTTGTGAGGAAAATTCGAGTTCCGACTGAATCATACCTGTTTGGAGAAGCCCTCACGATTGTAACATGTCGTAAACAATAGACCGATAAAGGACGATCAAATAGTCGAGGATTATAGCGTTTGTCCGGACATGGCGGAAGGATTGGGAAATCCCACCAGGCAGTCAGAACACCCGTATAAATAAGCCCGGACTAGCCCATGGGTAGATTCATTCGGATTCTATCTCTTGATTCCGTCACTCCGTCCTAAACCTCTCGTCTTAGCTACTCTGCTTGCCTCACCTACCTCTTGAGGTCGTAGCTGTTAAACTTGCTCTCTCGTACTTACAGTGTTGCTGGGTTCCTTGGAACACCTGCTTCTGTACAAACGAGTTGTATCCCCATTCAGAAAATAATTGGCTCCTTGACGTGTCGTAGGTGACGCCTGAAATTAATTCGGGTGATCTTGCTCCACATTCCCTTTTCCACCCCTTCAGGTAAATACGTAAGTCACCATCATACTCAAATACCTATTTATTATCCAAATTTAACTGTTCCAAACTAGTTCACCCGTTCAAAATTCACAACTCAACACCATACTTTCAACACCATAATAAAACACCAGAATATTTCTGAATTAAGGGCCACCATACTTAGCAGGAACAGGACGGGAAACGGACGCGGCACACTAGTGATAATTTTTCGCTTATGCATATTTACCTATTTGTTGGTGCACACCAGGGGGGAACCGGTCAAACGTTCTGTATACGGACCCGAACATCGTAGGAATCTAGTGGTTGACATTTTACTCACGTCACTATTATTCTTTAGCAAAAATCACAATATTGTTTATTTTGAGATCCATTTCATTTATTTTCATTCATTTTAGTGATGACAAGTTTTGAAGAAAGACTCATTATGGAGGTGGAGGAATAAATAATTAAGTATTAACTTACTAATAAATATAATTATACAGGGTGTCCCAGGAGTTATGCACGATCCGACTCCTACGCATTTTACAACTCATTTCCAAACATAAATGCCTTGTAGCAATTTTTTGCCAGAGGCCTCGTTTCCGAGATATTTGCGATTTAAGATTTTTTTCGTGTTTTCGATCTTATATTATTAAAACTGTCATAACTCTCCCAATTTTGGAGATATCTCAAATTTTATGGCACCGTTAGAAACAACGTTACATTTTCTATCTATTTGATGTCAGAAAACATTTTTTTAATTGCATTGAAGATGTGCGATTGCTGCGCGAAATGGCAGTTTAGTCAAAATCTTGAAATCGCCTGTTATTCATCTCGCCTAGAAACCCCATTAATGCTCGACGCAGAACTGTGCAGGCCTAGTAAAACGTGCGCCAAAATGTCAGCTTTTCAACGGAGTAGTCGTTTTGGTTTTTGAAATTATTTTTAGTTCAGGAAATGGTGTTTAACTGCAGAAAAACGTGTGTTTTCTGTTAAAATTGAGGTTTTTTCGTAAGTCTCGACGAAAAAAGGTTGGAGGCGGGATATACGTAACTTTTCTCGATGAATCGAATGGTGACAACGCCAGATCCCTCAAGTGAAGATTTTAGTTAGTTTTGTCGGATGCATAAACCCGTTAGTTTGTGAACAGCGTCTACAACATTTCTAAGCTGTCCGGCCAAAGTCAAGATAATCGAAGAGCCGAGAGACGGCAATTGTTCGTGTTCATTTACGACTGATTGCGATGAGTTGCTTTCAGTTGAGTAACTATACCACAAGTGAGTATGATTTTCGTGTACGGTTTTGCCAGTGTCAGCAAAAAGATGAATGCAACTCATCGCAATCAATCGTAAATGAACACGAACAATTGCCTTCTCTCGGCTCTTCAATTATCCTGACTTTGGCTGGACAGCTTAGGAATGCCGTAGACGCTGTTCACAAACGAACTTTTTCATTTATTAAATTCATTTTCATTTTTCATTTTTAAATTTTTGGTTTATATCTTAACAATCTTGCTTAAACTCTAAACCTTTATATGAACTCGATTTAAACCCCAATATCTTACCATTGTCCTACAACTGGATAACATGATCAACTAAAACATTCTACTAAAACTGAATTTTGTCAGAAACAACAAATGATCAACATTGCTACACTCAATGCTACGGCCAAATCGGATTGGGGTTGATAATACACGGCGCACAAACCAACCCCTCCTTCAAGACCGGAGGGTCGTGCGGGTCATTGCATATCCGTGCCCCTGACCAATACAATGCCTCCTCCGTAGCTTTCCCTATTTTCTAACATTAGGTAGTTTTTTTAGTTATACAGGGTGTCCCAGGAGTTATGCTCAATCCCACTCCTACGTGTTCTACAACTCATTTCTGAACAGAAATCTAGACGAAAAAAGGGGTGTTCTCGTCTGAGTTTATTAAAGGATGAAATCATTGCTAGGTATTACACAACCCTTCTATATAAATCACCCATCTATTTCTAATAATAAAGTCTGTGGTACTACATTTTATATTCTCTCCACCCGCCTCCATATCTTGTAATTATATTCTTGATGCGACAGAAAGACCCCCATTTATATTTCAGCACGATATACCGATAGGGAAAGAAATTAGCCACAAGAGTCATTCAACTGTTCAGTTTCTTGATACCTTATTAATTAACTTCAAGTTCCAAAGAGATAGACTTCGTCATACATAGAACTCCTTAAACACCAACCTTTAGTAGGCCCTCTGTAGGTAACATAAGCCCCACAGCCTAAAGGGCCAGGGTGTCTAAATCCCTAAAAAGGAGGAATATACTGCTTATCGACACGTCGTGGAAATCTGAATAGACCACCTGATATTTAACGATATAAAATGAAACACCAAGGCTAAAGGCGTCAACTATTGACAATTCAAGGAAATGTTCGCATCTTTTCCTTGGAACTTCCTTATAATACAGCCAATCGTCACGCTCCTCTGTTTTTTTCCGTGGGGAACTCTCTCTCCATCGAACTCGCTATTCAATTTTCATCAAATGATAAATTCTTCATATTTTTATAGCAATAGGAGGGTCCGATTTTTGACAGCTAGGGTCCAAGTTATTGTCTTCTTCTCCAAACTATGAAAGAGTTGAAAATGTGAAATCTTCTTTCCGAAGGTCCCCCACACCACAGCTGCATCAACATGCAAGTCCGTGTAGAGATTTAATAACATCATTCATCAATCCGTCTCAATCTTGCACCTTGGTTTTCCAGTTCTGCTTTAAGGACCAAAACTCGCATGAAGTTGGGGGGGGGGGGGGGCTTACCTGGTGGTAAAGCGATTAAAATCACGTCATTTTCAAAACAATAATATCTCGAGTAATACGTCTGGTGGGAGGTGTCATCATCCTAGAAGAAAACTCCGATCTCTCTTTATCACTGTGTCAGATAACCCAATGCCTTTCGAATAGAAGTTCAATCGTGGATCAACGGTGAGTAGCTCAACAGTGGTTTACGTTAATCTCGCTCAAGCGGAAATGCGTCCCCAGGAACTAGGTTCAAGTTGGTTAAGCCCAAACTCTTTGAAAGTGAGATAAACGTGCCATTCACGTTGATTTGGTTCCCATTGATCAGAGTTCTCGTTTTTTCTGTGCAAGTGGTCCTAATTCTGCCCTCTAGAATCCAATATGAGTAAAACTGGGCAGGCAGCGTGAAAAGGCGTGCAGGACTTCGGAGGTATCGACCGCCTGAGGGCCGAAGTTGACGGTTACCAAGGAGGGCCAGTAGCGCGAGCGGCTACGAAGAGCGCGTACCGACCCGTGCGGCGTGTGGCTTTCGCGAAACGTTCAGTAGAATTTCTGTCGTAAAGACAATTGAAGAATCCAAGTAACGCGTTACGAGTCGTTTTGAAAAGAAATGTGAATCAAATTAGTTTCCAGTGTAAGATATAAATTAGCAAGAAAGATACCGTGAATTTTAACGTGGCGCAAGCAGTTTCGGTCCAGTTACAAGTGTGCCCTGTCTTTCAACTCTCAATTTAAAAGCTGTTGCAAAGAGTATATAAACTGTTCATTCTTGTAAATTTACCACCTACTTTCCATTCTTGTTGTATCGACCGTTAATTTGTCGTTTTTTGGACGTCCCACTGAAGCATGGCTCCGTCAGAAGTACGAAGCCTATTGGAATTGATCCAGGCGGGTGTGGTAGAACCCAAACATGAGCTAAGAAAGTACTAAATACAAGACTACTTTGATACGAATCCGTTCACTGGTTGGTAATCGAATTGCAAATATTAACTGATTATCGAAATTCTTTGGTTCGGTCCCAATTTGACTCTAGTTATTCAACAAACTTCGGAAATTTCGCATTTCACAAGGGATTTAGCGTAAATTTTGTCTACCCAAGCCCCACCATTTATTACCCTTCCATTAGATAGATGGATAGATAATTTTTTCAGTCAGTAAATAAAATGGATACAAATGCATACATCTGGATGATACAATTTTGAATATGAGCTTCAAGTTACTTTTTCAACGATAAGCTTGGCCGGTGTTGTTGATAAAGGTCTTGGCGATTTGCTCATGGATTAAAATTGAGGGCATTTTGGCTTTTAAAAACGCTTTACTCACACGTCTACCAAAAATACATTCTCTTTACATTAATTTGATTCTATTGTTATGTAGGGTGTCCCATCTATATGGGCCCATTAAAGAATTACAGCCATACGGTGCGAGCTATCAAAAAATTGAACTGGACCTTTTCTATAGTATTTTATTACACTCTGCTTGAAGGTGGTGGAATTAGTATAGAAAAAACTATTTTCTCCAGTTATCTTAAATATTTTTTAGATTTTGACCACATTTTTGAAATCAGCATCAAATTTCCTACCAACAGAAGCCAGTTTCCATCATCAAAAATCATCATCAGAGGATTGAAATTATAGTTGAAGCGCTAACGACTTTAGAAAATGAAGTTTTCCTAAACTTTTCGTAGTTGAAAAAATGTTTAAAAAAAAAAAAAAATTTAATAGCGCTCGAATAATTTAGTATTTTACTCATTAAACAGCTTTCGCAAATTAGTAATCATTATTCAATGCGAGCATACCTATTTTCAATTTGCCGGAAAACCCATACCTATATCTATTTTGAAGAACATTTGAAACTGCGCGCGGTCTTGTGGACTAGTCTAGGTTGACTTGATAATAAAGAGCAGAGTTCAGAGTGAACAATTAGTATAAAAAAAACTGTTGTTTTGTTGATTCTTGAATGCAGTTAAAAAAATGTGCCTTAAAGAGATTTCAAGTCAGTTGTGTTGCAACTCGTCGAAAATGCAAACTTCTACGTTTACTCCTTCAGAAATATTGATGTTTCTGTTTACGGAAGCAAGGGGGTCTATTTGAAACGTATGAAATTTTAGTAGAGTAAAAGGTGTCAATAAAACTTGTCTAGTAAAATTTGTTTGAGTACTACTCATTCACTACCACTTCATGCCAGAATTGAAGTGGCAATCTTCTGATGATGATTGTTGAGATGGATCGTTTTGTAAATAATTTTGTTTAACACCCCTCAAACCCTGCAATATCCATTCCAGTTCAGCTCTGTTCGGGCCATAAAAGGTTTAAATAATAGTTGTAAAAAAATCCGTTCTTTCGCACATGGATTTCACTTGGGGTCTAGGTGGTAATAACTTCTTGGCAAACCAAGCGCCTCATATCCGTTGGTGCTATGTGTCAAAGACTGGAAAAAAAAACTCGGGAAACTCGGGGGTCGTATTTTCGTGGCAGTTGTGGACGGAAAATCGACTGAGATAGGTTTCACATCCACAGAACTTCATCCTTAGCAAATAAAAGTGATCCTCCAAACCTCACAATGACACGAATAACCACAAATTCTTTAAAAAATAATGAACCCATGTGTTAGAATTAGTAGGTTGTTTACAGAAACTTAATTCAAAGACGGAGAATCCCATAGAAATTCACCCGTAGGGGTCTAGGTGGTAATAACTTCTAGGCAGACCAATCGCCTCACATCCGTAGGTGCTATGTGTCAAAGACAGGAATAAAAACTTGGGAACGATGTGGTTTCTTGAGATTTTCACTAGCAGGAAAGTCGGGTGGTATTTTCGTGGCAGTCGTGGACGGGAAATCGACTGAGATAGGTTTCACATCCACAGAACTTCATCCTTAGCAAATAAAAGTGATCCTCCAAACCTCACAATGACACGAATAACCACAAATTCTTTAAAAAATAATGAACCCATGTGTTAGAATTAGTAGGTTGTTTACAGAAACTCCTTTCAAAGACGGAGAATCCCATAGAAATTCACCCATAGCAAATAATCGCAGTTTTGACATTTTCATGTCTTTGCTTTGGCACATAAACTGAAAAATCGTCACGAAAACTTGCTCACGCGATGCCAATAATAAAAATAGACTCACTGTATTGCGTAGATAACAATCAACTGTTTTCATGTGTTGATGCTTGGGCACATGAAATAAGAAAACGTCACGCTTGACGCTCGCTCGAAATTGCTGACGGAAATATACAACTTCGAAGAATTGTAGCGACTCACAAATAAACAAAAGTTGGTAACTACAGTCCTTGAAATAGTGATATTAATGAATTCAATTAAGTACCCACGGGTGGGCGATTTCTCTTGTGGCCCATTTAATTGATCTGTACGCCCCGCCGTGCAACGCACGGGTGAGATCTGCCTAGTAATAAATAAAATAAGAAAACACACATGAAAATGTCCCAATGTGTTGCAGACTCGTATGCAAGTATTTGTCAACATCATGGAAGAAAAGGCTCCATTCATTTGTCTATGATTTGACATCAAGAGAAGAAGTTTAAATTACAATTTACGGATGGAGAATTTAAATTTTCTAAGCTGAACAAGCGGGTGAAATCGGATTGGAGATATCTCAATTCGTTCGAACTGGAGCAGTTTGAAGATGATAAAACAAGGTAATAGGCATAATTGGGAAAAAAGAGATTCTTCAGCTTTTAAAAATTTCCAAATTAAAATGATGTATCACACGAACCTCAGAATAGTACTAGCGAAAAGCAAACGGTAGTGAAGTGTAAGGCCTCCCGCAAATTGAACCCAGCACACGCACAGCCCACGCCGACCCCATCCCCAACCCACGACCATGGGCTGGGTCGGGTACCGCATATTGAACCCAGTCGTGTGCCACACTGACGTTTCTAGATGTCCTCCAACTCGCTGATTGAGCTCCTCCTTGATCTCGATTCAGAGTCAGAGACTGAGGAAGTCATTACTTTGTATTCTTCAATTAAACGAAAAAAAGTAAAAGAGAAACCTATTTAGTTGGGAGAAGTACCTTCTTAGGTACCTTTAGTACCTTTAGAGTTGGGAAGAGTTTAGGGTGGTGAATTTAATGTGTTTTCTGAAGTTCCTGACAATGTTTTCAAGGAAAGTATTCGGGTTACCTGGGAACAGTTAGTCTGGGCGAAATTCATGAACTAATAATAAGCGACGTCTGTACAAAAGGCCTTTTGAGTACAAATTGGAGATCATTGATGAATTTGTCCTAGCCATGACCGTATTGCATAATTACTTGAGATCGGAAATCTTTATGAGGAGCGAATCCTAGGGAGGAAGACAGTGAACTAGCCTGTTCACCTGTCGAAACTAATTTTGGCCACTTACCACATAATCTTACAAGGGGTTCGAGGGATGCTTTTTTTTGTCAGAGAACAGTTCAAAAATCGTTTTAACAGACCACAAGGGTTCAACGCAGAGCTGTTGAACGATGGCAATTCTGACTTGAGATGGGGACAAAATGGGGAAAATAGTTTTATGATTTTCCTAGGTCAATAATTATTGTAATACCTACATAATTAAAACATAAATAGGAAATATTTAGGTATTATGAGTAACCATGTGATGTAACATGAGCAATGAATTGTTTTAACATTTTTATAAGTAACAAATAATGATAATTACTATTGTAATGATACATTAAAAAGTTTCTGCTTACTGCACGTTTCCAATTCAGTCCCAGTTTTTTCCCAAAGATTATCTTTTAGTTTTGTTCTCATGTAGTTCGCATCATATGTGACGTACAGCACAGGATGGTCAATGACAAGTTCAATTGGCTTCTCATCCATTTTTGGATAGGAAATAACGCACCCACGCCCCTCGAAAACTGTGCGGCTCATACAAACGGACCCAGAGCAACTGAGTGGGATAGCCGTGTGCTGGGTTCAATTTGCTGCGGGCTTAATAAGGATACTGTTAACTGATAAGGACACCGATATCAATATCGATGTTTCGCCTCGATGTCCCATTCCTACTTGACTTGGATCGTAAAATCGTGATGATTTTTTGGTGTAAATAAGAATATAAGACTCAGTACCAAACTTCAGCGCTCAAAGATGATACGGACAAAAGTTAGGTATCTGAACTTCTCAAAAAGCGGAACCCCCCCTCCCGAATACATCATTAGTTGTACCAATTAGTAGGAGGTATTAACGAAAAACCGAGTCAAAATCATAAGATAAATAACTAAGTTAGAAAAACAACATTAGATTATACAATGGAGCTTTCAGACTTACCTCACCTGTTGACAAGCAAAATACAGCTGCATTACTCCTTTTCGTTCCTGCACTGGACACTTCAACGACTATCAAGTGTTTCTCCGGACTATATTTCACTTTAACTTCACATTCAACAACTCCGATATTAGAAAATGTTCGATACGATAGTTTACTACTGTTTGGCGGAACTTAACTGCAGGGCGGCCATCGCCCGCCACTGCTCACTAGATCGAGTAGTTCCGAAGACGCCAGCGTTAAAATTCAAAAATCCGTGGGAGCTTCTGACATACATTAATTTAGAAAATTTGCATAATCTTGTTTTGAACTTAGAAGTGATCCCAAAACCTCACGATGCCACAAGTAATCACACATTATTCGGCGTTACCTCGTTCCGTGAGGCTTGAAGTGCAAGCGAGAGCGCGCAACGAGCGACAAAGAGGCACAATCGGGCCTATTGAATCGGCCTCGTTCACATTGTGAGGGATGGTACATCGAGACAAAACATCGATATTAATATCGATGTCGATGTTTGAGTGTTGGCATCAATATGTAGTCCAATATCGGGTGAAAACATCGATGTTATCGATATCGATACCGGTGTCCTTACCAGTTAACGGCATCCTTATCACACGGTTTTTATGAGGAATATTAATCCAAAATCAACGTTATTTTGTGGCAAATGATATCTCATTTTAAAGGTATTTCAACGCTGAAGAAGATGGTAAAAAGTTCCATTCATTTAGCATGTCGAAATGAGATAATTTTTCAAATAGCTTTGCATGAGGAAAAATTACACAAAAAACAATTTTATTTTCTGACTTGTGATACCTCATTTTAATTTGGAAATTTTTGAAAGCTGAAGAATCTCATAATTTTGGTTTATTATTCAATAATAAACCATTGTAATCGCTCTTGAAAAAAAAATTCTAACCCCTCTGAAAATTTCATGGTTTACGTTTCAAAGGGTGTAGAATCCGAATGTGCAATAAAAATTTTTCCGTCCGTCCGCCGTACGCACGATTTCTCCCAAACGGCTGAAGCAAAAAAGATGAAATTTTCAGGAAAAATCCATGTTGGTTCGGCGACGCCCCAATTCTTGAGCCAGCTCTCTCACTTAATTTAAAGTGCGCTTCAAGGGTTGTCAAAGTTTTGTAAAATCCCTAAAAACCTCAAAACAAGTCGAAGCGGCCTAAATTTGTACTCTTTTTGAAGAACATACCATGAGGAATCGAATGAGACCGTCCCCACTTCCATAGGTCAAACAATTCCCGATGTATGACCCGATTTATGGTGCCAACATTCGCGTTATTTTGGTTTATTATTGTTTTAGTGTTGCTATCAGTAACCTAGTGACGTTGTGATGTAGTAATGTGGATACTGGAGTGAACCCCTAAAAGGCTTTGTAGCTGATACACGGGTTGAAGCATTCTGATAACCATAAAAAATGCTACAAATTCTTCCAGTGGGGTTTATTTTTCAATTCACTTGCGTTCATGATTTGAATTTCAGGAGATATGCATAGAGCACGTAAATCTGTTCTCAATAAAAGGGAGTCACCTACTTGGGGGTTTTCGGGTAATTTTCCCCCATTTGAAATGCCCCAAATCTCCCCCTCGAGTGAGGCGATTGTGCCCATCTTCAAACTTAGCCCTTCCAAAGCTTAGATTGATTTTTGTGTAAATTTGAACTTTCTCTCTCAATTCTATCGAGAGTTATCGTCTGGAATGAGTTTTGGTGCCTTTTGACGGTCGATTTAGAATGCTTTGAGACGGATTTTGGTGCAAACATTTGTTGAAAATATTTTCGACCGAGAACAATAGTTTTTTTTTGGAAAATTCGCTAATACTGCAGCAGTTGGAAGAATTTTTATTATTTATTTTTTTCACGTTAGGTAGCAAGGACACCAGATGGGATTTTCTTAGTGAGTGAAGAGTAAACCAAACCGATGTCATCGGAGCCAAAACATCGTAATATCGAAGAAAAATATCAATGTCGATGTCCCATCCCCAGTTCACAATATTCAAACATTAACATACTTTTGTCAAAATTGACGAATTAATTACATAATTCATAATTATTATGAAGTGCAGTGAAAAGTGAATGTGGTGTCAATTTTTTATAGCAACGATAATTGCGGCGATAAAGGTAATGATTCTTTCGGTATTAAATATAATATATTATGAATATATTATGTTCAGTGATATAGGTATTGTCGAAAATTCGTGATTTCATCATTAAAATAAATGGCATCGGTCCGCTAGTCCAGAGATTGTAGGTCATGTTATAACTGACAAAACTATAACAATAAGTTAACAGAACTATTTCACGATGAGTGAAAAATCATTTCCTTTTCTATTCGATCGAAAATCGACTTCTACATCATTTTCTTCTGAAAAATAAAACCATTCCATCAGTATTTTCTTATGACGTTGTCACGTTCAAGGTAATCGGACAAAAACTCCCCGGACAAAAACGAAACATCCCCAACTTCGGAAAACTACTGGAAAAGGGAAAAATACGAAATACACTTAGAGCTTTATGGGTACATACGGCTTTCCATCGATTACTTTGACTGCCCCTTTGCACTGGAAATTATGAGTGGAGAACATAAATAACGGGCACTGTTAACAGGAATCGGGATTGAATATAATCGGAATTTCAATAAGCCAATAATATTTTGTTTTTCAACAGCAGGTACGAGTAAAGCTACATAATAATGTGCTCACTTTGAACGAGGATTTTTTGGAGCAAGCCCACCTTAGCCGTCACTTAATATTTTGTGGCGCGTGTACTGATACCCTTCGAATAACGGGTTTTCTCCTCGCTCAGTAAGTGTTGGGATGGCCTCCATCGTGAAACTGAAGACTCCCCGAGTAGGAAGTAATGTGGAGCGATATGACGAATCATGATTGCAATAAAACTTGTCACGTTGACCCCGGTAGCATAAACATCAACTTGGCGTCCCGAGCACAGAAGAATTATTCTGCTTCCAAGTATTTATTTCTGTCATTTTTCTCACGGGGATTTTTGTCCGGGATGGGCTAAACGCGAGGATTTTTTGTCTGCGATTTCACGTTCAACTATCGTCAGTAGACCAACTTTACAGACAACCAATTTTTTCTTTCAGAAACTCCTCTCAGAGGAAGAGGAGGCACCCTCAAAGAAAAAAGTAAATTGAAAAAATGTCACAAAAAGATACACTTATCTTTGTTCATAGGTTTGGTCTTAGAACGATTCGAAATGGAATTGTGTTCAGCAATTTCTTTTCTCATGTATGAATTGCCCCACACCCTCTTAGATCAAATTCAATAAGCATCCCACTGTTAGTGAAGCTTTACTTCAGAGAGACGTCCTGAAAAGCATGCAAGTTCTGCCCAACCAACTTGGGAAAGAGTTTTGGAGTTTTATGGTTTTGAACTTCTATTTCAGTGTAGTCTTCATTCCTGAGGGTCTGCAGTACTGTATGGACAATAACGCGTGAGCAATACTTAATAGGAATCCATGCAGGGAGCTCATAGTCCACCGTTTCGGCCGAAACAAGACAAAATATGTTTCAATACGTTCTGCAGTTGATTCGTCGGCATCTTGATAATTTCCTGTCGGGCTTCCTTGAAACGTATCGAAGGGCCCGTTCGCAAATGATAGACAACAGCTTGAGTTAGGATGTACCGCGTACGTGGATATGTGGTTCAAATGCTGCTACAGGAACAGAGCAGTAGCCCCTGGGAGTCCAGGACGGCAGACAGACAACAATAACTCAATCGGTTACCGCTGGAGCGTCAAGCCTCAACTGTCCTCAGTGTCCGCTTGGTTCAACAAGAAAGACAAAGTAGTCGACGGAACTTCCATTTCGAATAGCATCACACTAATAAAGTTACCTTCGCCTACTATTTCGAATAATTCAAGGTAAACTATACTCAGGATGGAACCTAGCTACAAGTATTAGCACTGCAGTCAGTATTTCACGTATTTTTTTGTTTTCTTTGGCAGGAGCAGCTTTAATGGAAGGGAGAATGGTTTTGTGCGATCGCCGATCATCAACTCGGAGGCGTCACGCTCCGAGCCGAGCCTTGCACGTAGCCCTCCCGACTCCCCCGTGCGTTCGGGGCGGACTAGCGCTCTCTCGGTGGCTAAAAGCATCGAGAACGGCCTAGCAGCTTCCTCGCCTTCCCTCGGGCCCACGGAACATCTCGAAGCGCCTGACAAGCTCGATGACACGCCGGGGTCTCCCGGACATTCGTCTCGTCTCGGAACTCCTGTTCTCAATTCCGTCAACTCCAGCCTTGTTAGCGTCGTTAGCCAGCCCCATCTTGAAAATGGATTTGTCGAACAAGGTACCCAGTTTTTATTTTCTTACTTGTGCTTATTTTATGGTACTATTTCCAATAATAAACCTTTATAATTGAATGGCAAACATTGTTTATAACCTCCATCAAGTTTCAAGCAACTTAGCCCCCAAATATACAATATCCGTCCTCCTAGGGCCTTGGACTTGATGTAAACAATTCATTATTTTGCTCATGGACTCCACTTGGAGTCTAGTTGGTCTTACCATCCAATCAGCCCGATTGCCTCTCACTCATAGATGCTATGGACCAAAACTGGTCAGAAACATGGGTTTTCCAGTTTTTTTAATGGCATAGGCAAGTGGGGTGTCGTTTTCTAGTGATTTTGGACGCAAAATCGAATGCAATATGTTTCAGATCGATAGAAATTCAACCACACCAAATAGTCGCAATTAATGTACTTGAAAAAATAATGAACCCATGTGTTTTTTGGCAGATTTCTTATTAATGTACCTTTTTTTTAAACATTACAGTACTTTGGATACAAAGATATTGTTAATTATAAATCTTATTGCAATTTTTCTAATGTTGGACTCAAATTCGACGGGGATAGTTTCAGATCCGCAGAATTCACCCGTAACGAATAATGGCAATTTCTGAATCCATCTGTTTAGAACGGCAGCGTTTTCACGTCTGTTAGTGAATTTTTGATGTTATTATTGGCATGGGTGTGGTATTTCAGTAGTAGAGATCTCTATTATTTTACTAGAAAGTAGTTGGTCTGTGTGTGAGTAATTTTAAGTAATTAAAATTATATTAGAAATTAGGGATTGGTAAGCAGTTATGAAACTTCATCACGTGGATCCAGGGTTATGATAACTTTTGGACCCAAAACTAGCCAATTTAGGTTGGGGCTATTCTCTCAATCGAAGTTTGTTTCAAACAGTCTTTCAAATATTTGGGGGGTTGTCTATTTTTCTGGGATCTCCTCAAATCTTAAGAAGAGTTAGTTCAAGAGGAGAAACTATATAATTCGAATTTGCGTCCAACATTAGGAAAATTGCAATAAGATTTATAATAATTATAAATTGTTAATTATTTAACATTTATATGTTATTGTTAATTATTAACAATATCTTTGTATCCAAAGTACTGTAATATTTAAACGAGGATACAGTAATAAAAACTCTGCCAGAAAACACATGGGTTCATTTTTTTAAGTGCATTAAGTTACTTGCGATTATTTGCTGAGGTCGAATTACTATGGATCTGAAACCTGTCGCAGTCGATTTTGTGTCCAAGATTACTAGAAAATGACACCCCACTTGCTTGTGCTATAAAAATAACTGGAAAAACCATGTTTTTGACCAGTTTTGGCCTAAAGCATGTACGGATGTGAAGCATAAGTGTGCTGGTTTGACGGTAGGACCAACTAGACTCGTAAGTGTGCAACTTTTCTAGCGACGTCTGCCACTACTTTCCAGCGGGCCAGCGTAGGTAGATTCGGTTCGTTTGACTCTTCACATTGAGTAGTTTCAATGGTCAAATTTCAGCTAGGTATTAGGTTCATTTTTTGGCCAAAATCTACACATCTTTCAAAGACGTCTGCCAGTGCTTTTCCATCGGATTTGGAGCGGCAGATAGAAGTTTTTTAACTAGTGGTCTTAGTGAGAATACTATAACAGTTTTAGCCGCCAAGAATAAGGTTAGATTTTGAGCAATTCCCGGTTAAAAATCTCTACCAATTTTGAATCCAACGGCTTTGGAATGGCAGACCACCCATTTCATGTACAGGTTGGTTTGTTTTATAAGATCTGATATCAAAAAATCGTCCACCTTCTCCGACATATTTTCAAAGACTATCTATTCTCTTAGGACTCTCAGAAAAGCAATGACATTTTGAGATTTGTTTTTAGTGGGGAAATGAAACCTTATCCTGCTAGAATCAAACCCAATAATCTATATCATGAGAAATAGAACGAAACTGAATTTAATGTCTCGTTTCGAATTAAACAGTATTGTTCATTTAGAAAATATTTTAGAGAAAACGAGGATTGTTCCATTGTATTGCTGATTGCGGTAAATTACTTATAATTTGGAAAAGGTTATCTACTACGAACTAGTACATTCAGAAATTTCGTACAAAATCATACTGAAAAGTTTGCTTCAATTCCAATAAAATATGTTGAAGGCTATCGAAAAAACGTTAAAAAAAATGAAAAAGTACCTAATGATCAAAAATTTGTTTATAGAATGGTTCTATTTAGGAAGGGTTTTTTGCTATACAATTAATAGTTACTGTTACTCAGTGCTCAGAGTTTTTGTCAATGAAAATACGTCGAGTTTGTTTTGCTATGTTTTCATTTAATATTTCGTCTTTGTCAAAGTTTATTATTTTAATAATGGTTTGAGTTATTTTCAAAGAACAACTTGGAGGAAATAGCCTCATTGTTTAGCTTCACATTCTTGTAACAAAATAACCATTAACACTTATGGTTCACTGTTGAGGTATCTCCTTTTTTAGTGTATGAAGATGGGGCAAACTCGCGCACTATAACAGAGGCCAATTTCCGTAGCCCTAAAGTGTGTGGGCTTGTCTCGTCTCCTTTACCTGTCCTACGAAGGCAAAAGTTAGGGTCGTTTACGGGAGCGTGTGATCTTTCAATAAACGTTATTACGTATTTTTCCAAGACCGAAATGAAAGAAGCCTTCTTTGTAATACGAGTATAGATTATTTGAAGAGGTTACTAATTGGATTTCAGTCTATTTCCTCACAACCTTGAAACTGAGCAAAGACATGATCTGACAATTAGGCGAACTTTGCCTAAACAATTCTGCCCTGCTTTGTTCTAACTAAATCTTGACTTCCAAAGTGCCTACCTATGAATTGGCACAACCAGATTCCCTTTGTTCTGGACGTTTAACCAACGCTCATACCTTTGAATCTCATACCAAAATTTAACAATTTGGAGTTTTTCCTTTCCTTAGAAAAATGAAAAACCAAGCAATTTGTGTGTTTGCAGCTACCTACCCTAAATAGGGCAGGGTTGGGTTCGTTCTGACAAACCGATCTCGCTTAGTTCCTAATTACGTACCTGGAAATCAGCCTTCAATAATTAGTTTGGTTTCTTTGTGTCGAATTGATTCAACTTTGTCATTTTTAATAGAAACAGACTAGTTTACTCATGAGTACTTGAAGGAACTATTCCCTCCCACTTTGCTAAAGAATGTATCATATAATAAAGACCATAAAGACACGAAGAAAAATATGTTATCTTGTAAGTTTTGGTTTAATATTTTGAATAGTGCAAGTTAAAATCCTATGTTTGTCTCAACGTCGTAGCTGACATTAGCGACCCGGTGGCCTCTCCAATAAAATTTTTACATAAACCGCCCTTGGGTCGATAACCTTTTCCTTCCATCGATTGCTGCTAACTCTTGACCTCTGCAAAGTAACAATCAATTGCATGGACACTGGCAAATTACCAATCTTACGTCTGACCTGACGTGAATTTATCATGAAACTGCACATGCTTTCTCTCGAGGTTTTGGTAAGTGGCTTTGGTAATGAGACTCCCCCCCCCCCCCCCCATTAACTTTTCATCGTTTGATTTGTTTAAGATCGGTCCGTGAGTTAAGTAGTTTACCACCCCGTGGGGCCGTAAGGCATTCGTACCATTTGTTATGGGTGATATTTTCGCGTTCAATACGATCTTGCACATGTACGGGACCCTATGAGGTCAGACGGTTCAAAGTTGGAGGAATACGCACCTATACAGGGGTGTCATTAGATACGGGTTTTTGATGTCCAACTTATGCATTCCATTTTAGTGCATTTTCGCGATCCAAAACTAACTTCTAAAAACCTAATTGCAGTTCGAAGGTTCAACATTATAAAATAGAAGCTGTCAAATTCTAAGAGAACTTGAAAATTTCTTGATGAGAAAAGTGAAAATTCGTTTGTTGCTTTTCTTCGATAAACAGACGGTGTGTGCCGCCTAGAAAGTGGTAGACAATCTAAACTATTTGCTTCGTTTTATACAACACATTTTCTAGTTCCAAGTTGTAAGGTATCAGCGTTTGATTTGAGAGAGACTTGATCATCTAAACACGATTTTTAGTACACGCATGTTGAAATATTTCAGATTTCAAAGAGGATGAGCGAACTTCACGGCTGGATAGGAGGAACAGCGACGAAGATCTCGAACTACCTAAAACACCCGGGTCCGAAAATCGACTGTTGGACGATGGAGATGGCGAGGTGTTCCCGAATCGAGAGGATAACAAGGAGAACGGAATTGACAATCCCCACACCCCCAATGTGAGTACTCCGCGAAAGCAACAAAATATCATAAGCGTAATTATATTGTTCTAAGACCACGGATTTATCGAATATCCTTCTGGCGAGCGCGCCTAGGCGTGTCACACGAGCGGGCGCGTGCCGCACTCCGTGCAGCCAATCATAATCTTGGATTTCTGCCACATAAAACGCGTTTTTTTAAACTGAAAGGAGGTTTTTTCAAAGGAAAACCGTTATCTGAATAAACTCTGGTATATTTGAAAAAATCTGAACCTCAACATGTAGCAAACACACTAGTAAAAATAATCACTTTTTCCAATTAGCAATTTATTTGATTAGAAATAAGGAACTTATTTGATCTCCATAAGAATATTCGTTTGTACCTGTACCTACCTACTAAACAATGTCCGTCAAATTCTCATCAACCGTCATCAGCTAGCAAACATTTTGAAATTGTAAAAAAAGTGAAGACATTTTTTTTTTTTTAATTTGAAGAACAATTCTGAAAAAACGCTGCAAATTCTTTCACTGGGGTTTATTATTCAATTGGCTTGCGTTCATGATTTGAATTTCTACTAAGCTTTGGAGTGTGCGCGTTTCACAGGATAGAGCGATTATTGAATTTCAGGAGGCACACAAATATGATCAACTGATCAATCCAAATAGGTATTTTGGTTGAGAACACATTTACGTGCTCCATGCATATCTCCTGAAATTCAATAATCGCTCTATCACCTGTGAAAAGCGCACACTCCAAAGCTTAGTAGAAATTCAAATTATGAACGCAAGCCAATTGAATAATAAACCCCAGTGATTATTGAATAATAAACCAAAAATCGTATATTCCAAGTCCCCGAGGAGGGGAGCAGGTTGCCCTGGGAGACGCTCCTCTTCGGTGGGGTCCCCTTCACTGGCGCGGTCGAGAGGGGGGGGGGGGGGGTGAATTCCACCCAGCGGTTGCCCTCGGAGACGGTCCTCATTGGTGGGGTCCCCTTCACAGGCGCGGTCGAGAGGGGGGTTGGCGGAGAATTCCACCCGCCCAACGTTACCACCCCCTGATATACCTACCTGCTCTGATATTTTCGTCTGTATATAGATTGATGATGATGATGATGATTGATGATTGATCGAAACTGACGCTGGCACATAGGTACGCCGCCTGACGACAGGGCGAGCGGGCGCCCATCGCGATCTATCAGTGCGATCAAACAATACAACTCTACAGATGTGTCAGACGTAACAACGCGGCATCACGCTTTGTTGCGGCAAAACGATCGTGCCGCGTGTTCGGTTTTTCTTCAGTCCAAGAATTTTCCTTAGCCATTCAGCCTTCACATGTGATACAACCATCAACCTTCACGCGTTTGCGCCAACCTGAGTCACACCGGCGCTCGCGCAGCTGTCTGTCGACCGCCCTTGATTTTTCAATGATTATCTTGCTGGTTTCTCTACTTTCCATTGCAGTAAATACAAAAAAAATCATGATAAAAAAATTTTAAAATCACATTTTTCATAAAAAATTCTTTATTGTTTAAAATAACAGCCGTTAATAGTCGTTAATGGCTAAAAATGAACTCTTGCTTCCGAAAACACGCAATTGGCTTCAACAGGCCTCTTGGAAAATGATTACTTTTGTTCAACTCTTTTCTTTGTTGAAAAACTAGATTATTTATTTCAAATGAACTAGATAAGAAGGTATAGAATTGCTTACACATAGGTATTTAAACTTATGTATGAATGTTACACGAGCAGGTAACTCACAAAAGCGCGATGTATCAAAAACGCTGCAAATTCTTTCACTGGGGTTTATTATTCAATTGGCTTGCGTTCATGATTTGAATTTCTACTAAGCTTTTGAGTGTGCGTGTTTCACAGGTGATAGAGTGATTATTGAATTTCAGGAGGCACACAAATATGATCAGCTGAACAATCCAAATAGGTATTTTGGTTGAGAACAGATTTACGGGCTCTATGCGTATCTCCTGAAATTCAATAATCGCTCTATCACCTGTGAAACACGCACACTCAAAAGCTTAGTAGAAATTCAAATCATGAACGCAAGCCAATTGAATAATAAACCCCAGTGAAAGAATTTGCAGCGTTTTAATAGAAAATCATGTTTAACCCTACCTAAAATTAAAGGAAATGGGCTCACTCCCATATTCGAGTTGAGGGCGCTTGGAACGGCCAGATGGGAAACTGCCAGTTATCAAGAAGGCGATAACAGAACTCGAAAAACGCAAATCTTGGCCGCATTAATCATGCCATAAATCGGGAATGGTTTGACCTACAGACCTGGGAAGGGGCTCATTCGATTCCTCATGGAAAGTTCTACAAAACAAGTCCACATTTAGGCCGCCTTGATGTTTTTTGAGGTTTTTAGGGATTTTACAAAACTTTGACAACCCTTAAATGGCACTTCAATTTGAGTTAGAAAGCTGGCTAAAGAATTGGGGCGTTGTCGGACCAACATGGATTTTTCCTGAAAATTTCAGATGTTTTGGTCCAGCCGTTTGGGAGAAATCTTGCGTACGGCGTACGGCGTACGGCGTACGGCAATTGGACGGACGGAAAATTTTTTATTGCAGATTTGGATTCCAGACCCTTTGAAACGTAAACCATGAAATTTTCAGGGGGGGTTAGAAATTTTTTTTTCGAGAGCGATTACTATGGTTTATTATTGAATAATAAACCAAAAGGCCACTTGGACTATAATACTTTCAAACTATCTGTTGTAAAAATGTGATTTTTTCAATCTAACCAGATGGAAACTAGAAAAAACATTTGCTAGTAGTTCCAAAATTACGAAATACTGAAAAATCACAAATGACAAGACACAAAAAATAAAATAGTAGAAATTCAAATCATGAACGCAAGCCAAATGAATAATATACCCCAGTGAAAGAATTTGCAGCGTTTTTTTAATGAACCTCAATACCCCCCACAATAAAAACATCTATAATTTATCAAGTCCTTTAGCACTCATATTGCGTTAAAACTTCACCAAATCCAAATTTAAACGATGTAGCCAAAGGTAGACAGATGTAGAGGAGGCACACAAATATCATCAACTGATCAATCCAAATAGGTGTTTTGGATGAGAACCGATTTACGTGGTCTATGCCTATCTCCTGAAATTCAATTATCGCTCTATAACCTGTAAAACACGCGCACTCCGAAGCTTAGTAAGATTCAAATCATGAACGCAAGCCAATTGAATAATAAACCCCAGTGAAAGAATACTTATTTACCCCAGTAATAATATTGAATAATAAACCCCAGTAATAATATTGAATAATATTTACCTATATATTATCAGCGTTTCATGCATATCAGAATGCTTCAACCCGTGTATCGGCTACTAACTACACTACAAGTATTCACATCGGCTATCACTCCAGTATCCACATTCACTACAACTCGACGCTATCGGCCGGACATCACTAGGTTACAAACAAACAATAATAAACCAAAAAACGCAAATGTTGGCACCATAAATCGGGCCATACATCGGGAATGGTTTGACCAACGGACGTGGGGAAGGGCTCATTCGATTCCTAATGGTATGTTCTTCAAATAGGAAAATATTTAGGCCGATTCGACTAGTTTTGAGGTTTCTAGGGATTTTACAAAACTTTGACAGCCCTTAAAGGGCACTTTAAATTGAGTGAGGGAGCTGGCTCAAGAATTAGGGCGTCGTCGGACCAAAATGGATTTTTCCTGAAAATTTCAGATTTTTTGCTCCAGCCGTTTCGGAGATATCGTGCGTACGGCGCACAGTGGTTGGAAACGGCCTTAAAACGGAAATAAATCCTGGCACGCTCTACTTCTTCAAAAATGTTCAGAAAAACGATCATAACCCATGGTTGTTGACCTGCTGCATCGATCTATTATATTCATGTTCTAGGATATTCAGGATGTCCACGTAAAGGGGTTCCATATCCTCCCAGACGTCAAAAAACAAATCGATTTCTTCCAGTTGTGCGGAGAGATGCAGCATGTTGGAAAAGTTTTAGGCACCCATAGTGATTTACGTGGGGTTCTGGTGGAATGTGGTGTCCACCTCCCCAGCGAGAAACAAGTTGATTTTTGCAGTAATATCTTTCTGATGCAACAGCAGGGCTTCTATGAAAATGTTTGGATGGGTGGATTGTCGAACATCTTTTATTCCCTGAACGAATCCAAAGATGTCGATCAGAGCTAAAGCTTTGTGGGAACAAAACCTGTAGTTATGCACGTAAAACACGCCCTTGTTCTTTTTACTTCCCCCATCAAGGAGTTCAGGACTACCGTCGGCCATCAGAACTCGTCGAAAGGGTAGACTGCCGTTAGTTGACTGACAAATTAGACTGCCGTTCTGATTTGATCGGCTGGAAGATATCGATGGTTACACGTTCATAGTTCGAAGGAAGACAACGATACCTGAGGCTCATCGACAATGGGATGATATCAATACGCTCGTGCAGGACCTTTCACTTACACTGGCAGATCTCGATGGTCACCCCAAGTAACTGCAATCACTCACCTCTTTTCCTCTCATTTTTGATCGAAAAATTCCCCCCCAAAAAAAAAATATTTTTATGATTTTATGGGTAGATTTTATAAATGTTGCTTCATTGCACACGCAATCGACAACAACTCTGTTTTTTTCGAATGACATCCCGATTTCTTTGCAATCCAGTAAGATCACAATGTAGTCTGCCCGATCGCTTCACACGCACTCTTGCTACGGGCCAAAAACTGTTCAACAATTTGGTTTTTGGAGGATTTTATTGACCTGAGCAAATGGGGTTTCATTTCCAACTAACTCTAGGCGCCGAATCCATTGAGGCAAGTCCTATGCCAGTCCGATCCCATCTGACTTGTTTTAAATCTTATTTTAAGGGTGAAATTGTTGAAAAAAATGAGTGTAAAATTCAATTTTTCTAGTAATTTTCAGAGTATTTTTTCTTGTTTTAAAGATTTTTATTTGTGAGACTTCATATGCGGATCATTGTTTATAGGCACATTGCTGTTCTGCGTTAGATTCCCTATAAAATCCGCAAGGGTTATGGTAAAGGATTGGCTGGATGCCAAACAACAACGTGTGTGTTTAAAAACATGTCCTGCATTGTACATTGGCAAAGCTGAGACAGCACTTAAGAGGCATCAGTTGTTGGAACAGAAGGCTGATTTGCCTGTGAGCCGTCAGGTCATAACGCATGATGAAACGTTCGATGAGTGTTTTGGCATACAAATTCTAAAATCAATGGAAACTGGATAAAACAAAATTATGCTGCTTCATTCAGAAAAAGCGGATATCAATGTATTGGGTGGGTACGGAGCTCTAGGACTTGATATTAGACCTTAACTGGGTAACTGCATTTCTCCATGGCAAGCAATCTCTCCTCATCAATGTCAAAATTTGCCCATTGTAATTGTTTCTCTCGTATTTCCAAAAATGATAAAAGCCTAAATATAAAAATTAGTGTTGTGACGTTAATAGTTGTTAACTAAAAGCTTGTAAATTTACGTTCATTTTTTTAGACACACACTGAATATTTCTCATCTTTGTTGTACCTTCTAATTTACAGGACCATATTGGGACCCCTAACAGCGAAATTTCTGAAAGCAGTAGGGGCACGGAGATGACAACTAAATCAACCGAAAGTTTGAAGTCGGTAACGTTTGGCGACGAGATCAAACCCCGAAGAAAAATCTCCAAAGGGCCTGAGTGAGTGCAATTTGTGTTTAATTCAATTCAAGTTGAAAATACCACAAGTTGGAGGAGCAACCTCTACAAAGGCTACTAAAAAAAGTTAGCCTAATAAATGTTAAGATTAGTGCAATGTGCCAACAGTAGATCCCCACAATTTCGACTATAAAAACGCGGCAAATTATTACACAAAGGTGTATTATATCTTTTGTTATATCAAATTTCCAAGTAAATCACTGATCTATGTTTATCGAACGTTGAATGTGGTACATTATTTAAACTCGGCGCTTCCTTGACTTTTCATTGTATTCTAGATCATATAAAATGAGCCACGTTTATATTTCAGTGCAGTAGATCGATTAGGGAAGAAATCACCAAACTGTACTAGTTGTCTATTTGTACGAAAAAAAGCTGATATTGAAGTGTCTACAATGGTAAAAACGAAAATATAGTACAAACAGAATTATTATTTAAATTCTGTTATTATTATTATTATTACTATTATTATGCAACAACTGTATATTTGTTTTTTCATCTGCTAGATAGCTACAATTTTAGTGTTACGTACATAATATAGTTGTTAGTTGGATAGATTGTTAGATACTAAACCTATAGGGTTAGTTTTTTCAAGATACCATGTTCAGATGGACAGATACCATGGAAATTCCATAACTGCGCAATATATCACCTAAGCTGTGAAGGTTTGGTTGTTTGAAGTTTGGTTATAATTATTTGACCAAACCTGATGTGGAGCGATATCGATATGAATTAATCACCGTCTGGTCAACGATTGTTAGTCATTGTTTCTGAATCTCCGAGTTGAATACAGTTGACAAATTCTTTCTTTTGTGATGATTTTCAGTTTCAAAAAACGACCTAGGACGGTTGGATTTGATGTGAAAAGCGAAACCGTCAGTTCTCTCTATCCTCAATCCTTGCTGCCTTTCGAAAATTCCCGCGACGCCATTACTAAAGCCGTTCTGCAACTTGAAAATCCTGAATGGTAAGTGTGTAAAAACCTAGAAATAAATGTGACACGATATAAAGGCTTTAAATACTGAAAGTAGCTACTTAGGAAACTAACTACATGTTAGTTCTAATACGTTCAGAAAGAAACGATTTGAGCCCGAAACACATCTGTTATGCTGGCCCAGTTGCCTAGCAAATATACCAAAAAGACAGTGGTTTCAGGCCAATGATTATAGTCCACAGAGAACGGAAACAAATTACCGAGGCAAATAGACAGGAAGTGTCTACTGTCCATTGATTGCAAGAATGAACGTGGAGTCTCTACCTGCCGCTCCATTTTTCTGGGCTATTCTGTCCTAAAACATTTGCTCAACATTCCTCCCTTCGTGAAATGAGTTAGCAGTCGTCTGCCAGTCATACTTTTGTGCAACAGGTAGTCTCCGTTAAAAGGCGATGCTGTTGAGTATGAACCACTTGATTAAAACAAATTGCCCCGCAACCATGTGCACTTTTGGCTGAAGAGCACAATATCTCCTCCAATGATTCTTCTTCTCATTGATATTGGATTCTGTGCTCCTTTCTTCAGTAGCCATATTATAGAAAGCTTGGCTGAAAATCAAAATAGAAAAGCCGTACAAGTTCTTTGTTACTAGCGTGTGGTAAGGACCTGCCCAGTTTTCAAGTAGACAATGCAGATCAGCTGTTTATGTTGTTTTCATTAAGTCTACTATAAAATAAATTGAATGCAGTGAAGTTGGAGGGATGTTGGAGCCTGGATTTGTACAATATAGAGATGTGCCACAACAACTAGTGGGTGGATCTATGCATGAGAGTAATCCAATTTGAGACAATTATGCCATTACGCATTGCTGCAGGCAGTAGTTTTGATAATTACAAGGCATTCATGTGATATCGTGTCTTTGCAGGGAGGTGATAATGCAGGGGCTACAAGCTGTGGTGAGGCTGGTGAGGCACCATGCCAAGGACGTCCAAGGAGGCGTTACACACTCATTCGTCGTCCCACTCACTAAACACATCAAGAACTTGAGATCCCAAGTCTCCCGGGGCGCTTGCCAGTGTGCTGGCGAACTCTTCCGAACTCTGGGGAAACACATGGATAGCGTGAGTATCAATATTGTGTAGAATGACCAATAAAGAAAATCCGACTGAAGCCTCTTGACTTATACAATTCCTAATCACTTATTTTTCTGAACTCACCTATTAAAGGATTGTTGTTCAACTGCACTATACAGATGATAAGAATAAATAACAACAATTATATCAAGACGTATCAAAGGCCTACGCTGATTAGATTAAATTGAAAATTACGAAGGTTCGTTATTGGAAATGACAAACTGAATTGTGTTACCTAACCAAGTGTAAAACGAAAATGAACTAATTCAAATTGATCCGCACACAGTTTCGCATGGTGATGGTTTGGTGAAGGTAGATTTTCCGGTGATACTTTAGTCAAGGCAGACTGCCAAAGAAATTAAGATCTGTGTCTGAATGAAATGCATTAACCTTGTGTGGCATTCGTTAGACGATGGGATTTATAGTTGAATGCAGGAAAGGGCTGATGAAAAATAGGACTGTGTTGAGTGGTATGGTTGGGGAACACTAAATTCACTCTGTGGCACAAAGAGTGACTCTGGAAATGACCGTTAGTCTGTGAAAGTGAACAATGTGTGATAACAGAATAGTTATTGCAAAATACTGCCATTTTAGTTTTTTACCTATCTAAAAATAAAGTCACGTTTTCGTTTCAGGAGGTTGAAGATCTTGCTGGGTCGCTTCTCTCACGGATGGCGGACACCAACAAATTCCTTCGTGCAGACAGCAACAACGCCTTAGAGGCCATGGTCGATCATACCAGCCCTTCCAAGTCGGTAGCTGCCCTCGTAAGCAAAGGAGCCAAGTACGTGATAGTTTACAATCATATTCGACAGTTGATCAGTGTTACAAAACTTCTGCTACAGTTACCTAATATTTATTACTGTAACCTACGTGCGTTATTTTAATTTAATTTTTATTATTTTCAAGTAGGCAGATGAACAAGTCTCCGAGATCCTCCTTCTGTAGGATGTCTTTAGCTTGGATCTTTAAGGTCTCTTAAGCTGCCTGCCTACTATGAGGGACTGCACTCTTTGTTAAGTGGAATTCGAACCCACGAAAACCTCACACTCCTATTCCCACGTCGGAACTCGGCCTGGAACTTTTTTTTCCGATAAGGGATGGGAGGAGCCCCTGGTCACTGAGACCGCTAGGATCTATTGTGACGCTGTCCCCATTTTAATTCAAAACCATATTAATAACCTCTTCATTCACAAAGTGTAGGAGGTTTTCAGGCGTTTCCAAGGCAATATCAGTGGGTGTTAGGGCACCCTTCCCGAAATGCCGGAATCTAGTTGATGCAACAGCAGGACAATTACAGACGATGTGTTCTGCTGTTTCCGCCTCTTCGCAGCAGAGCCGTCATTCTACTGTCCTGGCCTTAACCACTTTGTTCAGGTGGTACCTTAGGGGGCAGTGGCCAGTAAGAAGACCCACAAGTTTTCGGCCTGGAACTGGTCAACACGCTATTTTTTTGCTGAGTCCTTTAGAGATTTCTTGAGTATCTACAGTTCTGTGCCGTCCCTCCAGCTCTTGGATGATATTTTTCTGTAGGAAGCCTGTAACATAAACAACTACAAATATCCAAAGTTGCTCTCCTTCAAGCATTTTGGTCACTACCATCTCTGGTTTCATGGCCTGAAATGAGACTTCCTGATCATTCTGCAGCCGTCGTACTTCGATTAGCCACTACCTACTTACACTCAAAGAAAGTGTGAAACGCATCATCGTCTTCTTCTCGACATTGGACAAGTTGGAACACCTAATTTCCCATTCTGTGTAGGTAGGCATAAAGTAGTCTACCTCCTGAAAGGAACGGCGTTAAGAATATTTTCACCTCTTCGTTCTTTTCTTTCTAACTAAATTTTAACAATAGGTATCAAGCGTGCTGTCCAATCTCCCTTCTTGCTCTTCAGTCCACATTTCCGGCCGGGGGGGGGGGGGGGTCGTATTGTAAAATGGTAGCTCTCACACAGTTGTTTAGGCACATCCAATCCTAAGTATTCCTCTTTGTAAACGAAAAACAATTTCTTACAACTTATGTTATTAGTAGCTAAAATGAATTCGCCTATATGAGGCTTAATTTTGGATAGGAATTCATATTGAGGTTTGAGAAGCAAAAAAACATGAATATACGTAAATCTTGGAAAAAAATTGTTACTTCGTTCTAGAACCTTCTCTTACAGTTAAAAAATTGCCAGAACGTATGAAGGTATTACAGTTTGCTTCACAGGGAGCTACTCGTGGAATACTACCTATTACAGCAGCCATTGTTTTAATTAAAATAGTTGTTAAGATTTAGAATGTCAGTTCCTATTCAAACCTTAATGTTCTGATTTATGTAGTAACATTTCAGTTAATTCTCATTCTTGTTTATTCCTGCAGGCACCAAAATGCTGTAGTTCGAGGTGCGACATGTCGTTTGCTTTTACGTCTCTGCAACCGTTTGGGACCGGAACGTACATTAGCTCTTCCCAAAGACACCAGAGACGCTATTCTTCTCACTGGAGCCAAGTTTCTCACTGAAGGAAGCCTGGAAACGAGGTACGTAATTGAATGATTCCCAACATGTAGTTAGGTCCTATCCAACATTGAGGGTTTCCACCCGCCACCTCTGAAAGCCCCATCTGCCTTCACTGAGGGCTTCCATACACCACCATTGAGAGCTTCCATCCCTCACCTCTGACTGCTCCAATCCACCGCTAAGAGTTCCCACCCACTACCTCTTAGAGCCACCATTGGCCACCTCTGAGAGCCAATCTTCACAACCGCTGAGAGTCTCCATCAACTTCCACTGAGAGCACTCCCATCCACCACTGACAGTCTCCATCCACTACCTTTGAGAGCCTCTAGCCACCCCCACTGAGGGCCCCCGTACACCAGCACTGCTAGCTCCTATCTGTCACCTCTGAGAATTGGTGACAGTCTCCATCAAATTCTCCTGAGGGCTTCCATCCACCACTGAGAGTCTTCATCAGTCACCTCTAAGAGCTGCATCCACTGAGGGCTACCGTACACCACCATTGAGAGCCTCCATCCTTCATCTCTAAGAGACCCCAACCACTACCTCTGAGAGCTCCATCCATCTTCACTGAGAGCCCCCACACGCCGCCACTGAAAGCCCCCGTTTACCACTGAGAGACCCCATTCTTCACCTCGTAGAGCCTTCATCCGCCACAACTGAGAATCCGTTCTGCAGCTTCTCTGAGTCCCATCTTGCCACCCCTCTCACCCCCTTCCCACCCTCACTACCTGATGTTTTTCGCTTTCGCTAAACTACTTCCACAGTAGTCAATCCTCACAACCTCCTTTAGTCATTAGATTCACAAGATAAGGTTAGGTGTAGCCACCTTAAGATTTTGGTGTTTCTCTTCCTGTATCAGTATGTAATCCAATGAAATAGATTTTTTATTATTTCGATACTAGGGTACTAGTTTTGAAATGAAGTGATGAAATAAAATTAATTTAATGAACTTAGTACTTTAGGCTTTTGGGTTCGCGCATGGGCAGGGATAAAATTAACGGTGCTACTGATTTTTGGGAAACAATTATGAGTTACGGAGTACACCCAATCAGACGGAGCCAGTAATTCTTTTATTGTTGATGTTTTATTGATTGCATTTCACGGGCGAGCACTAAATTATTGAAACATTAAAGGGAATAAGATGAAATTATTAGCAAGAGCTTTACCTTAAATTTTCTGTTATTTAAATGACTGTGAACCCCTAACCAATTTTGTTGTTCTAACCCGGGTAATGCCGGGTAAACCAGCAGAAAAGCTGTAACAGTTGTCTGCAGATATAAAGGATCAGAAGAAAAACAACTCACGAGTATATATATCGCCTTTTGACTTTGTCAGGTTGGCTGCTGAAGTAGCTCGTCAAGCAAGTGTGAAGAAGATAACAATTCTTCAATATGATATGCGATCGATGAACAATGTTCGCGGTGCAGAATCCACGGAAGTTGCATTGAAGCTGTAAAAATATTTGGGGACCTAAAAGTCGATTATCGTTGTGAGATTTTGTAATGAAGCTAATGGGTCTTCATCGTACCTTATCTCCAAAATCGTATTCGCATTTCAAATGACGATGTTCGTTCTGTTTCATATCAGGAAGTACGCAAAAGAAATGTTTTCCATGCTGTCAACGAACCACCGATTGAATGGGATCCTCGCAGACGTGATTCCCCACAACATCATGAGAAACATACAGAAGATTTTGGCTCGCATCATTTCCTAAGTCTTCATCAACATGTCTGGACTGGTCACACAGATGCTGCTTCAAATCATTCTACATGTCTTAATCTTTACTGGTTGTTCCAAATTTTAATGAGTGGGGAACTTATACGTTTTCCACAATCAGATTAAAATCTGTAGAAGCCCTGAATGGAATAGAATTTGAAGCAAAATTGGAATCATAATGTCAATGTCATAGATGGGTCAAATGAAACTTCCGGGAGAGAGGAATATCATACATCTAAACTCACATTCCTTCTGCCGGAGAGTAGTGATGTTTTCCATCGGGTATCTATAAATTATAATTAAACTCTTGACAACCAAAGTAGAATAATTAATCTTTTATAAAAAAGTCTACCATTGAATTACTCAACTTGAAGTGTGCCTTTATTAGTTCTGGCCTTTTTAGAAGTCATTCCTCATATCCCCGAAAAGTACGACGATTAGTTCGTGTTTTCACAATCGTGAGGCATTTCTAGAAAATTATCAACAAATCTAAACTGAATTGCTTAATTCTGGTAGCAATTACCTTATAACTTAATTCTTACGAATAAAATAGAGTGATTTGTCTATGGATTACGTTTTTTAACATATTTTACATCTCCAATGGGTTAGGAAACCTGCTGAAACTAACATTCGTCTAAACTATTTATCACGAATTTATCAACATCCGTCCGTTTACAAGAGCTTTATTGAAGCCTACTTGACTCAAATTCTAACACAGCTGTGAGTAATTGAAGAACGTTGAGTGCAAAGGATATAAGTGCCAGAATTTAAGAAAATAATTGTTGGAATTTTAAATGTGATTTGTTTGGTGTTCTAATACCATAAATTAGTTTTAGTTTTTGTAATTGTTGTGTAACTATTTTGTTGAAAGACCGTCTTTTTTCGTAGTCAATATTTGAAAATACACTTTACATAGTTTCAGAACAGTATCGAGGTCAAAAGGGGGGGGGGGGGGGCAGCGAAATGGATCTTGCTATGAAATTTGTACAATTCGCATTTGTATGAAATTTCACTGAAAAGAGTTGGAAAAAAATCACTTTAACTTGTATATTCCGATAGGATTCGGTTTATATTTCCCATTGAACAGGAATAAGGTCGTGGAAAATCTGAAAAAAGGAGCGATTGGACCTTATTGAGTTGCTAAGGTTCCCCATCTAAATTCTGTCGGTAGATATTATTCTTATTGGGAAAACTTTTCGTCGTGGTTCGGAGCGAATATTTGATTTATAGTAAGAAGTAGAGTAGGTTCTTGCGAATTTCATTTCATTATAAAACCTGTTCGACGAGGGTGCTGATAAAGGGCAAGAAAGTACTTATGTCGCTTGAAGATCCCATCAAGTGATACGTGGATATCACATTATGAGTACAAAATGTGGTCATTTGATCAAAGAGGAGTTTTATTTATGCCTCTAAAAATATAAATAAAATATGAACTATACCAATAAAAATATGGTCTTACCTACCTGTTAGTTTTCGCAACTAGGTAAATTATTGCTAAGCGAGTTAGTAATAATAAATAATTTATGCTTTACCGTTATTAATACATTCAATACCCATTTCAAAGTTAATTGTCTTGTAATGTGAATGTTAGGTAGTTGAGTTGAGCGGAAACCAATAGCCCAAAAATCTATTCTTTAATATATATTTTTATGTAGATGTAAGCGGGAAGGTTATCAAGGCTGCTAGAGATTGTAAGAGACAAGTGTCTGATAGATTACCAATCTCCGAATATAATTGTATTTCGTTAAAAAATTCTGTTCGACTAATTATAAATGTTGGAGAATATTTAATTTGCAATGTTTCTCATCTTGAATAGTTTATTAGTTGTGTGTCAATGGGGAACATGAAATTAAAACCGAATGTACCTAATGTTCTTGTGGATCATGTTTCTACAATTCTCCCGTTTCGATACATTCTTGACTACCCTAGGAGTCGTTTATTATTTCGATGGTTGGTTATAATTGTATTTAATCGATTTTCATACTGCGTAAAGTTGAGTTGGTACTTAGTCATTTTATTTATATACACTTTACTTTATTTTTTACTTTATTATAAAAGAGGATCAGAATAAGGACGAATACTTTATGTTGACCTAACGATGAAACTACAGGAATGTTGAATTTTTATACAAGAATGCAAAATACAAAGATTATTTAATTGAAAATAATTTATATGCAGAGTCTATCCATAAAAAATATACTACCATATCATTTTTGATGGTTTTTAATTGATTGTCCAAAATTTCCGTTCTTTTTCTTTAAGACCTTTAATTTCCAAGGGAGTATTATTTGTAAGATGTCTTCATGTTAATATCCCTAAGAATTTCGTTCAAGTACCTAACTTCAATTTTTTGGTTTGCCTACTTGATTTGCCTTGCACCCTCATTTTGCCAAATTCAAATACAGTGATTCCCTAAATATTTCAGATCCATCATATAGGAACAAGTTCCTTCGAAAAAATGTTTGAATATTTTCTCTTGGGCAATTATGTCACGTTCGCACATGCGCAGGAGGTTACTAATGTTACTATCCCGTTGAAATTTATATGAGACTAGTTTGAAGGCCCTGCTACGCAGCTTAAAACGCTGCAAATTCTTTCACTGGGGTCATTATTCAATTGGCTTGCGTTCATGATTTGAATTTACACTAAGCTTTGAGTGTGCGTGTTTCACAGGTGATAAAGCGGTTATTGAATTTCAGGAGATATGCATATAGAACGTAAATCTGTTCTCAACCAAAATAACTATTTGGATTGTTCAGTTGATCATATTTGTGTGCCTCCTGAAATTCAATAATCACTCCATCACCTGTCAAACACGTACACTCCAAAGCTTAGTGTAAATTCAAACCATGAACGCAAGCCAAATGAATAATAAACCCCAGTGAAAGAATTCGCAGCGTTTTTTATGGGTATCAGAATGCTTCAACTCGTGTATCGGCTACAAAGCCCTTTAAGAGTTCACTCCAGTATCCACATTACTACATCATTACTTCACTACGTCACTAGTTTACTGATATCAACACAAAAACAATAATAAACCAAAATAACGTGAATGTTGGCACCATAAATCGGCCCATAGATCGGGAATGGTTTGACCTACGGACCTGAGGAGGGGCTCATTGGATTCCTCGTGGAGTGTTCTTCAAATAGAGTACAAATTTAGGGCGCCTTGACTTTTCTTTGAGGTTTTTAGGGATTTTACAAAACTTTGACAACCCTTAAAGGGTACTTTAAATTAAGTGAGAGAGCTGGCTCAAGAATTGGAGCGTCGCCGGACCAACATGGAAAATTTCAGCTTTTATGCTTCAGCCGTTTGGGAGAAATCGTGCGTACGGCGGACGGACGGAAAAAATTTTATTAAAGAAACGTAAACCATGAAATTTTCAGGGGGGTTAGAATTTTTTTTTCAAGAACGATTACAATGGTTTATTATTTAATAATAAAACAAAAGAAACAGGCGAATAACTCAATGAGGGAGTATAAAAACAATACGCAAAGTAAAAAAATCGTATATTCCAAGTCCCCGAGGAGGGGAGTATGCGGGTTGTCGTGGGAGACGCTCCACCCCGCTGGGGCCCTCTCCCCTTCACTGGCGGGGTCGAGGGGGTGGGGGTTCCAACCGCCCAGCGTCACCACCCCCTGAAAAACGGATGTTCTCTGAAAGTTTCATCTTTATATATACGATTATCAGATCATTTTTTCCTGATTGAACTCAATAGTTGAGCGGCGTTGGGATCTAGAACAAAAGAGAAATCGACTTGCTGGATGTTACGTTTGCGCATGCGGTGACAGACATCAAGTTCTGCGCAATGAAACTCAAAGAACGCTATTTACACCCTAATCTGCACAACGGCTGGGAATTGGTAAACACCAAACGAAGTTGTTCAGATTGGTCTGAAACGGAAAATGTGACCGTAAATTTTAATTTTGAAACAAAAACAGATTGCTCTCTCCCGAAACCAAAAGCAATGCTTCCACTACCTGTTTGTAGACTCAGGAAAATGTAATGTTCTAAGGTTATTCCGTCAACGAGCAAACTTAAGAATAGCCTGTAATCGCTTTTCTTTCTTCATGTCATAAAAGAAAATACTCATCCAACTAAAATGATAATTTATTGCGTTTTTTTAAAAATCGGTAGGAAAGTACAAAAACAGCTGCAAGGAGATAATGGGGACCAAGAGAAACAGTTTAATGAACGGCCGACTGTTCGCAAATGACTTTCTCTCTCCTTGTTCCTTCAGTGTTCCTTCAGCTAGCTGCTTGTACAACGATTGCATGTAGTGGTAATTTATTTGGACAAACACTGGATACTGAAGAAGGGTGTGACATTTGTCTAAAGAAACGCCGTGAATAACTAAACCATAAACGAATCCGTTGCAAACAAGCGGGGAGCCTCGATGGTGATCACAAATCGCACCAACTCTCTTTCTTGGACTAAAACACATCAGGGAGTTTTTAGCTTTATCAATGGATGGTTGGTTGCACTGTGGCCGGCTTCTGTCGCACACATCAGGATATTTGGTCAAACATTCATCCGTTCCTATGTAATACACCCGGAATTTAAGTTTGTAATCCAGAATAATTTGAGAACCGGGCGTGTTCCGGATCGGCGGAGTGGGTACGTTTGCGTATGGTTTGCCAAAACTCGCTATGTAGCAGACCATTCTGTGTTGTTTGATGATATCAAAATCGGTCAGATCGTCGTAGTCTGGGTTTAGAACTGGCATGTATCCCCTGAGCGGGGTGTAAGGAGGTATTCCTGCAGACATTTCTATCAGTCCGAAGTCGTCAGACAAAGCATCGAGCTTGCAATAGGGACTTGGTTTGAGAATGTTGCCGACTCTCTTCCCAGTAGGAAATTTGTAATGAATCTGCGTTTGTGGGTCATCCAATGGTTCGAAAAGATAGAATTGGCCAAAGTAGATGTCAACACTACCGTGTAACTGCAAATGGTAAATAAACGTTTTCAGAATTAAATGGCTATTTATAGTTCACTTGAAGATCCAAAAACCATCCTAGTGATAACCTTGGGAATGGCCATATTATTCTACTAGCTCATAAGAGGCCACTCCGTTGGGTGGTAAATATTTTCACTTACGGTTAAATTATTAGTGTGGTGTTTGGTTTAGGCCCTATCAGGGGCGATCCTGATCTCCAGAAAAAAAGAGGGGGCGGGAGGAGAAAATGGGAAAAGGGACGGATCAATCTTTCCTTTCCCATCTGGACGAGCGTGAATGCTTTTGGCTTAAGGCACATCCAACATTGGTAGGGCTTGAGCCCCGACCGATTACCAGAGACAAAATGCAACAAAAATATGGAAACAAAAGTTTCCCTGGGCTGTGAATCACCAGTTTCTTTGGAGGTTCCTGAATTTTGCCGCAGGTCCCGGATTTTTGATCGGCCCTGCTCAGAAGACTCAAGAAAACACGGGAAGGAGCAAAGTGTTCAGTGTGCTAACTGCTATGATAGAGGTGGATAGTGAGTGAGTGAGCAAAGAACTTCTCTTTCAAGTGAACTTGTCCCGAATGACCTGCGGAAGGAAGACCTGCAGTTCATGGCTCCTCGCGGCTGACGTTCGAACTACTCAGACGGTTGCGAACTTTTCGTGCCAAGTGAAGTTCGTGAAACGAGTGAAACGTCTCTTGCTGAGGAGTCTTTTTCTCAAGGTAACCGTTCACCCTCCAAACCTAACAACTGGGGAGGTCGCCGTTCCTCTACAGCAGATTCAAATAAAATTTATTCATGAGGACTCGGAAAATGACCTCATTTCGGTACCTATCATTGTTTTAATCAGAGTTACCCATGTAGGGAGTACTGTAGACGTCTGTCATCTACCGAACCCTGACTGAACACGAAGATAATAGAGGTCCCATTCATTCACAGAGTGAATTGTGGAGCAAACTGCAGGTCATATTCATTCACCGAGTGAACTGGTGAACTTCTCCCATTGACCTTGTCTTTGGACTGAGTGACCTGCAGTGGGTCTACTGCAGGAAGCGCTTCCTTTCGTTTTGATTATCAGTGTCTTATCAGCTGATCGCTCAACTCATTGCTACTCCCATTGTTTGTTTTAGATTTTGACAATTACGTTTTCTGCTTCTATGATTTTAAATTTAACTATTAAAGTTGATGCCCGTTAACATTGAACAAGCATTATTTGGGAACATTGTTCTTAAACAATTGTGAGCAAGATGCTCGGAGGGAGTGATTCGTCACCCCCCAAGAAACTAAGTCAGGGAACCGTGTTCGAAACTGTTCCGCCACCTACACTCAGTAAACAATGTCTCCGTACACCCCAAAAATGGTACCTACTTTTTTTAAATTTATGCGGGGTAGCTAATTCGGATGTTTACCCAAGATCAAAAGTTCTCACACAACCCTGTTCGCAGACCCTGAACTGTGATAGAGCCTCGACGAAGCACCTTTCAATGAGGATTTCTTGTAAGTACCTTCCACAAAGCTTCCTAAGTACGAGTACCTTTTTCTCGACATGCATATTCTGCGTAGCACTGTTGTGCGCATACTACCACAGAAACCAAGGGTTGTGGGGCGCCGGAGGGATGTGGGGCGCATACTAATATGGCACCGACATTTTTTACTGAGTGTATCGTTGAACCTAGTGGATATGTTACGCTGTTACATAAATGACAAGTCGTCAAAAGGATTGGATGAGGGAGAAGATCGGACTTTCTGAAACTTTCTTGTTCGGGACAGTGACCTACACAAGAGATAGATCTGTACATGAATAGTTCTGGGTTCTTTTCAAGTCCCCATGTTTGTTTTGTTCTCTGATTGGATTACTGTTCTCATCTTTATATTTACAACTTATACTTCTTTTAAATAAAATACTGTGTTTAAAATAGTTTTGTTAATTAAAATAACATGCTGTCTTCACCTACCTCGATGTGATCTGTTACTGTTTGGGACTCTGCGGGCAGCAGAGTGGTTAGAGCCCGGCAGGTGGTTACCACGTGGAAAAAAGTGATCAAATTCCCCGTCGACCAGGTCTCTTGGTCCTTGGACTCAACCCGAATGTCCACGATCCAATTGAACTCGGCTTTTCCCGCGAACAAAAGCCCCATCGAGGGTGTAGATTGACCCTGAGGGATTCGGGACAAATCCGCCATGTATTCCGTCGACCGTTCCGGGTCACCGATTTGAGTCCACTGAGGTTTAAATATCGGAATTTCCGTGAGTCCGTTCTGCAAATTCCGCGAACGATCCTGCCCACCTTGCACCCCCGTCATCATCAAAACGAATCCGAAGAAAACCATTTTTGAGTACAAACTCAAGAAACTCTTTGTTCTGTTCCACTTGCGTCCTTAGTTACATTTCTTCACTCCGGGTTTTCAATTGTTTCCGATACAAATTACCTGCAACTGTAATCATGTGTTAATAACTAGCGAGTGAAATCCCAGCGAGTTTTAGTTTATTATTTTGATTTACTGTTTCCAATAGTGAACTTTTGTTGTCATCCTAGAAAAATTACCCGCCTACACAAATCTCCGATCCTAGTATTCATATATTTCCGATTTCAGAGGTCATTCCCAACAAAAAATGCCTCTTGAGACATATTTTTTAGATGATCAGTTTCCGAGTTAGGTTTGTTACACTCCGTATATTGTACGTAGTAGGTATATTTAAGCTTGTCACGTTGCGCCTCCATATATTGTAATTCCATTCTCGATTATATAAAAAGAGTCCCATTTATTCGTCAGCATTGCGAACGAAATTGGGCACAAGGGCGTTTCACTGAGTCTTCATACCTCCTCCTCCTTGTAATTGACTTCTAGATGTCTCAAAGATTGCTTCCATGAACACCTTTACCAGTCCAACTGTATGAAACAAAAGCTGATATCTAAATACTTACAATGGTACAGTATGTCGTATTGTATGACACTGCAACAAAGTAGGCTCGTAAAACAAAACAAGTGGAGTCACTGAAAAACCCCCGGAAGTTCACGTGTCCTACGCGGCGCAGTTTCTGTGTCACTTCTACAAGCGGGAGTGCGGCACGTGTCAGACAGCGCGAGCGTCACACGTGCGAGTGCTTCGATACGCGCCTCTCTAATAAAATAGCGGGGCTGCAAAAATTGGCCTGAGCTGTGCTGGCCTGCGTCGCGAGTTTGAAGGAACCATAGGTACGCCTTGCATTTGGAAAAGTTTGGCATGAAGGTCTTATTCACAAGCTTCGTAAAATGCTACTAGAACCTTATGCTACTCTCTTGCAGTCCTACATATTCAGCAGATATTTTTGTATAGAACAGGATGGTGCCTTTTCAGAGCCAAAAAAGATAGAAGCTGGAGCCCTGACTGGGCACACTACTGTACCTGCTTTACACCTCTGACTTACCCGAAACTGAAGGTAATACTCTCGCCACGTTTGCGGATGATACTGCAATTATAGCGACTGGGGAACTAACAGTGAATCGGTTACCAAGTTAAATCGTTCTATCTTTCGCAATCATGACTGGACAGTGAGATCGAGATTCAGAGTGAATGAGACAAAGTCACTGCATGTCGATTTTACTAATAAAAGGATCAACTATGTGATAGTCTACATACCGTATGCTAATGAAGTGAAATACCTTGGAATGACACTGGATCACAAACTAAGGTGGAAGTCCCTCGTCAAGAAAAAAAAGCTGAGCTTATGAGCAAATTCAGAAAAATGTACTGGCCACAATAAGTTGATACTGTACAAGCAAGTCCTAAAGCCTGTCTGAGCTCACGGTGCGCAACTGTGGGGGTGCAGGCCCAGAGCAACCGTGACATTATTCAGCGCTTTCAGAATAATGTCCTGCGAAGTTGCGTAGATGCATACACATATTTTATAAATGACAGACTTCACTACGAGCTGCAGCTTGAATCAGTCAATGAGGTCATTCGAAGCCAAGCAAAGCATCACCTCATAAGGCTACAAGATCTAGTAAATGAGGATGTCGCCCAGCTTCTCAACACTGAGGATCTGCTTAGAAGACTGAAGAGAATCAAGCCATACGATTTAATTCACTTAGTGTGAGCATCATGAAGCGCAAAAATCAGGACAATAAAGACTAAGTGATGTATCTTATATATCTTAATATACGCCAACTGTATACTAGAATAATGTTTCTTATAAGTTTATAACTTGGTACAATGAAAAAAAATGGTACGCCAACTTTTTCTAACTTTTTTTTATTGTATATAAATCTGTGTACACATTAAGCAAGAAGTAGAAAATAAACATATGTAGGACAAAAAAAGTGCACCTATACATATAGCAATTTGAGCGGAAGGGATCAGAAGGTACCTCGTACCTACCAACCTAATATCACAGACATTTTTTCACCCTTGGTAAGATATAATACAAGACTAACCATTATTAAGAGAGAACAATATACCAATAGATATAGATCACACAAAGTATGTTTTTGATCTATTTAGTTCCTGGATCAAAAATGAAAACACCATAAAACTGAAGTTTTGACCGTAGGAAACGAAAATTCAAACAAGTTTATTAAAATACAATATAAAAAATAAAATAACAATTAATACAAGTGGCCCACCTAAAGGATTACGGACACAACTAACTCAGAACTTTATCAAATAAGTGTACCAAGCTCAATCGATTTTATGTCCCCGTGAAAGCATTCTTAAGGCCTTGCAATAACGGCGGTGTCAAATACAGGTGATTAAAATTAATAGATCACTGCCAAAAAACGGATTCGTGATTGTCGGACAGTAGATTAAATGGCTAATGGGATAAATTCTTACTTTTAGGTAAATATTCACCCCCCAGAAGAGTTTAAGCCTGACCCCACTCAATAGAATCGTCCAGTCTGAAGAAAGTATTTACTAGGGAAAACAATTTAGATTTTTGCATCTTCTAATAAGTTGGTTTCTTTCAAAGCTTCCTCTTAATTATACAGGTCTCTGAAAAGTGGGGGTCTCTCAAAACTCAAGAAATGCATTATTATGAGTTTTATGATTACAACTTATTGAAAAACGTAAGCAATTATTGAAAAACTGTTTTAAAAATTAAGGGATTACTGTGTTTTATGATTTTTAGTGGGGTTTTAAGGGTTGAGCTGAGGTGGACGATTGAAAGACTATTTACAAAATTGTTCAGCGTGAACTAAGCTTTTAAACGACCTGTGCAGTTTTGAGAAACTCTCGAATCTGACCAATTGGACGACCATTGTCTGGAGACGCGAAAACAGACTTTTCTCGGGTGGCTTTGGACTGGGCCATTCTATCTAGCTGGGATCTGTCGTAAACTTATTCTCCGGAAGTCTATTTATCGGAAAGCAAGAATTTGTCACAGTTTTCATGTCTTTTACGATCTAGCAACCACTAATCCACAACTGAGCTTTTTCAGCAGTGATGCCACAATTTTGATCAGCAGTATACTTACAACGAATTCAACGCCTTCCTTCCTATTGTACCAGTAGATACATATTGTTTGATTAATGGTAAGTCCACAGTACACCAATGAACTACAGCTTTTGATTTTCATCCTTTGTGACTTTCACAATAGTCAAAAACAGATAATGGCCCTTTGATAATATCTCGAGGAAAGTAAATCAGGAGTGTCTCACCCTATGAAATCAAAGGGTGGTGCTCTACTCGCTGCAGCCGTGAATCGTGATCCTTCTTCAACTCTAGTTTGCACGTTCAACATGAGTTCCCGACAGATGAAATCGAGTCAAAAATCTTCTATCGATCCGTCCTTTTTCCAAAATGAGATACAGTGCGCCCAGGGAAGAATACCGATGGCGAAAATCTAATACCATCCCCTTTCTCTCACCTTTGCGCCTAAGCTACAATCCATTACATCACCATTAAAACGTGCGACTTGATTACGTAGAAACTTCAGGTACCCAATTCACTTAGTTGACCCATGAATCCTGGAATAGGAGGTGCCCAGCAGCTTTGAGTTGAACCAAGAGTTGAATATCCACCTTTTCCGGGCTATTGTTTTAAGAACAGTTAGTCGTTACCTCTCCACCAGCAATCTTTCGTTGAATGTACTGTACGTACCTTTAAAATCCAGATAGTGCGGGAGCCATGGCCGAAATCACTTTTTCTTTTTTAAGAAAAGGTTTGACCATTAATTACGAAACTCCCGCCTAGTCCGAGTAAGAAAATCCAAGACTAGCATTTCAGAAAATAATTTTGCAGAAAAAAACTCACAATGTGGGTGGTTACATTTTTCCTCTTTAGGTAGGGATTTCGGTTTTTTCAAAAATATAATAAGCCTATTTTACCCAGGGAAAATGTGTAAATTCGTTGATAAAAGAGCTCAATTGTGATAACGTAGTATTTTATGTAACAGTACGATCTCACTGGCGCAGTCAGCAAGGTGGTTGTAAAGGGCCTTCATGAGCATGGATAGATCTCTTGTAAAGGTCACAACTCCCTATTTCGACCAATTATGTCAAGGTTTTGAATTAGACAGGGAAGAAAGAAGGAAATTGACAGTGATGGAAACGAGAGAAAAGAAATGTTCGACAAGATGAAAGAGCAGTTGTAGGGAGAGAAGAGAAGAAGTACAAGGGTCACTGCTGCCATAAGGTGAGAACGCCACTGTCTAGCACCAATCGAGGTTGAAACACTCCCGAGTAAATCTATGAATACATTTTAGGCTCTTTAGACCGTTTACATAGGAATAACTCATTTCTCACGTAAAATAATAAAAACTACCCTAGTACTACGTACAACAGAAATAATTTAACGTTCGGCCTCACTACATTATAGAACACTATCACAGACACTAATTACAACTGTCGGTGTGTCATAGTTTCAACAACATATGGATTAGGAGGTCAAGTAACACATAAAATTTATGGTCCCAGCCATTTTTACATATCTACCTCAGAAATTTCGGTTCACTCTCTTAATAATGAAACATAGGTACTCTTTTTCTAACTCTTACTTGACAGCAACACAAAAACAATCAATTGCTTTAATCAACTCCATTTTCTAAAGGTATAAATTCAAACTAAAATGATAATATTCATATTCCTAAGTAATTTTGAATCATTCAAGAAACAAAGTATAGATCTTGTTGCTCCCGAAAAAAATTAAATTAACTATTCATCTATCAAAATAATGTTACCTACACTTCGCTAATATTCTTTAAAAAATCGTGAAAAGACTGATAGGCACTAATTATGAATCAGATCATTTAGATACATACTTGTTTTTGCACATGTATTTGTTAGTCTAGAAAACAGTTTGATTAAAGTGAGCCTACCTAGGCCCTTGAATACAAATAAATATTTATATTTCTACGTTCCTGTTCACACATTTCTGTTCACATTCATACTCTTGAGATGCAGTTGCTACACTGAAGGCCATAAAGGTTTCTAAGGAAGTATTTAGCCAAATATACATTGAAAAGGAGCATCTTTGGGATTATGGGGTTTCAACGAACGATCTACGACTTGCTTGACCCGAAGTCGTAGGTTTAACTTGAACCCAACGAAATTGTCATTTTGACTTAGATGTCAGTGAACAAGTTAGAACACATCTGTACAAAAAAATCTGGTCTGTGGTTCATATCCAAAAACGGTTTCTATCCTTCCATTGATGGGGCAATGAGATTTACTCTCCTGCGAATAAAAAGCTTTGCGTTTGTTTTCTGTTATCTGTCATCTCTTACGAGGGTTTGAGCCCCCCCCCCCCCCCCCCCACTAAAACACCAGCTTAGGACCGCTTCTTCATCTATGTTTCAAGTACTTTTAGAAAGGTGCCCAGGATGAAACCTACTTCTAATTAAAATAATAAATATCTCTTATCACCCATGGGCATCTTTCCGTTTTTTAGAGGGTATTGCTTTGGAATTCAGGTGAATGTGTATTCGAAGCTCCGATCATCGTCCATACAAGATATGAATCGACGCGATAGTTTTAAGCTTCCTCCTACCGAAGGAATTCACAAACGTTTCTATCGTTTGAATTAGCTCCTCATTTTGTCAACAATTTTATTTAACTACTGATTTTAAGATTTAAGAACTGATTTTTCTCTAATGGTTACCTGTATTTCCCTTTAAAACTTGTTATAGTCATGGTCACAGTAAGAAAAACAAATAAAGACCCCTCAACTAACAAATAAATTAGACGATAATGAAAATATTACAAAAAACAACATCTCAAAAACCTCAACATCCGTGAGAGCTAAGATAATTGAATTATTTTGCAACTTAGCCCGTTTTCAACATTCATTCACAGGAATTCGTTATGTTAGAATTAGCAAGTCAAAAAGGCACTAAATCAAAATTTTGTTGGTTGGTCCCTTACGTAAAACGTGAGTGGAAATTTTGATTTTGAAGTTCAAAAAAGTGATCACAATGCTTTCCAGCTAACTGTAAAATACAAGTACTAGAAAAAAAATGTATGTAACGTACAATATATTTACATTTTATGTACAAAAAAGTAGTGTTCCTATAACATTTAAGAGGCGTGGTTAGATTTCATTCTAAACGGATGCCCGAAAATAGAAGTAAACAAATCATAAACAGCCATGCATTGCATATTGGAAATACAATTACAAGCCGCTAATAATCAAGAATAATTATCCAGATCGTATCCCCTTGACTAGCGAAAATTAATGGGGGGGCATTTATTTGCAAGTCGATCTGAACGTTGTGCTACACGTTGGTTAGGAAAATAAATTATGCTAATTAGTTTGAAGGGGTGAACTGGAGATGATAGTTCAATAAAGCGTTAAATCCAGCATATTCTGGAATCGAAACAAAATGAACCCAAAGAATGAGTTGAATAGATTTTTACCTGACAAACCCAGTTTGAACCAATAGCAGTTGGATGATAATTTGTTTGTATTGTGACGCCCTTCCGATTGGTTAGAAAATCATTCTTAGTTGAAGATATTTTACAAAACCCGAACATCAACAAGACTGCCCGCAAAGGTCCTCGCTAATCGTTGCAGAACTTTAGTTCTTCATACTCCTAGTAACATCCTTTAAATTGACATAATTGAATAAATCAACACTAACTTTGTACTTCTGGTAAGACAATTCATGAACTCAGTTATGACGCTTGCAGAAAATAAAGGTGTTTACAGTTGAAGTAAAGTGGCACTGTCAGCCAAAAATGTTATAAAAGCACCATAATAAGTTAAACTAGGATTGCCACGGCAATTATTGTCAATACACAATACACTTTGCTGCTAGATCATTACCTACTATTAGATAGTATACATCCTACTACAACAAATGCGTACCTTGAAGTAACAGATACAGAATTCAATAGAAATTGGAATTGCAAGTAAATCGACAATACAATTAACTCATCTGTTAGTACATATAATGAACAGGTATTGCAGTTAATTGATGACGAGATACTTATCGACTGTGTGAGCACCTGACAACTTTCAGTTGGTTTTAGAGTGCAAGTAAATCATTAAAGAAAATTAGGGCTCACGGATCATACTCCAGAACTGTTTACTAATTTCAATATTAGAATTGCAACAAGGTCCGAAAGAGGCATTGAGCCTTCAACTTTACCGACGTCTATGTAGTTGAATAAAACTGAACTACAGGCATCGTCTATGAGGAGTTCCACGTACTCACTACATGGATTGCCATGGGAGCTCCTGTGTCGCACTTCGATAAAAGAAAGTTCTACATTTTTAAAACTAGTCCTCAATGAAGTTATCTTTTGTTGAGTTTGAACCAGACAGTGAACGCAGTGAGGGCGTAGGCTAAGAGACCAACTGCCAGGATGTACGAGATTTCGGGAATCGGCTGGAAACCGTCGAAACCCATTTCTTGAAGGAACTTTTCAGGCTTTTTGTAATGACAGTAGATCTCGTCGATGCAGGGGAGGTCGCTCCTGTTGTTGCCGTAGAGGGCGAGGAAGGAGCCTTGGAAGGCTGCTCGGAAGTAGCTGATGTTGTACATGGGCCGCAAGGGGGCTGTGATGTCTGTGTACTTACTCGTGAAACCAAATACAGAGAAGAAGCACGTGAAGACAGGAGCCAGGAACACGGCAAGCTACAAGCAAAATAGCTGCGTAAGTACGTTAAAATAGAAAGGGAACGAATTTTGTCTTCAAACAGAATAAAAATGCAATAAACAATGTAAGTATATCATCTCATTTTTATCCACACATATCAGGACTGGGGCAATTGAAAGAAAATAGCTTTCCATTTCCCAGTTCAGTGTTGCGAGACTCTTCCAGTCAAAAAGAAGAGCAACCAATGAAAAAAAGAGGTACGAAGAGATATCAGCTGCCTGCAAAAATGGTATTCTTGGGGGTACAGTTCCACTGTCATTTTTTTCAAGTTTCTCGGTTTCTACCTCCACATTCTTACAAATTGTCAGGACTCCTTTTCAACTTTTCTCTGTATTTCATTCTGTTTTCCAAAGAGAATGAGTAAACATTAGACGTATGTTGCTTTCAAATAGGGATGAAATTTGCCCAGAAAATTCTACTCCCAATGGTTTTCACATGTTTAAAGCATATTGTTTTGAACTGGATTTCTAGTGAATTGGAAAAGTTCATATATAATAAGAATTTGGAATTTAGATATAGGAAAAGGTTGGCGTGAGATGAAAGTGAAGAAGAAGGTTGTACTACTGGAGCCGGAAAACTTTATAGAAAGAAACCCGTAGCAGCAGTAGCAGGAATAATATTAACCCGGTAGGTAAGTAATGAAACAACCATGAGTTCCCAATCGGTTAGGTAGGGGTGTTCTTGGTCCGGAAACTTTTGCAAGCTCCCGTGGGCAAGAAGGAAAGATATTCTCCAGCCGGTAAGTTACTCACAACCGTGACTTTTGAATATCTTGGGTAAGGTAAGAGAGAGCTGTTGGGAAAGTTTGTAGGTTTGACGAGAGAACACGTTGAACGTGAACACGTTGAATGAGTGAGAAAGAGTGGGCAACCAAGCCTGCGGCGCGAGGGCTTGTATACAGCCCGGGGGATTGACGTCATGTCACCAGACCGCAACGGTCGTTTGGGAAGGCGTCGCTTCGCTGGTTTTCCGAGCTCGTTTATTCGGTTGTAATATGTACAATATGTTGGGTTCACAACACATACCAACTATGGCCATAAAGAATCAATTGCGTAGAACCCAAAAAATAAAATATGGTTTTCTATTGATCAAGTACCTAACTGTCAGAAATATTTTAACGTGACTCACTGTGATTGGCAGGAGGGCACCAACTAAGAACCCAGTTCCTTGAGCAGCCACAGAAATTGCCTGATTGAACATGAAGAATCCAAGGAAGCGGTCCCATTCCAAAGGTTGTCCTGTCAGGTAGTATCCGAAGACAATGTAGGAGATTGCACAGAACGTCTGGAACCAGAACAAAATTATTGCCATTATAGATAAGTTGATATTTCAGATGAAAAGTTTGTGTGGATCACATTTAATCTTTTGGTCCGTTCGTCAAAATATTTGCAAGTATGGTTTCCAGTACGTATTTTGAGCCAATAACCGAGAATACGAATACAGATCTGTATGATATGGAGCCCAGCTGTGGGGCTGTACAGCTCAATCAAACCGAGATATCATCCAACGTTTCCAAAATAATGTAATACGAACTGTTGTGAATGCACCATGGTACTTTCGAAATGAACTTCTCTATCATGAACTTCAGGTCGAAACAGTTAGCGAGGCTATAAAGTGACTAGCTGTGAGTCATCTCCAACGGCTATGATATCACGTCAACGAGGAAGCTGTCCATCTCCTTGACGCAAGTGACATCACCAGAAGACTAAAGCGTACCAAACCACTTGATCTTGCCTATTTGTGAAGCAGTTGAGTGGAACCATCAGTCAGAAAGAACAAAACTAAGTAATTTATCTTAGTTTTGAATATTTATCCCTATTTTCAATATAATATTGTTAATAAGTTATTACTTGGTACGGAGGAGTATGAATATACTTAATCAAAACTCACATCGTAAAATTCGTTCTACTGCATACATTTTCATTATATAATATTGTGACAGTTTCAACAATTTTGATTTTTGTAGTAATTCAATAACTCACTTGAATAGGTAGCTCGACTAAAAGTAAAGCTATGCAGTAAGGTGGTAGAGTGTACCATCGGTTGAAGTGTTCTCTTGTTAAAACTTCGTACTCCAAAGGAACTGTAAGCACAACCACAAAATTCTTCAAGAATCAAAGAATAAAAACATGCTTCCAATTATAAACTTAATAAAACTACTTATTATGTGAACGATAGACACACATAATAACCGTGGTCAAAGAGATCGGCGGTAAGGTTTGCATCCATTATTGTAATGGAGGGTTTAATGAAGAAAATGAATGCATATAAATTAGTACAGGAATACAGGTGATTTTTTTAAAGGCTGCAATGGTTTTTATAGGAACGTTCAATTATGCGTGAACGGACTGAATTCATGCTGATGTGGATTTTCAAGTTTCCGAATAATACGTGTGAGTATGGCTTAAATATGCTAGAATTGATCAGGTACCATTGCGAAACGTTGCGGTCTTCGAATAAATCACCTGTATTCATGGTGGATCTAATTGATTGAAAAATTACACATAATAAACATAAATTAGTCTTACTGCACCCCTCCCCCCTTGCCAGAGTTTAGACGTGGGAATCTCAACATTCTAATTTTCATCATGAGTCATGCTCTGTTTGTTATTAGCGATAGAGTACCGTTAAGAGAAGCAATGCCTAGATAAACCAACTTACATGATAAGAGAACTGTCATTTGGCCGGTGTAATGCAGGAAAAGATTCGTCCCGTAAACGAAAATGAAATTAGCGAGAAGGGTTTCAGCGTTGTTGCCCACTCCTTGGTAGAGCCATCCGAAGATAACTGCTATGAAGATGTGCGCCGCGAAGCGAAGAGAGACATTGAACTGTAAAAAGAAATGCAATGATGAAAATGAAATTATCTTGATGTAACGGGATACACATTTACTTCCAACAGAGAGATTATTGATTACAAAAATAAAAGATGAAACGGAAATGATGAATTCAACATACCTACTGATGAATTGAGGGCTGTGGTGGTCAGAAATATCCACCAAGAGCGATTAACGAAACCCCAGAGGGCAAGTGAAAGTGAAGGCATGGAATGTCTAAAACTGCATATCGCTTTGGCACATACATAAGTATTCCTTTTGTAAATCATTGCAATCTAAGAGCATTCCGTTCCCTTATTAGCTCACGAAAACCCTGTACGTGAGACTACGGGTCATTCCATAGGCACTCTTCACATGTTATGGTGGTTTTGTTCTGGTTGTGATACATCTCATTTCATTGAGATGATAACCGCAGTTTACTTTTGGACAAAAATTATACACAGCAAAAGGGGTTCATGAATTTTTAACCGCTTCCAGAAACATTGAGGTCAATCATTCTTAAATGACAGATATTTTACAAATTTCCCAACACATCTTTATACTCCTGTACAGATTTAGCTTTGTATTAGCAATTTTTATCTTTTATTTTGTGTTCTAGGACATTAATATATTATTTTATTTTAAATCGTAACTCATGTTAATGAACATTTATAGCTTTTTGATTTTCTTTCTTACTTCATTAATTTTATCAACACTTATGAATTATTTTTCACATGGTTCAGAGGTGCAGCTTATCTCCCTATTACGCGCATATGGGAGATTAACTTTGACTCCTTACAAGTACATTATACAATTTACAATTATTTGTATATTGATAAAGAAATCGAGATGTTTAACGGAAATTTCAGCTTTCAAGGCTGATTAGGACAGCGATCCAATTCTAAAAGAACTGCGTGACGCATAAGCTACTGTTAACAAGAGGGCAGGTGAAAGTAATGGCATGGAATGTCAAAAAAGTCTACCATGTTAAATTTGGGTCTAGGTAGCATAAAAGTATAGATCGTTGAAATGTTTTAAATAATCATTAAAGATGTTATTACGATTCACGGGACAGGGATGCTGCGAGACATGTTCCCGCTAATGGCAACGCCTTCAAAAGGTGAGTCGACATGTATAGCGGGTTCTTTCAGTCTGCGCCATCGCAATCGTAAAATCCACCACGAAATATTTTCTCGGGGTCAAATGTTCCGATCGCGCTCACATTTTTAAGGTAGTCGGGGAAGAATGGTCAAACAATTTCATATCTATTTCAACACAATCGCATTATCATTCTATCCGCTTTAGAACTAGCGCGACAGACGTGCAATACATCGATTTACCTTCTGAAGGCGTTTATATCTGTTTATGTCTTATGAACATGTCCCGCGGCATTTCTTTCCAGACTCGCAACATGTTTACGTTTTACACCTTTCGAAATGGAATTATTTCAAAAGAAGCCAAATTTCATGTTACCTAAACGAAGTAGCTTTGTGTCAAACCCTACTTAGTTGACTTTTTCTCTCTCTCTTCCTCTCATTTCCAACTCCTCCTTCCTTTTTTAAGGACGTCCCTCTGAAGAAAGGCTTCATCAATATAGAGGAGCGTATTAGAATAGATAATTTGGACCATTCTGAGACTGAATCCGTGAAAAAACGATAAGTGTACGAATTTGAGTGATTGTGTCTGCGACAAATTCTATCAACGCTACCCAGCTTGTAATTCTTAACCGATTTCCATGATTTCTTTTTTGTTCAAGCCGAATTTTAATCTAGTGGTGGAACAAACTCCGGACATTTCGTATTACAAGTCGGAAGAGAGGAATCGGAGGGAGTAATTCTTATTTCGTACAATCCTAATTTTAGTCCATTTAATTTTTGCTTTCCCGTATTCTTAAACTTATTACTTTCACCTTATTTTTTATTTATAGCGAGTCTTTTTTCTATTTTTTAAATTATACAACTCAAGTTTCTTTTGTGTTTTTCTCTTCTTGTTCTATGCCCTTCGAGCAACAACAATATTGAAATATATTGGCCTATAATTCAATGATATTTGTGTATCTTTGTATCCTTATATATCCTTGTATCCTTTATACCAATAAAGTTTTATCATAATAATTCTATACGATCGTGTTACGATAAGCGTGGGAGCAATAATGCCCACCCAAGTAGTCAGAAATTTTCGTTGTTGCAATATACTAAAAGTATTGAACGGGGATTTAACTGTCGCCAAGTCGAGGACGTGACAAGGAAGGCACTCCAAGGATAAAGAGGCAGTAAACCTATTCGAAGAAAAAAATCCTTCAACCGCACGGTACCTAGACATTGTTGGGTGCGTTACCACAGATTGATTCAAGAGAAGAGAGAGAAGAAATTTATTTTCTTAAAATGTTCAAAAATGAATGAATTAACCTGAAACGTTTCGGTTCAGAATACCGTAGTCATAAGAAGAGGCCAAAATTTACGGGTTAGAAACGTTTAATCAACACTACGGTACAGAATTCTAAAGTAAAAAGAGTAACTCTTCTCTTCTCAACAATAATTGTAAAATGATTCTTGCCATATTCGATAAACTTAATGAACTAAGTAAAACAAACGCTTTCTGGATTCTCTGGTTCAAAATTTATAGCCAGAAAAATTCTCTTGTATTCGGCACGGGTAATTTGAAATGGCTCCCTAGTTTGTGTGGGCTTGGAATTGTGTACTACGAGTAGGTACAGTGGAAACTCTGAAACTCGATTCCCGAAAACTTGACATCCCGTAAAACTCGACAGGGCTAGTGACTTTTTTAAATTATCTAATTGTGTAATTAGACAATTGTCTAAACGAGTTTTGTGCTGAAATATCGAGCGGCAGTACGGCAGAGAAGATGAAACAGTTGTCAGTGTCAAAGGAAGCTAAGTTAGGTGCCCTAAAAGGACTTGAGCGTGGTGAAAGCGTTACTAAGAGAGCGTAGGGCAGCGATATGTATTGTGTTGAATTGGTCATAAGTTAAAATATAATTATTTATATTATAAATATATAGTTGCATAAAATAAATCAATAAATGTACAATTTTAATACTCTAAATAACCTAAATACCTACATTTATTGGGTGTTGCGCGTTCCTAGAAGTGAGGAACTACTTCATTTTGGGTTTTAGTACCATTAAAAAGCTACCCTTAACGCCTAGTAACTATTCCACGTAAATCACTCATCTATGATTAAATTGTGTGAAGGTTAAATAATAAATTGAAGTATGCGGTAAATTATATGACCTCGTCATTGTATTCTAGGCGCCTTTAAAAGATTCCCATTTATACTTCAGCACGGTAAATCAATTAGGAAAGAAATTAGTCACAAGGGCCCTTCAGCTGATGTGTGAGTATCCATGCTTTGTAATTGACTTCGAGAATGATTTCATCTTAAATGCAACTCCATGAAAACCGATGTTCCCTAATCCCTTTGTACGAAACAAAAGATGACACCAAAATACACGTAATGATGAAATATAAATCAACAAGTTGTAGAAATCCATTAATAGAACAACAGAAATTACGGAGATAAAATAAACATCCACCTACGCATCACTTGTCCGTAAACTTATGACATAAGTTATGAAAAACTCGATCTCGGAAACATTGAAGACCAAATTCCATGGCAATTATATCAGCTGATTGAATCATCACAATTTACTAGAGGAATCGTAGGAGAGTCTGGAGCGAATCCGGTGGAGCCGAACATTGCCGATCCGACTTTTGACGAACATTCCACTTTTGTTTTTGTTTTGATCGCAGTAACCTAGTGATGCAGTGAATGTGGATATTGCAGTGAACTCTTAAAAGGGTTTACAGCCAATAAACGGGTTGAAGCATTCTGGTATTCATGAAACTAACAAGAACTTCACAGGTGCTTTATGTTTCACCAACCGACACGTGGTCTGTTTTCAATCATGTTTTCATTCCGAATTGAGGTTTTTAAGGAATAAAACGCAAAACCTCGATTTTCCCAAAACTGGTTTTCCGGTGAAACTGGTTTCCCGGCAGAATTCATCAGGAGCCTAAGCTAGTTGTGGAGGCATCATTTTGATTCCATACGTTTTCAGGGAAAATATCTATTCCACATTCCTAGTCTGTTTTCTGGGCTGAAGTAGAGAATAGGTGACCCCCACCTCTTATCAGGCTCTTTTGTATCGATGTGTACTTTCATTGATATATAGTATAATATGTCGGTATCAGTGCCATGTATTATGGAATGATTTTCACAACCGTTATATCGATAAAAGTATTTTAATTACGCAGAGACACGAATCTTAACACATTCTGGTCTATTAGTCAAATTGATCTATACGTTACTAAAAGGATTGATGTAGGATATCTTTTTGTTTTTGAGATTCGAGCGAAGCGAGCATTCAGACCAGCAAACTAGACAGAACATCGAAACACATCGAAAGCGTGGGCCCATATCGATAAGAGACATCGGGTTTCAGCTGAATGCCCTTGTGGCTCGTTTATTTTCTAAATCGCTGAAAATTGTTTTATTTTACATTTAATATAAGTTTTCTTTTTAAGGAATCTACTGTACAATTCCAAGATGTGGAGGAACGTGGCTCTGAGTTTAAATAGTGTACCACAAACAACTTCTAATAAACACAGACGAACCAAAAGTTATTATTTCCATCGTGTTTCAGGTTAACTCTGATGTAATTTCTCTACGATACTATCATAGCAGCTTTGTACCGATTCTGGCCGGCCGCACATAAAGGAACCCAACCTAGTTGATACCTAACTTAGTATCCTTCCTGCTGTGATTTCAATAGCATAAAACTCTGTGCTATAACCTGGTCATGATGAAAGAAATAGATATGAACTATAGTTCTTTCCTTTGAAAATATTCTTTTAATACGTATTTCTTAGAAGCCTCAAGTGCATTATGTCCGTCATTTTTTTCTTTTGGATCCCACGTTTTTAGTTGGTTCTTTGTTCGGTTTCCTCCTCTGCCACGTGACAGGTCTCACTCCCATCAAAATCACTGAATAGAACATTAACCTTGGACACCATCATTTGTCTCCAGCGACGCGGCGGTAAAGTGCACGCCATTTTCAAGGGAGCGCCATTTCCACCGGCTGGAGTTTTCTTCGTTTTGGTCGTTTGACACGGAATCCATTCACTTTGACGAGAGACGGCGCCTCATGCGTGAGATAGAGTCATCATTTCGCTTTAATATTTTCAATAATGACCCCTTTGCCTAGAGAACAAAGATTTTTCATTTCCGTTTCAAGGCGTGTTGAATCCAAAATACGTAGCTCAAAAGTGTACTACTTTTGTACTTAAATAACCCATTTGCGACTCGTCGAACCCGAATCTAGACTCGTCTCTAAATTATTATAATTGCTGTTAAGAAGAGGCTTATCATCTAAATATAACTGCACAACTACGGTAAGCACCTAACAAAAACGAATTGATGAAATGAAAATCAAAGAAAAACCAATGCCAATTCTAACACTTTGGTTCATTATTTTTTGAGTAGAGCGAGGTTTTTGGGGTCACTTTTGAATTTCTAAGGATCTGAACCCGCAGTCGATTCTGCGTCCGAAATTACTAAGACTTGTTAGGAAAAACCTCGAAAAAGCACGTGTTTCAGCAGTTTTTCGTCGTTTGCAGTCTGTTACAATGAATTTCGCTGCATTGGAGGCAGTTACATAGATGGTGAGCGCGTTGAAGGCTCCTGTATCAGTCCTGCCTATACAATCGATTTCCCATGTGATATTGAATTACCGGTTTATCTGAATTCGGACTTGATAATTCAAGTTAAGAGACGAATCACCTCAGTTAGTACGGTTTTGAGTAATGATCGAATTAAAGCACCATCAGAATCGATCATAATTAACGGAAATATGGACCGTTGCTGAAAAGCGATACTAACTCCGCTGATGTTGACTAATCACCATAATCCTGCTGACAGGAAATGCCTGTGCTAAAATGAGTATGTATACTGTATGTATGTGTACTGTATGAGTAGGTATACCTGGTTTTTTGGTGAAATTCGCCAATACTGTAGACTGCCCACTTATCTAGTAGACTTATTATCATATGTCAGAGTCAGTGTTCCATTTTCTCCTCGTTTGCCCGGTACTTCGTAGTGAGAGATGACTCATCTTTTCTTGAGAATGAATTGCCTTTTGATACGCTTTCTATTTTACTCTCTCTGGATGATTTATTACACGGCAAGAAAATGTTCTCAATTGTTGGAAGTTACATAAGGAGCAGAGTGTTTTTCTTGAATTATTTTTTCCTGCATTAATGTATTACAATTTTTTCACACTTCGTTCCCAGCTTGTTTTTTTCTAGCTCGTTTTGATGCATTTTATAATAATGAACTTTCCTTGAAATCTCTTTCATATTTGCTTTAAACTATTTTGCACTATTATTCTTTGAAATCTTTACTCCATCTACTTCTCATGCCCATCGTTTTTAAGTATGTCTATTCGTACAACTTTTGGTAATGGTTCAGTTCTCGTCTTTATTCTTTCAGAGTAATTTTGGATTTTATTGTTTCTAATAATAAGCCTTTGTGATCGTATACCTAGCAATAATATTGTACGAGTATAACCCCCCACAAACTTTGTCACTTCACGTTTCAAAGTACGTAGATTCAAAATTTGCAATGTCCGTCCACTTTCGGGTCGTAATCGCCTTAGGATTGGCTAATAAATCCGTTCTTTCGCACGAAGACTCCACTTGGGGTCTAGTTGATCCCAACTTCTAGTTAGCCCGATCCCTTCAACCGCATAGATGTATGGAATAAAAACTTATTAAAGAATTGACAAGAACGTGGTTTTCGAAGTTTCTATTCGCCCCAGCAAGTGGGGTGTCATTTTGAAATGTTTTTGGACAACGAATCGATTGAGATGGGTTCCAGACTGGTCCACGCTTATTTGACTTGAAAAATCTCATTTTAAGGGTTAAAATTTGAAGAAAATAGGTGTAAAATTCGATTTTTGAATCTAAATTTTTCCATTTTACGTTTTGACTACTTAGCAGTCAAGAAAAGTTTAGGTTGGGAGTTAAGGAGGGGGTTATAAGGGAATTAAAAAACATAATTTTGCGGAATTATTTGCAGCCATTTTTCCATTAAAAAATGGTTTCTTTGTTCTTCTTAATATAACTGAGAATTCACCCTATGTTTTAATTGTCATTGCCTTTGTCAACCAGGCATCGCCAGAAGCCTTTTTCAAACACAAAATTTCGTTTCATTTTGTTCATCTCATCAGTTTATCGAGCTGAATTGATACAATTAAACTTTGAGCTCTATACATAAATTACACCACCAACAAATGTTGAAATCCACTAAAATTTTAAGATGCTTCAAAACGGTTTTCATTTAGGAACATGTTAGTTACTAACTGAAGTTTTAAAGTCACCGCATTAGTATTCTACTGTAGAATGTTGACAATTGTCTATTGACATTTGTCAATCCACTACACAGACTTCATTTTCTTAAGGAGTTATGCTACAAATGACAGTAAAACTAATGAAGACACTTCATTTGATGGGGGGTGATTGAGTACCCACGCGTCTAAGAGTTATGGAAATAAAATAAGTAATTTATTTATACAATTATTGTACTTACCGCATCTCGTCTCATAATGAGGATGTTTCTGTAGTAGAGGTGGAAGAGCTGTATCCAGAGGGAGGCAGGCTGTGGCAAACAGCTCTGCACGCCGCCGAGATCCGAGCTCGAGAGGCTGGCCTTCTTGTCGTTGATTGACAAGCTGTACATCTCCAGTCCTGTTGAAATACCAGACAAATGTCAGTGGTGAACGATTTTTTTAAAGCTTTTATTGCACCAAGTAATAACTCATTAACAATATTAATCTGACTTAAATTCTCTACATAATTACTGGGAGATCCATTACTCCAGTCCATGCCCTTCTGAGGTTCGGCACATTCACGTCCTACACAAGTTCATGTGGTTTTGTGCGCTTAAGGCGCCTAGTTAGGTCTTGGACTTCAAGTAGCTTCACAGCTTCTTCATTGACATGATCTCGTAGTCTGGCTGGATGAGCGGTTGCTTTCTCTTTGATTGTTTGGGGTGAAAATGAAAATGTAAAATGACAAACTGTTCTGGGTTTTCGTTCAAGTGATCAAAAACGTGTTGGTCTTAGAACTTGTTATTTTAAATTTTCGTGTAATTCGTGTAAGATTGTTCACATGGATGGTACCAATGTGTCTGTTTGCCGGCCAACCTGAAGGAGCAGGTTCCTATGATGTGCGAGCAAGGCTATCTAAAAATAAACTCGATTTTTCATAAAAATTTATTTTTATTTTTTTTCATTGTTATTCTTTCTTATTTTTAGGAAAAACAACAACATTTTTTGTAACGGTAACCCATTCACCTGTACAGATGTTTCCAATTTCCTATATTACGATAGAGAACCAAAAATAAATTTCCTTTTTGAGAAAAACCGCCGATTTAAAGAATCGATTCACATACGAATCGACAAGAGTATCGATTCAAAAAATCGATTTTTTCCACAAATTAAAATAGGTTTTTTCTAAATCGTTCCCCATCCCTAAAAGTGGAGTTCATGTGCGGAAGAATGGATAGTTTTCATCAATTTTAAGGCCTTTTATGGACCATTTGGTGGACGGACATTGCATATTTGGAATCAACATATTGAAACTTAAAATGACAAAGTTTGAGGGAGGTTATGAAAAATTACCACACGATTGCAAAGGCTTATTATTGAAAATGATGAACCAAACGGATAGTTAACGCTTGGGTACAACAACGACAGAAGGTGAACTCATCTCGCCAATAACTTAAAAACTCCTATTAACTAAATCCTACAATTACAGAAGCAAGCTACTTTGTTAGAACACAAACAAACAAAGTGAAAAACTTGAGTTTTAATAAAAATAAACAAGGTATAAGAATAATGCTACAGTATCCATGTAACAGTATATGGCGTATTATGCCGATGACATTTACATGATGGCAAGAAACCGCAGAGAGCTAGAGGAGGGCCTCAGTAGATTGGAGCATAGTGCACGAGAAATGGGTCTCTCTATCAATTGTGAAAAAACGAAGTACATGCTCGCATCAAGACGACAGGAAGTTCAAAAGCAAAATTTCATTATGCTGAATGGATCCACCCACGGATACTAGAATACGTATTCTAGTATCCGTGGATCCACCTATGAATGCGCCTCTACGTTCAAATACTTGGGAACTCTTCTTACCGAGGACATTAGTATGAGAGAGGAAATTAGAGCCCGAGTTGCAGCTGGCAATCGATACTATTTTGCTCTTGGAAGAGTTCCTCAGCAAAAACCTGAAGCTCAAGGTACTTATACCGAACATTGGTGAGGCCAGTGGTGCTCTATGGCTCAGAAACATGGACCATGACCAGTGCCGACGAAGAATTTTTGAAAAGATTTGAAAGGGAAATTCTTCATAAGACTTTTTGCGCAAGGTGCATTAATGGTCAATAGAGAATCCGCACAAATCTCGAGCTCCTTAACTTGTATGGAAAACCAGATATTGTGGCCGAAATAAAAGCGAATAGGGTAAGATGGATTTTCCGCATAGAGAGGATGGATGGTCACCGAGCTGTGAAGAGGGTTTGTCTCGGGAAGCCAGGAGGCCGCCGACTGAGAGGTAGAACCAGGAAAAAGTGGCTGGACGACGTTGAGGATGATTTGAGCGTGTTGGAGCGGGAAGATGGAGGAAAAGAGCTGAGAATCGTGCTGATTGGCGTACTGTTGTTGAGGCGGTCAGGGCCCTACAAGGGCTGTAGCGCCAAGGAGTAAGTAAGATCTATGTAACACTTCAAAAATCTACGAATCAAGGTGTTGTCAATATAGGGCCTGATGAAGGTTTTAAATAAACCGAAAGCTTTTTCAATCAGTTTTCCCGGTACTGTGACCCCGCTTTTGCAGAAAAAATGAATGGTTACATGACGATATTTAAAAGTTGGAGTTTACAACTAATTGAAAGATAGCCAGACAAATAAAACAAAACAACATTTGACAACTGGTGATACTACAATGTTTATAACATTCACAGAATAATGAGTTAACACAACAACCGTGATGGAATTCACTTACTTCCCCAATTACAACTCGTGGCAGGAACCTTTAGAACCTATTCTGCCTAAACGAATCGAGTCCTTCATTACGAATTTCACACCGTGTTATTTTCATAATTACCTGGTTCACTTTACTTCATTACAATGAAGGAACCGTTTGTATGTGATGATGATAGCGGGATATTACGAAAATTGCTGGCACCTAGACGGAAGAAAAGACGAAAACTGTCTAACTATTGAACAAAGATTTCCTTTTTTTGTTGGTATTAGCCCTACTGTTCATTGGTCCTTAATTATTACACGTGGACTCAATTGTGAGCGAGGTCAATAGTACTCTGATTCAAATCCGCCAAAGCTCATTCCACTCAGAGTCAAATAAATCCAAGGATTGTATCGAGTTAGTTCACCTCAGACCTTTCCCAAGTAGCTCATAGCATAACTCATGAATATTGAGTAGTTTCAAACAGAAACCTTGAAGAAATTTAGGAAAACACTAGGAAACCCTAATGTAGGTGGAAACGTTACGGCCAAAAAATTTGGATACCTCTGACTGAGTTCGAACTCAAGTCCTTAGTTCTAAGGGGAAACATTTCCTTCTAGTTAGAACACTCTAATGGATCGAGCTATGATGCCGATTTAATCAACCCTCCCGACTGTAGATAATCTCCGTGAACATAACAGACATAGGACACCAATTTTGTATCAACAGATCGAACGAAAAATATGTCTTCTTGAATGATTGATTGGACGAAACCCGTAGGTTACGCAAATCACATTCAGTGCAGTAACACGGGTTCAAACATGCGGATCATTCCAAGGCCAGGTCTGCTTTAGACCGTACTTTTTAATTCTTTCGTCCCTCATTACACCGCCAAAGATATTTTCGAAGTTTTCCCACATGTTTATAAAGGTGAGTGGAATACGCCGTGGAGTACCGAGAGAATCGATAAAGATTGCGGGATCTGAATAAAATAAGTAAAAAAACAATTATTCGAGGTCTTTAACTTTTTTTATTCGGCTTTGTTGGCCTTGACAGCAATTTGGCTTTAACTGTATTATGTAGAGAGTATTTTCAAAATAATAATAACACCTACTTAACAATAATAAATCATATCTATACAGAACCATACGGATTGTCAATTGACATCAACTTTTTAAGAAATTGAATTTAATTTTCTTAATTTTTAAATTGTTTTGATTTTTTTAAGGCGAATATGGCTCTTCCAAAATATGAGCAAGATATTATTATTGCAGCCTTAATTATTTACTTTTGAATCTATTGATTAATTAACTTTGGGATTCCTAATCGATTTCAAGGAAGAATTCCAGTTTAAACGGCGCAATAATGTTGCAGCAAAGGAGGTATTCCAAGAATAAAGGTTGTGAAAGTTAACGTATATATCAAGATGAAAGTATCAGAGTATGCATATCCGTTTTTCATCGAGCATAAATTGGTCCCGTCCTCGGGGATTTGGAATATACGATTTTTTTACTTTGAGTATTGTTTTTATATGGATAAGGGGATAAGCGGATAAGTGACGAAAAATGTTTTCTGTTAATCTGCATAAAAAATGTAGTAAAACCCCGCCAACCGCACTTTTCTATCTCAACCCGTTCTCTAGATATAATTTTTTAAAGTTTTTTTTTTTTCAGAAAACCACGTTTTTTGACATAAAAACCCACGTTTTTCCACTTTAAAACAACTTTTTTCTACTTTTGACCACATTTTCGGATACAGCGTGAAATTTCCTTTACGATCAATGCACATTCATAATCATAAACGAACCCCTAAGGACCGCAATTGCAGTTCAAACATTGAAAATTAAAAAAGTTGCTAGTATCTGAATTACTTTTATTTTTACTGCACTTCCAAAAAACGTGCTGGAACTTGTCAAACCTCAGGAAAACTTGCAAATTTAATCAGCTTTCTAATGATATGGTGAACTTAGCGATTCCGCGTCGATCTCATGGAGAAATTTCAGTTTGAAAGCGAAAAAACGTTAGGCACTTTTTAAACAACAATCGAGGAATCCCAGGGATAAAAGTAAGGCAGTATTTTCCCAGTTCGCGGCATGTATTGGGGAAATGATTAAATCCGCAAAATAGGTAGGCTACAAAAATTAGGTAAACTTTCCTAGAAAAATGATTGAAAAACATTTCAAGTATTCAGACTAGTAAACTTTAAATAAATCAGACTAGTAAAATTAAAAGAAGTCGCGCTCACAATGTGTTCTCAAAATGACCACCATTGTTTCTTATGCAGGCTCTCGTTCTTTTCCGCATGGCTCCAACTGTTAATGTAGTGCGTTAGAGTATCTCGCAATGTTGCGGCTGCCTCTATGACTGTCGCCCTTAGAAAATGTCCGCGTGTTCCTCATTTGTGATGCCTGCCATGATTTTAACGTAACTGAACACTTTCATGACGTTTTGTCGACTCAACTCGCTTTCACGCTTGAGCTAGTCTTGAAACATTGGCTTGCGAATGGTTTTCGCAATTTTTAATTTAATTTTTTTTTTTTGAATTTTCAATGTTTTAACTGCAACGGCGGTCTTTAAGGGGTTCGATCATGATTATGAACGTGCATTGGTCGTAAAGGAAATTTCACGCTGAATCCAAAAATGTGGTCAAAAGTAGAAAAAAGATGTTTTAGAGTGGAAAAACGTGGGGAAAAAAAACTTAAAAAAATTATATCTAGAAAACCGGTTGAGATAGAGAAGTGCGGTTGGCGTGGTTGTACCACATTTTTGATGCAGATTAGCAGAAACAATTTTCGACACTTATCCGCTTCCACCCTGTATAACCTAACGAACTTTTTCTTTACGTAGTCTGCAAATGTCCATCAGTTGGGGATTGAACAGGATTAAACAGTTTGAGATCCTAAATCTGTAAAGTTCGAACCAGTAACCGAACTCACCTTTATCGGTTTTCTCTGGGTTCCAGTACGAAATGGCCGAGTCCAGACCATATCTTTCCGCCGCTTCGGACAATCTTTCAAGATCCCTCGGGTAGTCACCAGCGGCAATTTCAATAACTGTGAACATGAAAAGGCATTTGGTTACTTACCGAGACATTTTACAACTTTTTCAGAGCATATCCATTTGAGCGATTCTCAGTTTGTATTGTCGTACGACGAACATTCAAAGAACATCTCTAAATGTCTACAGATCGTATTAATTTTATGTTATTAGTGTTTCTGATTCATACTGTAAGGTATAACCCTGTTTATACGACGTTTTATTCATGCTGTTCTTTTATATTGAATAAAATTAATGATTTTTTGATATTCATGTTCTTTTTATTAGGTATTAAAAATGCATTGGGAGTAGAAATAGCTTCAATTGGGACACTGGGCCCCGTACATGGAGCAGGTACCATTAGGATATGTATGTCCCTGTTTACCACGTCCCCGTATTCAGAAAGTTCGTTTGGTTTAATGCTCTATGTAAGGGAACTTACCCGGAAGACACACAATTATTCCAATAAACGGAAGGAGGAAGAAGGGATACGAACAGTTATAAATACCCGGATACCGAGCCGGGACTTCACTTGGTCAGTGAGCTCCCTCCTAAGCTGATAACTTTGCCTTATTACTGCTACAAATTCCAAATAACCGAAATTCCAAATAATAGGGTTATAGTAGGTCTACCTTTTAGTAGGTACACCCTCAAGAACTCTGATGTCCGCAGAAGTTGTATTCTGGAAACATCCAGTCCCCTGCTCAACCTCCTCTCTTCACCTCTGAGATATGAACTTTGATTGGAATCATCGACTTCCTCAATATCCATCCTATTCCAAGCTTAAGTGACTGGTGTACTCGAACTATGTCAGAGAAACACCGTTACCAGTAACTTAACCCCCATCCTCTCTGTCAGTTTGAACCTGATGCTGCAGATCATCTGGAATCATCGGTTTACACTACGGAAACTTCCTAAATACTCCTTGCCAACTCCAACTGATCCGCTAACCAGAACTTTGCCTAAAAACCACTATCTTCCTTCAGAGGAGAAGGTAAAATTAGTGGAGGGACCAAGATAACTACTACCCTACACAAACTGTTGGGCATTTTTCGATCAAATATTAGAGAAAATGGTTTGATGAAGTGTAGTTACTCATATGAAAACGGTGCAAATAATTACACAAGTTTGTAGTTCTGTTCTAGAATCAAACTTCTAGTACATCACTGATCTGAGGAACCAGGATAACTAGTTCCCTACACTCTCTAAAATGTATTCAAACAAGGAGAAAAAATGTTTTCCTCTAACTTCAAAAGTTGCGAGTAGCAGTGTTTGGATAATGCACCATGTACTACTACTTTTAACAAGTATAGTCAGATGATCTACGTGGAAGGGCTGTAGAACATAGAAACAATAAACCTCTGTGCAATAGTTTATAGCCATCTGATTTAAACTTATTCGATGAATAGGTTTAAATAACAAGAATACAAACATATTGGTATGCAAAACCAATTATTGTCCCGTAGTCCATATAAGTCTGAAACCTAGGTTTGCTAGTCTTAACATCTAACTACTTCCAATATTCCACTCCTTTCAATCACTGCCAGCATATTACGAAGATCCAGTAAGTTCAAATTGAGGGCATCGGGTGACAACAGCTGTCCTAGGCAAATTTGGGGTAGCATACTCTCCCTCATTCACCGAAAGCTGCCAATACTTGAAACACTCTTCAAAATATAGGTACTCGGAATGCTAGGTGATCCATTCCTAGGCCCAGATAGTGCGCTGAGGTTGACATTGAAAGGTGCAGGTGGTGCTTGGAAAATCCAGTTCGAACAATCTCGATTATACCCAGATTCCTCACAATCCACACTTCGGCCCGGTAAACCAACACCAACTCCACCAATGACTGATAGTTGAAAAGAGCTTAAAATTTCCAATGACTGATAGTTGAAAAGAGCTTAAAATTTCCCATACCTTTGGTGAAAAATAAAATTCCTTAAGGAAATAAGAATCTGGAACAACGTCTGAGAATTATAGCTTGAGTTAAGTCAACAAAGTGTTCCTCCAACACGTTTTTTGGCATTATCCTCTTCAATTCCTCTTTTCCGTCTTGAAATTCGAAACTTCCGGAGTTTTTTTTTTAGTACTAAATTGAAATTGGAATCTAACCGGAAAATAATTATGAAAATCGGTTATTAATTCAACCTGAGCAGTGTCAATAAATTGTTCACACTCATACAGACTTATGGTTTTTTTTACTGATTAGGTCTCATAAGGTCTGAAACGGATTTGTAATTTGTAATCTCATGCTTGGGTTTTCCTCCTCCCCACCCTCACGGAACAATCCTAATAGGCTGACTGACGAAGCCTTGGTTCAGAGGGACGACCTAACAAATGACATTCATTCGACTTGGTCGCGTTTTATATTCCGACGAAGATCCGACTTTGAAGGTGAAGGCGGAATAGCGATTGTATCTATGAAAATGAAGTCCTTAGAAGATCGGACTGCAGGAACTTTCAGCAGATCATCTCTTCACGAATTTGCCCTGGAAGGATGAGAAACGTTTCTGCCCCAAGGGTAACTCGGTGATTACAGGCTACCGCGACTCATCATCACGTGAGAGTTTGGTCACGGTGATCATTAGCAATTTGCAATAAACGCAGTCATCGAATTATCTTCAGATGACAGCTTTTAATGCGTTTTTTCCTCATCTTTATCCACGCTTACCCAACAGCCGGAATTGAACAAACGCAGCATTATGGATAGTATTGGAAAGATTGCGTTGACATTGATGAGGTTCTAAAACGGTTCTTGACAATTTGATTGTGATTGGACCGTTAGAACTTGAGAAAATGATGTTGGTGGATTTTACATATGATGATCATGTGTAGAGTGGTGTATTGAATTGATGAGCAATGTAAATCATAGGAGACCATGTATTGCGTACCTCAGCCATTCCCTGGAAACGTAATCAAAATTCCATGAAAACTACAGGAATTCGATTTGTTGCAATGATTCGGCGATTGCGCATGCGTGGTAGCAACTAATGATACTGTCGCGTTTAAATTGATAAGAGACTATTAAGCCGTTCTTCCCCATACTCTGGGAATTTGAGCTCGATCGGACTATTACAACCGAAAAAGTGGGGCTTGGTGTATTTTACGTATGTACACGCGCTGTATGATATAGTGATTTGTGAGCATTGAACCACGTCATTTTTTCACATTCTCTGAAATTTTCATCAAAATTTGTTGGAAACTGTAGGAATTAAGCTTGTAAGAAGGACCTGCGGACACCCGGACAGACAGAAATACACAAACAAATAGGAAACGAGAGTTGTTCAGAATGGCCTAAGACGCAAGATGAGAGTGGAAATTTCGATTTTGGCTCCAGATTTGTATATTAGGATGGAATTTGGCTAATGCACACTACAGTTGACGTAGCAATACGAGTTTTTTCATGGTGGGCTAAATTGTTAGCAAAGAAAACATGTTTTTTGCGTCTGAAAATATTCCCACTAGCGGATAATGTCCGATATAGTTGGTTCACCAAATGGAAACGTTGCTTGGTGCGAAGGGGCTTGAGGCGTTAAAGGAGACCGAGGTTAGGGCGTTTCGGGCCGATTTGTAGACCGGTTGATTTCTGGGCCGATAACAAAATCATTTACTGAGGATTTCATAAGGTTCAGGAATCCAGATTTAATAAACACTGTTATCGAATGGTATCTGGCGGGCATGGCACGTTTACATACTTAGATTCTAAGGGATTGACGTTGTATGCTAAACGTTTGGTGGCACAGATTCGATTGGCTGGACATAAAAGGGTTTTTCTTTACCTCACTGGTATTAAAACCGTATTTGATGGGGATACTGTTTGTCCGATATGTAACACCGGAAAGAAAGATTCCACAAACCACCTTTTGTGTAGTTTCCCCATTTTCAGAGGTGAGAAAAGTTATCTAAGAGGCACATTGCTGGATGAGAAACATCTAGTTAGTTTGCTGAATGTGATAGAGCCCCAGGATTATCAAATCCCCCCCAGAAAAAATTAAATGTTCTCATTGAGACGGATGTCAGGCTACGGTTTTTGAATTGATATTTTGTAAATTGTTTTGTGACTTTTAGTTATGTACTATAAGAAGCTGTAATTAGTGAAGTGAATGTTTTCTTTTTCTTTTAGGAGGACTAAAATTCATTCGGATGATATCAAAATAGTCTATATTGATGAAAGAGACCATGTGTTTCGTTTTTTTTTTTTAAGCACCTTTTTAATTTATTAAGAAGTGTTTCAAGCAACTCCTTGTAATGCCTTTTGGCTTATACAAATAAAAAATTCATTTCATTTCATTTCGATTTTGAAGAAAAACCTATATTTAGACGTGGAAGGAAGATAACTGCATAAACAAAAGCATCTTCGTGGGAGAAATCTATGAAATTATAAAAAACATCATCATTTTTTGGCCGGGGATACAACACTGAAAAATTGAATGAGATCCATGCATTATTCATTCCATAGAATTATTTCACATGCTTTTGGGAAACGCAATATTTGGTACTAGTCATTTTGGTTTATTATTTTCATTGATAAACCTTTGCAATTGATCAAGAAATAAAATTATTCAAAATTTGATGTTTCAATTTCAAAATTTTGAAATTCCAAAATCGAATAGAAAAAACCCTGCAAATTATTGCACAGAGATTTATCATTTCTGTATTAGAATAGCCTTTCTGCATTAATCAAGTAGTATGTTATGAATTTCATAAACTCGGCCCTATAAAAAAGCCACATTTATAATTCAGCAAGTTAGATTGACTAGGGCAGAAAATGGCCTATGGAATCAGATAATCAGAAACCTCTTCAGATTTTAGATGTTCCGCAGAAGCGACCATTTAAATTTCACCTTTCTTGATTGATTACGACAGACAATAGCGATTGCAGTTTATATTAACGCACGAGCGTTTAATTCCTAGCAAGGGCGTAGAAAGGGCTTCAGCACCCATCAAAATTCTACCCGAAATTTAAAAAAAAAACACCTTCTTGAAATACCTTAGTTTTGCTGCTTTGCTGGTTAGTTTACCGAACTATTTAGCGAGGTTATTTGGCGGAGGAGAGCTGTTCTCTGGTAGTTTTTCGTGCTATAAAAACTATCTACATTTTACAAGTATCTATGGAACTAATTAGAATATGTAATTAATTACATCATAATATGTTTTCTGTTCTAATCAATTAAGTGATAATACAATTGACATTTGTTGTAATTTTGTCTCTTGTTCGCTTTTTTATCCCATGAAACTATTACATCCTTATAATCTTCCTGCCTATTTCAGCACGCCCCAAAATAAAATCCTATCTACGCCCTTGATTCCCAGTGGGCAGGGGAAAATGAAAACAAAGAACATCAACACCTACAATGGTTCAATATACTGTGTGTGGACACGATGTAGAAAACCGCGAGTACGACAACTGACATTTAACTCGGTAAAAAAACACTTACCTTCACTTGTCAGCAATTATCTTACATAAGACTTGAAAAACTCGATTTCAAAAAAACTGTTGTAACTTGAGTCACACACATGATACTACGCTACCAAGCACACCTAGATTCACATTCGCGTATCTGTTCTTTTTCTGTCAAAGTTCTAGCGGTTAGGGAGAGCGAACGGATTAATGTGAAGTGGAATATATTTATATGAAAGTTCGAACCCAATTACAAGAAAATAGAAACATGAAATAAGTATAAAGTCACTGGTAATAACAATACTATACGTACGGTAAAGATCGTACAGATAAAAATCAAAATGCTGGGAAGAACGCAATTTAAGACTTCAAAACTCTTTCGGAACAAGTGAAAAAGTCTGGGGTCTTGTGGGACAGGTGAACGTAAAGCGGTCCGGGTGGGGTTATTCGATTCTTTGAAGGCACAAAGATGATTGTTTGAGCGATATTTCTTCACTCATAAATAAAACTGAAAACGCGCTAGCTCCCAGGCTATTACACCTACGGATCTACCGTTGGTCTCGTTCGACTCACCATTCAAAATGCTACAAGTTTGATTACCTTCATCACTTCTGTGAAGAATATTCTGTGTGGTGTGCGTTCATTCTATACTTGAATAATGGAAGTAATATTTGGGTGGTTTCGTTCTCACCAAATATGCAAAATACGCGAAAAGTTCTGGCTCCTATTACTAGCGAACGTTGAGGGTCAAGCGTATGTTGTTTGGAATATAACAAGGTTATCTAATAAAATGAAACGTAATCGGTACTGCTTTCAGTGAACCAAACTCAAAGAACACGCTGACACTGGCTTAATGATTTCTAAAATGCAACTCAAATAACAGACTCGAGCTGAGAGGTCGGTTGAAGAAGAACCGCCTGCAATCATTAATCACCCAATTTCAACCCCTGTTAATGCTGTAGCGTTATTTCGAAAATGTTCGACATTCAGATTCCCCTACCTTTTGGTATCACTCTTGAGGATTCACTGAGATCCTTGCGAGAATTTTTTTAAAGTTGATTTTTGGATTCAGAAATCACATTGGGCTCCAGTAAGGACTGAATCAGTCAATTCTAAAAGCGTTGAAGTATTCAAAGATCTGAATGTTGAATGACATCTTTGTTATTGCTAGACGTCCTTTCAACGAAAATTGAAGTTCATATTTCAGCCCTTCAGTCTGCTGAAGGGCTGATTTGTAACACCCTTGGTATATACTGAACAAGGAATTCCACCTGGAAATTCCCAATCTCCACGATTACCTGCCATTGGCGTGCTCAGAGCTTTTCATTAGGTTGTGCCGAATGCAGGCAGATTTGGGGTGTATTCCAGCTTATTTCTAATTGGCAAAGACCTGGGTTATTCAGGTATAAATCGTTTCTAGAGGAGGCAAGAACACAAAACGTTAATTTACATCGATTTACTCTCAATTACTAATGCATCCTTTTTTCTCCGGGTATGAGGGGTTTCAACTCTTCTCTTACTTGAATATTCAGCCTCGACAGCAAGCTCCTGTTCTATAAATGGAAGCATCAAACATTGTACCCTCTCCTGAGTCATCGTTGTCCTCAGTTTTTGTTTCACCAAACTTAGTTTTGAAAAACTCCGCTCGGCTGATGCACTGGTTACTGGGACAGGATTCTGCACCTTCAGTGTGACGATATTCTAACCAATTGCACATAGAGTACCATTTGTGTAGGAATTGCCTCACCTTAGTTCCAATGATGGTAGTAGGATATTTACCAAGTTTGAGTTGAAAAGGACCTCTAGCTAACCGATCATCTCTCTCCTGTCTATTTGTAGGAACATCTCGGGCAGAATCATCTGGGTGGGATTGCAAACGTTCGTTGTTTGAGCAAGTTGGTGTTGGCGATTCAAAAACTCATCTCACTAGGGGTGCCGGGGCACCCCTAATGCTACCTACATACCATCAAATGTACTTGAGAGCACCAGCCCGTCCAAATCCTTTAGTAAATTCAATCCCCTCGTACCGCCCTCCTCCTCGACTTGCACGTCTCCTCAAAAGAAAACACCATTCAGACAACGCCGGCAGCTTCAATTAACCCTCTGTGAACTTCAGCTTTCTTTGTATGAACCCTTGGTTATGCAACAGTTTATATCCATGTTAACCATGTGGCGTTCACAAATAAGCGCTAGTAACTAAACCAGCTCTTTTTTTTATTGATACGTGTTAATCAAAATTGTGTTATCCAACTACGGACGCAGCCCTACAATGTACCTGAATAAATTTAAAAGAAAAAGCCCTTCAGTACTACTTGGTATTGATCGGGAGAGATGCCCCATACTTCCAACTAAACCACAACGTCCACTAGTTTTCGGGTGTTCCGGACGGCGTTCAGCAGACAGAAGGATTTTTTGAAAACTCCACGCATCTTGAAAAGTAATCCATCAAATTTCGATCGAGCGTTCAAATTTTTTTTTTTTGGTCGATATAAAGGTTGACTATTTAAAATGATAAACCAAAACCGAATTTTCGGTTTATCAGTGCTAATTAAAAGGACGTACTAACGAACAAACGTTTCACAGCGCTCAATTTTAAGTGTACGCAAAGCTCATTGAGTATTTTTGTAATTATCACGATGGGGATGAATGTGATGAATGACACCGTATCGAGGTTTCAGCTTCTGAGTCAACAAAACCTTCACACTACTAACCTTCTCTCGCAGCCTTGTTTACTCCAGGAAGAGATTAGAATTTCAGAAACCGATGTAATAAGTTATCGGGGTTACGCAAGGAGTCAAGATGCAACGTTTTTAGTTAGTCGGGGTTTTTTGAATAGGTTATCGCACCGCGACGGTGACCCCGACATACCAACTAACAACTCTAATTGGACTCATGGTCTTTCCAAATTAATAAATTTCTCACCCACTCGACGGACTCGTATCCTATTCCTTCCTTGATACGAATGTGATGTAATGTGTTGACCCTCCACAAATGACGTACCTCGAATGATGACAAAATACAGCGGAATGCAAAACAATGAATTGAGGTTTAAAAAAGGAATTTGTAAGAGTGACAGATAACCGTATGCGTACTTTATAAACGAAAATTTCAAATTTTATAATAATAACAGTATAAATTACGAGTCCACGAAGTACATCATTCCAGGAAAGTGGAATTCAAATGTTAGGATTAATACCTAATATGTTGAAAATCACCCGCCCCATATTTAATTAAGGTTGTTTTAGGTGTAAATATAAGAGTTATACTTCATCAAACTTAGAAGGCTTCTTTGGAAGCGGAGTCTGATATATGCCCAGGGGCGGCTCTTTCAATAATCGGGAAGAGGGAACTAAATACAACCTTCACGGATATGAGCGAGAATCCTCTGTAGTGGTCAAGTACATTATACGGTAAAATTCAGAGAATAAAGAATCACACATTGGATTTAAGGAATTAGTATGGCACCTTGGGTAGTTGAGCGAATGGTATATGCCGAAGTAGGGCATATTTAGAAAAATCATGGGACTTTCGAAGGAAACAGAGAGCTGCTTTTATAAATAACTGGTAATAGTAAAAACCGCATGCGATTCGAAAAGTTCTGGAGAGGTGAATTGGCGTGGTTTCCTCATCGTTTTCAGAATGAATTTTGGCGAATTATTTTCAATAATGAACCTTTGTAATCGACCAGAAAAACAATTTTTCAAATTCGTTGTCTTACGTTTCACGATGAGTTGCTTTTTTCCGAGTTTCATTAGCTGAACCAAAGTTAATGAAGCTAGCATCAAAAACAGCAATTTGGGACCTAGTTATGACTGAATTCTCGGCGAAGTTGATTAGTAATTTCCGTAACTTCCTGGAGGAGCATAGGGGCCAAATTGAAATGGAAAACTTCCAGTTTGATTTCAGAAACACGGTTGTGAATGTAAACGTGCTTGAGCACAGTAAAAGCCTAGTATCATGTGAGGAACGCAGCAGCCAATATACTCGTAATTACAGTGGAAAATTGTTTCAAGAGTTCCTTTTGAGATCCAGTTTTTCAAGTCTTATGTAATATAATTGAGAACAGCGAATCGTAGATAGGTGTTTTATTTTACCTCTTTAAATGTAATTTGTTCTACTCGCGGATTTCTACGTTGTGTTGAGTTACTGTAAGCTGAAATTTGAATGCTAGCTTTTGTGGGACTTTTGAGATATGACGAGTGCGCTCCTGAGCAGGTGAGAGAGCCCAAGGGCTACTTTATGTCCTTGACAACCTTCACCACTGTCTACGTCTAATTTACAAAGATCAATGATTTATGTTCGATGGTTATTCTGATACAGAAATAATAACCCAATGTTTAATCGATTGCAGCGTTTTTGTTTAGTACTAAAGGGCATTGAATGTGTCTTTTAACGGACAAATTTGGTCCTAATTTGGTTTTTGGAGTTGTGATCTGTCTTTTCCATAGTGGCAGAACTAAACTTACTGAAATCGGCGGGGTTGTGGTACGGTGGACAATGGAGGTCGAAGTTAGCCATGAAGGGGGCCACGTTCTCGGGCGGGCCCTGGTAGATGGAGACGCCCTGAGCGACGCAATACAGCTGGGAGAACTGCTCGAAGATCTTGGCCGACGGCTGGTGGAGCGTGCAGATCATCGTTCTTCCTTGCCGAGCCAGCCGTTTCATCAGGGAGACGCAGGCCGACGTCGAAACGCTATCGAGACCTCTGCAATCAATAACGATGAAATTCATTAATTTTGGCGCCTATTGAAAAGCAGTCCGATCATTATATACTAACCAAGTACAGTCAACTTCCGATTAATCGAAATTCAAGGGACCTCAATTTTAGTACGGATTAACCCGCGTTTCGAATTAGTGAATTTCGAATCAACAGGTAGCATAAATTCAAATTATTGAGAAGTGAAAAATGAAAAAAAAAAGCGAAAACTAATGATTTAATAATGAAAATCGGCACATATGAACGTTAAACGTGTACATACATATAAAAGTTAAAAGAAATCAGTGATTTTTTTCTGGACGAGACCATTTTTGCGAACTGCGTCCAAATTGTCGTCCAGAAGGATTAGTGCCGAAAACACATCATCTCCTGCAGTGCCTTAAATGCGTTTCTTGCTTGTTTTACTGAAACAGGAGGAGGTTCGTCATCATCGGCTCCCTGAGGCCATGTCGGTTCTTGAAACCCAAGCCACCCATCGCTCGCAACAAAATCCTCGCTAACACCCAACCTGATTACAAATAACTTGGCCTTTTCTTTAACCAAGTGCCCTCCGATCGGGACAATCAGGTCTTGAGTCTGGCGTAACCATGTCAATAAACTTTGTTCAATTTGTGGATACACGTCTTTTCTGCTCCTTTTCCTGCCCCTTAGGTATCGGTTGAGACTTTCACTCTCGAAATCAGCTCGAATTACGAGTGTACCTATTCCTTATGTAGTTCTTCGAAATAACGAAAGATTTTCAAGGGACCGAGCATTTAGTTCGAATTAACCGACTTCGATTTACTGGAAGTTGACTGTATATCATTTTCAAGTCAAATTCAAGATTTCCCAACCAAATTCAATATTTGTTTCAAACCAGTTTATTTACATTTCAATAATCCAGAAAATGGTAGTGGATTCTTTCATTACTGAACGTTAAATTAGGACAGGTATTTACTGAGTTTTGCAGGAGATGAGCCCAAAGAAACATACTTATGATCAAACTGAAATTGACTTGTTAATTCTATATTAATGTAATTCGGTTCGAAACCAATTTCGAATTCGGAAAATCCAGAATGTGGCTGAGAAATGCTATGTACCAGTGTCGTAATTTGAGGAGTGTCATTGTAGGGAGAGGCCTCCCTCCCCAACCTCTCCTACCATCAACGTAGAGGATATAGAATTCTTGAAAAGACTAACTATGGAGAATAAATGGATAACCTTCAATAATTATTGATTTATAATTATGAATTATAATTGGAAGATGCAACCCGCAAAGCACGAATGTTATGTACGCTATGAACACCTATGTACATGAGGTTAATTTACATTCCTGGATTCTGAGGAAGAACCTAATAGATGGTTCTCAGTAATGTGCTATGCCGAAACGTATTCAACCAAGGGAGTGTTTAATGTGCTGTGTTTGATACTAAGAGCACGCTTTGAAATCGTCAAGAGATACAAAAGGTGCTCCAATTTTAAAACATGAGATGGATTCTACTGCAATATGAACATACAAATATACATAACTAGCGGGACGATGATCATAATAAGAAATACAAAATTTGTTGAACACGTCGATGACGATGCAAACAACATAGATGTCATAAGAATGTACAATACTAGAAGGACCGATGTTTATGATAAAAACTAAGAAAAACTAGCTGAAGAAGCCTACGATGTATGGGCGAAACGTACAATAAACATGATTAAAGACTGAAGGGGTCCGACAAAAATATATAGTTTTGGACAGGGGATATGGATTTCATCTGATTTCTAGTGGGGCTGTTGGGTTTTCTCGTTTACAATTGTTCATGGATTTGGGTGTGACTACTTTGTTGCAGGGGACAATATTAAATTGGTACTTAATGAAGGCTAACGTCTACCGCATACCAATATAAAATATCTATGTGTAATATTAGTCATCTTTTTAGGCAGATGTGCCCATACGGTATTGCTTCTTCTCACGGTTCAACGCTGTCATCAACCACTTCAGGATCAAAACCAAGAGGACTATCTAATTACTGAACGACATCCAGAAAGGAGAATCGGCGTTCTTTGTAGGTTAATCGCAACGGCACGAAACAAGAAAAAAAAGCACTATTGTATACATCGTTAAGTTGAGTACAAAAGGAAATCTACTTCATGCAAATGCTCTCCATTGCTCAACTAGGACGCGCTGCGCCCCACGTAACTTCAAGGTGACTTTTTGCCCATTCACCTCACGAGCTGTCTCCCAGGAGAGTTTGGTATCGAGATGCTCACTCGAATCAGTTATGAGTCGGTAATCATCAAATCTTTACAGAAACTCTATTTGGTGTAAGGTGTATGAGCAGCACTTGAATAAATTGTATAATAACCCCTTCATACCCCCTCCCAGCAGAAAATTCAAGGACTTCCTACGTTTGATGCACAAATGGACTGAAATTGGGATCGAACAGAACAATTTTTAAAATATATAGAATTGAATGAAAATAGTGAAGAAATAACGATTTATCACTATCACCCGACTTCTTTAAATCTTTTTCATAATGGAAATTGAATGTTCGGAAATAGATATGTCCTAGAATGGAAAATCTCTCAGATTACGGCTGGGGCAACATGTTAGCAATTTGATTTTGATCGTAATTACTACATACATATTGCAAAACAATGATACAGAACATGTTTTGACCAGTTAGACAAATGATGAATTATTCCATTATTTCACATTCACGGTTTTCTTCTCTTCAATCTTCTAAGCAGGTCACTTACATCAAGCAAATGGACAGCTTCAATGTTGACATGACCTCTTAGGCGCTCTTGGTCAGCGATAGCAATCCTCCTGATGGACTGATCGATAGTTTCCACCTCAAGATCGTGGTGAAGTCTATCATTCTGGACGTACCAGGGTGCATTAACTACGCTCCTTAGCACACCATTTTGGAAGGTTTCAATAATTTTACGATTACTCTGCGCAGTGCAACCCCACAGCTGTGCTCTATAGGTCCATACTGGCTTTAGGACTTGGTTGTACAAGGTTAATTTATTTTGTACAGACAGTTTTGATCGCCTGCCCATTAACCAGGACATTTTTCTGAGTTTGAGAGTCAGCTCTGCTTTCTTCTTTTTTACACGCGATTTCTAGCGCAACTTTGCATCTAACGTCATTCCAAGATATTTCGCTTCATTGGCGTGTGGAATGACTTTGCCATTGAGATAAGCAGGCAAGTAGCTGATTTTACGGTTCGTAAAATCAACATGCTCCGACTTTGTCTCATTCATTTTTTTCCTCCATTTACGAGGATATGAGAATATATAGAAATTAATAACTGCGGCAACTTGGAGTCATCTCCAATGGGCTCTAGCGTGGTATTACATACAAAACTATTAAGTACATTATACTACCTACATTATGAATACTCCTCTGAGCATGGCGGAGCATTTTGTCCGCATTCTGCTCATTGGAAGGGGCAACCATACCATTCCATCATCTCACAACTATCACAAAGGGTTATTATTAAGGAATCATAAACCAAGAAGAGGGTTAAGTATTTATGTGGTTAAGGTAAATTGCTGAATTTAAGAGTTAGCAATCAACAAAAGTAGATGCGGCAAAGGTGCTGTCCCACCTTTGTTGGCTCTAGCACTACGGCAGGGACATACCCTGTCCCGGATTTAAGGTGCGTTAGGTTCACAGTGGGTCATATGTTGTCTCAGCGATGAAGCTCGTAAAATCTACATTTTTAGTTTGGTTAACACGGGGCAGTTTATGCGTTCCGAAGCCCGTCAGGCCTCGTCCGACGTCAGCGGGAGTCGGGCGATTTCAGCGTTACTGGCGATACCGGCGATTTGCGCGAGTGCAAGCGTTTGCAGCGGGAATTGCCACTAGTGTCCTATGTGCGGGCGATGCCGCGAATGGAGGAGAGAGCGTTTTACTTAGGTTAGTTCGGTACCTACCGTGTCAGTCAATACGACGATTGTTTTTTCTGAATTTATAACACAGAGACTATTTTTGTTGGCCTCTAGTAGTCCAGCTCTGCTCACTTACATTTCCAATAAACGTTTGCAGAGGCAACAATCTCATGAAATTCATCAATCAAGGACCTAATTCGGATTATTCATTACTCTGCAACCTATTCTTGAAGAGAGGATTTTTTTTCACCCAAAATGACGGTTGTTTTCTTATTTTGTTGATAAGTAACTACAACATTGTTCTGACTAACATTGCAAGCTCTCGAGAAACGATTTTGACTCCAACAGACTTGGACAACTCCAATAACCTTGACAACAGATGTAAAAAATCGCGCGTTTGTAGCAGGAGTAGCGAGAAAAAATCAAACCGATTTGATTTCAAGCAGAGTGTAGCGTGTACGTGTTGGCGATTTGCGATAGAGCGTATGCACGCAGGACGCCCAACTCTTGTTATCATAGTTTGATCGGAAAATCGCCCGCCCCGCAAAAAACGCTGAACCCACCCGACCCGCTGGTATCGCTTAGTTCCAGCTTACGTAGGACACGGCTTCAGCCTACTAGCCCGAAAGAGTATTTCCTCCTAATAATCACCTGGATTAGAAATATTATCTCCCGGTGTTGAGGCTCCTCCAATGAATTGTTAGCAGTATTGAAAGCGTTGAATAATTTGAACAAAAAATGAATGGCATGAATAAGCAGACAATTCTCGTCTCAGTCCCTCTTCTGTCAGCATAAGCAAACCTTGAGGTTCGATGCACAACCAGATTAAATTGGAATCGAACAAAGAAACAATCACAAAAATTGTTTAAGAATTGCATACATGGCAGCGTCAACCAAATTTGCCACACGCGGTCTTAAAATGGTCTGAATTGAATTTGGACTTAGTGGTTTCTTTTTCTCATGTCTGGGTTCTCCCATAAACCCCTGGATCAATCCTATTAGGCGTCCGTCTATTGACGAAGCCTTGCTTCACACGGACGTCCTAAGAATGGTGTGACTAACCCCGATCTTTCCTACCTCAACGTCATACACTTCAGAACTTAATAGCTTTAATTCGTCGAGAATGACAATAGGCGAGCTAATTTCTTTACAAACGTATCCACCTCAATATAAGAATAGAATCAAAATCATTGTCAAAGGGTTTCCCTCTAACGTCACGATCGCTAATTAACGTTGATAGATGATGCAACACAAAAAACACACTTAATATCTCACTAATTTCAAATAAGTCAGCCGCGATGACGCTAGCCTGCCTCATCATCTAATGATCAATGATTGAACTTCCCCGTTTAAGTTGGTTATGACGTCTAGTTTACCATTGCGTTGAATGGAGGGCTCGTTCAAAGTCAAAAGGATTGACAATATAGAATTAAATCTTGGGATAACTACTCTCTTTTTAATATGGGAAAGCTCTAATGTTCAAACGAAAATGAAGGGCAACACAATTTCACTCCTTCATTTCGATATTGTATTTACATTTCGACATCTGCTTTTTTAGAGCTCCTTGGGAAAGTTATCAATTTAAAGTTATCAATCGAAGCAATAATTTGAAAATACTTGTGTAAACAAACTTACAACAACACTATGCAAGTTGGCACAATACCATACAAACAATCAATGAAGGTTTTTTCCAAAGGGCTATTTATTTTTCACGTTAAAAGGGAGTATTGAGGCAAACACTCACATCTTTTGATCAGATATTGGTGAAATACTAGAATGTGAAAAGTATCTAGAACGTTTTAAATTTTTATGAATCAGAAGAGAGGAAAGAAGATGGAAGAATTTCAGAAATGGCAAAAAATTATGAAAAAGGTAAAAGATGAAAAATAATTGTTCGAGACCAGATAGCTGATCACGGACGCTCACTCCACTCATCTCATGCTGTCACAGTGATGCCCCTATCAAATTTCAACGTTCTAAGGTGAATTAGGGAGATGGTCTGTCCGTGAGTCAGAATTTGAACTTAATCCGAAATTGTATCCGCTCAAAGTACATTTTACCTAGTATTTTTTAGAATCAGTTACTGGGTGTTAGTGCGCTTACTGGCTGTAAGTGGGACTAACTATTAGATAGTCTGTACGAATCAAGTCCTCAAAGTTTGTCCCAAACCTTCTGTCTCATTGTCGTGGGTTTGAAGGAAATCATCGTAGCTCTCTCAAATGAGGGCATTTTTTGGCAATTCAAAGTTTTTTCAGCGTTGGTAACCCTGCCCTTTGAGGAAACACCATGCTTCCTCCATTTCTATACAGTTGGGGCTCAAAAATGAAGTTAGCCGTTTCTAAAACAGGTATGTACGTTTCATACTTCTCATTGTTATGAGTTCGAGAATCACTCTTAATCAATCTTCTTGATTTGTCTAGCATTCATTAGATAGAGATGTAAAAACTCTATTTAATGCAAGTTTCAATTTCTATAAGTGTTCATTAGACTCCTAATTGCAGAAGGTTAATGTTGATTTCTCATTGTCGTGGCGATTTTAAACTTTTTTTTTCTTTTATTTGGCATCAGATTTCTCCATACAGACATATTATTTATAAACTAAATAACTTTACATCACATGAATATTTATAATACTTCTAATAACATAAATCTTTCACTGCTCTTTAGATGCCATAGCCAATGCCATTTAAAAAATTCATAATTAGTAAATACACCTCAGGGATAACCAGAATTGTTGTAAAATTGAATGGACAACATATAAGTTTCCTAGCTCATCAAAAAAGGTTTTCCGCTCCCCATCGTACTTCTTGCAGGTTAGTAGCGAATGCTCCAAGTTATCTACTTCACCACACACTTCGCATTGGTCCGTTTCTTCTTGCAGGATTTTGTGAAGATATGCTCTGCAAACTCCATGACCGGTCCACAATCTAGCCATGCTGGAATAAAACCTCTTCTCATGGCCCTTCATTTCCGATCTCTATGGTTTCAGTGAGATGTTAGGAAACAAGAATTTATATTTGTTGCCTACTGGATATCCATCATGGTAATCCTGCCATCTCCTCGCCATTGCATGTTTAAAATTAGAATAGAGATCCTTGTAGGGGAGCAAAAGATTGCAGTCTTCTTCGCAGTAGCAACCTACTTTTGCCGCCCGGTCCGCTTCTTCATTGCCTTGTACTTAATTTTTGTAGCTACCACAAAAACAGTCATGGCTGTGCTCCCTTTCGAATTTATTTCATGGTTTCTTTCCTCCTGCATTACATTTTTTTCTTACGTCGCGGTCGAATGTGCTTGTAGCTCTTCAGCCAATAGACCTTTGGCAGCCCAATATAATTTTGCTATTTTTGACCATTTGGTCTCGTCTTCATCAAAGTTTTGTCTAAAGTCAGAAAGATGGACACCTGTCATGCTGGATGTTGAGTGGCACGGGGAACAGCAGGGGTCATCTCTCAGCCGAACGCTGTGGAGGTGGGCGTTTAGATAATCGTGGCCAGTGATGAAGGACAGAGATGAATGTTAAGGAGGTTCTCAGCAGAGATTCGTGACAGAACGAACCGCCAATTTACCAAAATAACAAAATTATTCACGCAGGAACATTAGCAAACAAACAAAAAATCTCTCCAAGACAGTTGAAACAGAATACCTCTTTTTTCGTTCAAGACACCTAAAAAAATTATTGAAACTACTGCGTTTTAGAACATTGAAACAGAAACAACGACGCTACTTTGTTCCGAGCGATACAATTATTTTTAATGAAACAATAATTAACAAGTAACCTGCTAATTTTCAGTTCGTATTTAGCTGTTCCTCACTTCCGTGACAACTTGACAACCTAAATTACCGGAGCGAAACGTTCGAGGTCGCAACAGTTAAATTCTCATCGGGAGGGATATTATACGTTTAAAAATGGCGTGATTCCCCCTATATCACTTAAAATATTCATTCGGGCCGTCGATTTTTAACATTTCGTAGAGTGGTCGTTGCCACTTTGATTTGCATAATCCGAGGCAAAACGTGTGGAATGGTATTCTGTTTTCAGAGGAGAAGCTGATAGTTTGGGCGGAACATTCGCTGATTGGAAAACTGTTTGCCGTAATTTTGAGTCTATTCTAAGTGTGGAGCTGATTGATATCCTTTCTTCAAAACCTACCACTTGAAGGATTTTGGTTTACTACGTACAATAATTCATGAGAAATTTAATTTTGAAATCGTACAAGAGAGAACGTCCAACATCAGTGCGAGATGTGACAGTCATCTCGGAATCTTGATCAATCTCATCTAAGGGATTAATAATAATCAAGGATTAATCTATCAAAAAATCGAAATCTTAAAGCTTTTTAAGTAAGAGCTTAGTTTGTTGTTAGGTTAAGATAGAAATAAGTTCCTGAATCGAATGAGACCACCATTTGGATGATCTCATCTTCCGGTAATGAAAATCGAAACTCTATGCTTAACTCCCGCAATTGATTCGGCTATATGGCCGTGGAACGTATTATCTAATTACACTCCAAGGTATTTGTGAGATGTTTTGTTCGGAATTATTTGTCCAAGATATTGAAGTGCGGTAGCATTGTGTTTTCTTTTGTGTGTATATACAAATTACGATACTTGACTTCTCACTATTTACTTTTACTCTCCGTTCGGTGCAACATTGTCCCAATGTAACGAGCATTTGTTGGAGTTAGTATTTGGCAACTTCTGACTCTTCATGTTGTGAGGTGATGGAATGGTATAGTTGCCCCTTCCATTGAGCTGAATGCAGTAATGCCCTCCAAGCTCAGGGATGACCCAGACGCTTGAAGGCGTCTGATTCATCTCCCAAGGCGACGGATTCAAGAATTGGGAAGGGCCAACTAATCATATCCACGCGCAGTGGAGGCGTGCGGGGCCCATAACCCAAAGGACCGAGGATCGAAACCACACTTTGCTACCATGTGAGGTGATGAAATGGTATAGTTGCCCCTTCCATTGAGCTGAATGCAGTAATGCCCGCCACGCTCAGGGATGACCCAGATGCTTGAAGGCGTCCGATTCATCTCCCAAAGCGACGGATTCAAGAATTGGAAGGGCCAACAAACCATATCCATCACAATGTGATACAGAGTAGACAAGATCTTCTGCATAAATACGACACTATTTGTTTGTGAACACGATATGGTGGGAAATATCAGTATTAAGAGTCTCACTAACTAATAATAAAAAGGTAAAGCACTCAGAAATTATAAACTTCTGACTTGACTTCTGTCCACCTAAATTGGTGATTTTGCCTGCTGTGCGCCGTTTGATGAATAGCTTCGACTCGAATAGAGATGGTAATTGAAGTTGCGAGATGCAATAAATCACACCTTTCAGTTAATATTTCCATTATTCATGGTTCGTAATAGTGAGTTTCAATACTAAAACATTCTTCCGAGCTCTTTAGAAAGTGATTTTTTTTAACTGAATAATACTTAGAGGACGTTCAGTCCGTTTCTCGCTGAATCGGTTGGCTGGGCACCTCCTCTGCCGCCGACATGCCGTTTGCCCATGACCGTCACGGTCAGTAATCACTACCCTCAGTTATCACCACTCGACTAAGCCGAACTCTCGGAGGAAATAAGGATCTACAACGGTACCTTCAGGAGCTCCGTTCTTCAGAGTCAAAAACCATGCAAAGTGGTAATGAAACGAGAGTCCTAGTTATCCCTTCAGGTGTAATAGCCGGGGGAGACGATAATCGGAGACAGCGATATCAGTAATATAATTCCTCCAAAAACGTGATTAATTGCTGACAATGTCTCTCCATTTATAGAAACTAATGTTGTACATAATCGGTGTATTAAATTACTGTGGGAACACACTGGAAAGCCGGCACATTGTGGAGTTTTATTATGATTACAACAGGTAAATGAAGGAGTAAGAATTAGAAAGCATGTTGTAGATGGAAATCTAAATAAGTTACATTTTCAATAGAATTCCTATTCTCTTAAATAAAATAAAACATTGTTCAAGAGGTAAAGTAATAATATGTTTTATATTTTACATATTTTTTAATTTCTTTCCCAAATTTCGTCGGCTGTGTGACAAATAGTAATTGATGTATCTCATCAAAATCTTTGTTAAATATTTGTTTTCCTCTATATGTCATGGACATTTTCGCGAAAGAGCGATTAACTTTTGGCAATTCAATTTTATAAGACTCGTCCCTTTTCACTCTCTTATCGTTCAGGTAGTTATTTTGATATTTAATGAATTTGAACACGTTAATAGGGTATAATTGATGTACAGTCAAAATTAGTTTCACGAAACGCATTACTGAAGGCGGTTCTTCTTGATAACTTGAACAACGTTTTTAGTGTTCTTTTTTTGAAGGAGATAAATGCAATCCATGAGGTTGCCAATTTAAGTGGTGGTTAATTTAAGTAGGTCGCGTGTGGAACATGTTTTGAAACTTCGCAGCAGTGGTAATGAGGGTTTGAAGTCACGTCCACGCCCTCAATTGGAAAGAGTGGCCACCGCGAGGTACCTGGGTGTCATTGTGGATGACAATTTTAGATGGAATGAACACACTCTGTCATTTGCGAAAAAAAGTAATGACCCTGGCTTATATATTACAGTGTCAGGAATAATCTCAGCTGTGATTCTCCGTATACAAATCGGTGACCCGGAGTATATTGAGCTTTGGCATAGGTGCATGGGGCGGAGGTTTTCCATCACTGTTGCGTTCCCCGGTGACAGCTCAAAAGGTCATTCTAAAAATTGTAATTAAAAAACCTAAAAGGTTTCCGACAAATGATTTATACTTGTTGACCAAGGTTTTCTCTGTTGGGCACTTACACGGCATGTCTACGCTCTTGTTCATGCACAAGCATCCGGGACTCTTTCAACTACGGACTTCCTTGTAATACTGCTTATTAATTGCTCCCCACAACGCTAAACATGCCTGCACCTCACTCACGTTTAAAAGCTGCAGAACACTATAGACTCAAGACTCCAAAAGCTGCTTGCAGTCGATAGGCAGTTCGTCATTTAAAAGAGCTGACAACGTTGTGACCATCCACATTTTGGCAAACGTCAGGAAGTGCCGAAGTACAGGCAATATCCTGCAGTTCCTATGGATTAAAGGACACGTTGGTATAGACAGGAACGAGAGAGCTGATCAGTTGGCTAAAACTGGAGCGGTTAACTGAAATCCTCTTCTTCCTGGACTGCCGGTATCTGATTCCTACCCAACCATCAAAGCGAAAGTTCGAAGGAAGTGGAAATGGGAATATAAATCTCGAACGACGGATCCTACTACAAGAATGAACAGCCCATATTTCCCAAGAGACCCTGGTTTGTTGGATGGTTCGCCCATAAATCGTTTTGCAGAACCGTGGTTCGGCTGCGAACAAACCACGGAGTTTGTGAGGTATATTTGAACCGAATACACCCGGCCATAACACCGCAATGCAGATTTTGTGAAACAGATATCGGTACACTGGAACATATAATAATGGAGTGCCCTTTACTTAATACAGAAAGAACACTTTTATTTGACACTATTATTAAAGATAATTTAATTTGCCAACCATTTAAATATATAACTTTACTTGGCTCCAAAAATATCAGCACATATTGAGGAATTTACATAAATATAATATTTCAGTTTAATTTATTCATTTGTGAGTTTAATTCTTATGAATAATAAAATTTAGGTAAATAATTTTTTATAATAATGTGGCTTGTACTTTTCATCTTTAAAACGAACAATAGTTCTCGGGCCCCCTGCCCCTATCGCAGAGCGGCGTGATCGGCTCCTTTCTTCACCCCCACCCCGTGACCCCTTGCTGTTCCAATAAACCTTCGCGATCAGCAAAGTTCAAGTTTTACGGGACAAACTGGTGTTGTACCTCATGGGTAGAATTAGAGCCCGTAAATGGGCAGACTTGGTTTTGCTCATAGCGCTTGAACGGTTGGAGCAATGGAAAAGTGGAAGGAGTCTATCCTAATGGAAATTTTAAGAGCTTCAACTTTACCCTCATGACAATTTTCGATATCTCAAACGGTTTTCGAGATAATTCATTTTTACATCGATAAAAGGCGAAATAATGGCGGTGCATAGCCATTAAAATCGTCATAAAAAAAATAACTCCGTCAAATGAAAATAACACACAAAACCCGTTGGATATAATGTAAAACAAGTAATGAGAAACATTTTAAGACCTCGAACGCCTAATTCTACTGGGCGACTCGGGAGAAATCGCGTTTTTAAGATTTGCGGACGTTATCCGCCAGACAAACAAAACGGACGCTCATACCGGCTTTCTGCAGGGTCCGTTGCGTTCTTTACTTGATTACGAAGAAAATCAGACCGCGTACGCTCAATTTGATCGATTGGAACCGAAGATATAGTCAAAAAACCATAACCATGACCACATGGTCATAAAAAAATCGTCAAAATATACTGCTATAGCTTCCAAAACCGTTCATTTTTGGAGGAACTGACCTGGCAGGCCTTTTTTATTCGTTAATGGTAGCAACTACACCAAGTATGAACAAAATCGGAGGGGGTTGGTACATTTCGAGTCTGTCTGTGGATGGAATGACCCATATATTTTACAGTAAGCCATTATAACTTCGAAAAGTACCCTTTGATTCAACTTACCCCGCTGATTATTACAGATCAGAGTATTAAACAATTGTTTTCAGTTGCTTATTTCTCAAGGACATTCCATTTGTGAAAACATATTTAAAAAACGTTTGGTTTCGCGATATCTGTCCATATAAAAGAAGGACATTTTTTCTGGATATTAATCCGCGCCGTATATCTACATACTATTGGAAGTTGCCCCACACCCAGCACAGAACAATGTTCTTTTGTGTTGCGATTCCAGTCTATTTAGTGGATTTGTCCATTTAAATAGTGTATTTTTAATTTGAATCGTTTCTTTTCATTTCATTTCAGGTTTGTCATTCTCTAGCCAATGTTAATTCCATTAACGATTTAAATGTGATACCATAAACGAGTTTATTTGTTTGATTGGGCAAGAAGTTGAGTGACTTGAGTTCGAATGCACACATCCTAAAAAGTCAATTGCTGTCCGTCTTTTTTTCTATTTTACTGTTTTGTTGGCGAATTTGTTTGGAAAATTGGGTTATTGTAAAGGTGTCAAAAATTTTCTTCACGGATATATTAAAATTACTTGCCTCTAAGTTGTGAATCACCCTTTCTAAAATCGTTTTTATGGACAAAATCGTCTTCTAATTTTCTTTTTTTAATCTGCATTTTTTGCCAAGGATTTTGAATAATTGAGAGGTCACTCTGCGAATACCGGACATGCGCAATCATAATTTTTTATTGCAGATTCGAATTCCACGCTCGATTTCGTGATAGTTTGACCTTTTTTTTTTCTTTTAGCGGCTGACATCAAAGAAGACAGACCACTTCGCACTGTTTCATTTGGAGCTCAGGGAAAGGATTTTAGCCGGGTTGAATATTCGACTCTGAGTGTTGCACCACTTAACACGATCCGAGTTTCCGAGTTCGGAGTGACAGCGCTACATTTGGCGTGTTAGAGCGGTCGGGAATGGCCGGCTTCAAACTTGCGAGGCCGCATCGACCCAGAGGGAAGGAGTAATTAATGTCTGCTCATAGAATTTCAAAATTATACCCCACGTAAGACAAGAGTTAGTGCTGTAGGGCCCCAATTAAATACCTTCCTGTGTGCAACACGCTCAACCCCGTAGAGAGAGGGGGGAGGCACTGGACCCGATGCGCCCGGGCCCGGCTTTTTTGAGAGATTTTCAGAATTTTTTTAAGAGGGGGGGGGGGGGAGGGAAATGGGAAAAGGGACAGACAATCTTTCCTTTCCGATCTGGACGTGCTTTAATGCTTTTGGTTCAAGACACCTGGTGGCATATCAAAAAATGGTCGGGCGTGTACCCCAACCGATTACGGAGATAAACTGCAATAAGGATATGAGGGAGGTAAACAAAAGGTTTTCCAGGGCTGTGAACAAATGCATGTGATTCACGCAGATTTCATGTGACTCACTCGTTTAGGACAAGTGTTTTGAGTTAGCTTCTCGTTTTGTTGTTATCCATTATTTTTTCTGTGGCTGTTTTAGTTTCTACCTCCTCTTGCAGCACTTGTTTAAATATTGTAAGTGTACCTGATAGGCCATGGATGAGCTTGGGATCCCCCGAAAATTGATTCGTCTTGTGCGGATGACACTGGCGAACACCACGTGTAAGGTGAAGGTAGTTAAGGGCCTCTCTAATGAATTTGAGGTGAGTCAGGGGCTCAGACAAGGGGATGCCTCGTTAACCATCCTTTTTAACCTAACTCTCGAAAAGGTCATGAGAGAAGTAGACCAGAACAATCCTGGCGGCACCTTGTGCAACAGGACGTCTCAGTATCTGCCGATGATATTGATATGATGGCAAGAAACCTCAGAGAGCTAGGGGAGGGCCTCAGTTGATTGGAGCACAGTGCAGGAGAAATGGATCTCTCTATCAATGTAAAAAACGCAGTATGTGCTCGCATCAAGACGAGAGGAAGTTCAAAAGCCAAATTTCATTTCCCTGAATGGATCCACCTATGAATGCGCCTCTACGTTCAAATACTTGGGAACCCTTCTTACCGAGGACAATAGTATGAGAGAGGAAATTGGAGCCCGAGTTGCAGCTGGCAATCGATGCTATTTAGCCCTTGGAAGAGTTTTTCGAGCCCGAGGCCTCAGCAGAAATCTGAGGCTTAAGGTTTACCGAACATTGGTGAGTTCAGCGGTACTTTATGGCTCAGAAACATGGACCATGACCAGCGCCGACGAACTATTTTTAAAAAGATTCGAAAGAAAAATTCTTCGTATGATTTTTGGCGCAAGGTGCATTAATGGCCTACGGAGAATCCGCACAAATCTCGAGCTCCGTACTTTGTATGGAAAGCCAGATATTGTGGCAGAAATAAAAGCGAATCGCTTAAGATGGATTGGCTCTTTTAGCTGTGAAGAGGGTTTATCTGGGGAAGCCAGGAAGCCGCCGATTGAGAGGTAGATCCAGGAAAACGTGGCTGGACAAGTCGAGGATGATTTGAGGGGTTTTGGAGCGGGAAGATGGAGGAAAAGAGCTGAGGATCGTGTTGATTGGAGTACTGTTGTTGAGGTGGCCAGGGCCCTAAATGGGCTGTAGCGCCAAGGTGTAAATAAGTGAGTAAGTATACCTGATAAATTTGACGTACTACGTAGTGATCATTCATGTAATATTGTAAATAGGGGATCTAGTGCGAGACTCTAGTTATTAAACAAAGACAATTAGGTATCATTTTCCGACTTAGTGTAGAAGCTCAACGTTGAATATAATGTAATTACCTACTCATGCATTAAAATATGCCTGTGATACCAAGTTTTCAAGTTGTTAATTCGGTCAATTATTTATATTTATATTTCTGGTCGCTATGAACCTATTTAGTTAACACGCTTTTCACCTTGTTACCTCAACTAAATGTACTTTTTCCAACTCGGAGCTGAATACGCATTAATGAAGTGGCTTAATATTCTTGTATATGCACTCGTTTAAAGGCATTGGCTAGTTTTAAGGTCGTTTGAAGTTTAATTTTAATTTGGTTTGTAAGTGTTAACACAGAATTAATAAATATACACAATACAAAGCTGTAGAAATCGATCATTCTTAATTTTCCACAATCGATATTACTCCCTCAATTTTCTCATCTCTCGAAATTGCTTATAATTATTAGGTACGGTGTATGGTTACAGTGGTTCGTAGATTTTTTTAGGGAGCCCAGAATTTTGCCCATGGCCCCAGATCTCTCTAGATGGCCCTGAACACGCTCGTGTCATCTATGTTTTCTACAGAATGAAATTATCAAGTTGCAAGAACTCACGTTGTGGGTTCATCGAGGAATATCACAGGAGGGTTGGTGATCAGTTCTAACGCCAGGGACAAACGTTTTTTCTGTCCTCCAGATAAACGGCCGGTCAGCGTTGCATCTTGTTCGTGCAGTGACAGCATTCCTAAAATTTCCAAGATCTGAAACAAAAAATAAATAAATATAAATCAATCAAATATTGATAACAATTGAAAAGCTGGGTGTGGAACACAGCTTTCTCGTTCAGCTAACCTCAGCCAGTAGATCATTGAAATGCATTAAATAATTTCGAAAGATGTACAAATGACCCTGTCATAATGAAAAATTGAAAATGACCAAACAAAAGGGGGAAGTTCCAGTTTTTGAGAAAAATGAGTTAAGATTGCCGTAAATTTCCACAAGAGGGAATTCCTGGGAAAGAATGAGAAAAGTGGAAAACAGATGAAAAAGAGGAAAATTGAGCAGAAACAGGGGAACAATACGAATATTTGGAGGATTGGCATCCCTGACGGATAGCAGACCGCTGTAATAACACATCTCCCCTCCTGAAATACAGGCATTTTACCGTTGTCTTTGGGCCTCTGATTGAAGCGAGCAGAAACGTCAGCCAGTAAGTTTGGTGTGGCGCATTCCTTCCACGTCTATGTCGCCTGTACGTATAGGTCTTTTGAAAATGTTTAGATACTCTCTGAAAATGTAGAATATAACCTTGCGCTTGCTCAAACTGAAGCATTAATTTCATAGCAATGAAACTCAACTGGGGGCCTTCAACATCCTAACCCACACATTCCCATAGCATTTCTTCAAAATCGGATAAAAACTATACGAATTAGGGGTGTTCCCCCCAACGCTAGCTCACTGCTCGCTGCTCAAAGTGCTCGCGCCTCAGCACCTTTAGGCCTTTTGCGCGAACTGAAGATCGCTACTAATTTTTCTAATTTTTCCCGAACTTAGGACATTATCCTCCGTATTTTGAGGGGTAATGGGATTCTGAAATCCAAAAATCGTACTTTTCGGCCCACCCTAGTACTGAACTATTTTGGGCTGTAATTCTCAACTGATTTGGCAATTCCTAATTTGTTCAATCCAAGTTCTATTCTAGTTGTCCGAAAAAAATCGGAAATTTTGCTTTTTAATGGAAGGAGGGGATTGGAAGGGATAACATCCACTCATTCGTTGATGTAGTGAGCGGTAAATGAATATCATGAAGTCTGGGAATGAAAACCAGTGTATCAAACTGAGAATATTTTGGAACGAATGGATTTGAAATCTTTTTTAAATAAATTTCATCAGGTTTTTCGTAACCTTTATTTCGAAATGTTTATTTTTAATTGTAGGTGTTTCATCTCTTCTCGTCATTGGATTGATCAGATCAACTAACTATTCCCTGGGCACGTGTTGGAGAATGTGAATCGAGAATCAAACATGTACATTCATGTCTTTCTTTTTTGATCAATTAAGATTTCGGTGTAGTTCAACCCCAATTCTACTCTAGCTGTGCTACGAACCGCGGAAATCTTGTACTTTTCGTTGTCAGGGGGAATGGAGTGGGTGCTAGACAATCCATTCAAGTGCTCAGGCAGCTTATACTGCTCTGATTTCCACCATTATTTTTTGTTCGAATAAGAACTTTGGTATTTTGTTTTGTGATGGATATGGTTAGTTGGCCCCTTCCCGATTATAGAATCTGTCGCCTTGGGAGATGAATCGGACGCCTGCAAGCGTCTGGGTCATCCTCTGAGCGTGGTGGAGCATTATCAATGCATCCACCTCCTCGGAAGGGGCATTTATACCATTCCATCACCCTCACAGTTTTGAAACGATTTTTATACCTGTCTATTTCAATTATGGTGTGGGGAGATTGGTGGGGGTAATACCTATAAATCGTTTCTTAGCTATTATCATGTTTCTTATTCTATCTCGATTTTTGTCTGGCTAATCTCTTTTGTCCAACGAACCTCAGAAATTTGGAATTTCACGTCCAGAAAGATCTTGAGAGAGGAAGGGGGATGTCCGATCCATTCAACCACGCCTCAAACCAACCAACTAACTCCCAGCCCAATTTCGTGCTATTTTCCTCGATTAAGACATTGGTTCAGTGTTTAGAAACATTCATAAGTGTTTAGAAGTCCGATCCTATAAAAACCGGAGATAGGGACGTCTCTGTTATCAATACGTTCCCCCTGTAGTCTTCAATCGTGTTATTCAACAGGTTGTGGAAGAAAGTGAGATTGGCCGAAATACGTCGTCACCACTCAAGGGTGTCCGGTTGCACTTATCTCGCAAAAAAACTGCAGCTGACTTCCGCACATGGGATGCCTAGCTTGAAGGCCACGGACGGCATAAACTTATCCTGTACCCGTTCAAGCCGAACTTGCTTATAAGTTTGATTCATGTGGTTAGAATTAAAGATAAAAACTGGACAGTTCGGCTGGTTAGCAAAATCCCTCAATTTAGATTAGAAAGTTCGCTAATTAGATGCTTAGTTTGTAATGGATTGGAATTTTCTTGACTGTTCCGTTCGGTAACATTAAAGTAACTTGAATAGCCTCCAATAACAGTGAAAAACACTGTCGATTCCAAATGGGTTTACCAATCTTTGAATAATGCGTGATTACTCTTTCCTTAGTGAGGTTTGGCGGGTCACTTTTTGTTTCAGAAATTGCGATTACATGCTACGGGTGAATTTCTACGGATCTGAAACCTTCCAGAGTTCATTTTGCATGCAAAATTACCAAAGAAAGAGATCCCTCTTTCCTATGTCAGTAAATACAACGAATAAACACGTTTTTGCTGAGTTTCTGTCCAGTTTTTGAGACGTAAACCATAAATAGTATTAAACAATATAAATTTAAAAGTTCTCAAATTTTTGGAGCAATTACAATACCTTATTTTTTTAAATAAAATTCGCAAAAGAAGCCAAATATTATTACATGTATTTATAAGGGCATTGGTGAATCTGGGTTAACTTGTATTTCAGGAATTAACCGTTATCCCTGGAACTAATAATATCAACGTCATTTTTTCTTTTATGGGTCAACCTTTTTTTACCAGCTGTGTTCTTTTTCAGACACCTAGCCCCAAAATAAATATAAAAATATTTGTTATTTATATTTATAATTATCCTCAAGAGGTGGGTTCGCGAAAAACCTCGTTTCTTTTTAGCGGTCTACCGCACCTCACTTCTCCCGTACCTCGTGAAATTAATCCCAAAAAAAAACACAGCTGACTCGAGAGACCTTTAATCTGTTTAAAAATAGGTCGAAGATAAAGAAAAAATGGATCGCTTAAGCGCAAAAACGTAGTTTTGAGGAAAACGCGAGACAAAAACTCCCGGCAACGCCCAAATGTACCTGTAGTAGCGTCGCTGCAATTTGCCTCAACCTTCTTCAAGTTCTTATTTATCGATTCTAAGTGGTTCCTATATATCTATCCTAACTAGGGGAATCTAAACCCTTGTTATGTGAATGATTGGGTGTGGCTTGCAATAGAAAACTTGAGCTCGCATTTGACACAGCCTAAATACCTCCTAAATATCTCTTCTGCGTTTTCTTTACAAAAGTAACCTACCTTTTTTTTAGTACTACATTTCAGAATAGTGAAATAAAAACCGTTTCTCTTGAAAAATATACATGGATTGAGTTGTATTGTGCTGAAAATCCGGATCGCATAATCTACAAACGGGTTTGGACGAAAAAAAAACCGACCTTGTCAGTTATCGTCTCTTTCCCCTCTTCTACCACAAATTATACCTTCGTAACTGGTGGATCTCCTACCTTTTGGTGTTTCTCCTTTCCGCTGGCGCTGCATCCGAGTTTGAGGTGGGTGGCGAGGTTCATTGCTTCATAGACTGTCAGGAGTGGTCTGACAACATCTTCTTGCTGGATGTAGCAGGAGACTTTTTTGAACTCCTCGAGCCCGATGGACTCTCGGCTTTCTCCATTGATCATGATTTTCCCGCTCATTCCTTTTACCCTGTAACAGGAGGCAGAGATTCATTTATCAAGAACGGAGTAAAGCGCTGCAAAGGGTTGTATCACAGCAGCTGCCAGAAATAATTCGTGTACCCAACAGTTGTGTAAACATGTACAGTCACCTGTGTAGTCATATATATATATACGAGTAAACACGGCGAAACGGCGCCATCTTGTATCACTACTACCCACACCATACACGTAGCCTTGAATACCATCAGCCTCATATGATACATATTTGTATTACGCAACGTGAGGAATTTTATGCAAATTGTAATGAGTAATTATGTCCCCGTATGTCCCATACGCAAACACAGCTAAGTATCTTGGCATGACCTTAGATGCCAAACTCCGCTGGAAAGAGCACATCAAGAAAAAACGGAAAGAAATAGACTTAAAATTCAGAAAGATGTATTGGCTCATCGGGAGAAAATCGCAGTTGCCTATACACAACAAAGTGCTTCTCTACGAGCAAGTGATAAAGCCCATTTGGGCCTATGGGTGCCCTTTATGGGGCTGCACTAAGAAAAGAAACCTCAAAATCATCCAAATAACGCAAAACAAAATACTCAGGAGCATTGTCAATGCCTCCTGGTATGTTTGAACGAACGACCTACATCGAGACCTCAAAGTCAAGATGGTAGGCGATGTTGTTAAAAGTCGAGCAACGGACTTGAAAACCGTCTCCACAAACACGTAAACGTATTGAGACTCAAGTATTAAGCTTCCTGGTCAACAGCGGTGATATACGTAGACTGGAAAGGAGCAAACCCATGGACCTAGTCACAGCTCAGTGAAGCGATGTGATGAGTGGTTGTAGGTAGTGATCTATTTGCCACAAAAACGCTAATATAAATGATCAAATGAAGTTACTAGATGTGTATATAAAAATTTTCCTCGTATGCCATGATAATAAATGGGAAAGGTGGAGTAAAGTGCAGTGTGAAGAAGTGTCAAGCAATGCCAGCTCAATAGATAGTACCTAGAATGTTGTAGATATTTAGAGTCTGTGCGTTGGTCTGTCCTTGTTCGATTAATGCAAGTTTTGTGTGGTGAATTTCATTATCGTCATTATTTTATCCCCCTGATCTTAAAACTTTAAATGCGAGATTAGTCTGAACAGTCGAGATCCATTTGAGATGTGTGTCAGGTAGTTAACATGCAATGAAGCATTTGAAGTCATAAGTTGGGAAGAAATAGCGCACTATTTAGGCCTGAATCTTATCCTTTGAAACAACTGTAGAACTTCACATCTCTGGAGTCTCACTATTATAATCACAAGAGGACAGGTAAAAGGATTGTGACTGGAACTCTGGCAGACGGGGAGATTCTCGCCTTTGAAAAGTAAGTACTTAGGTATTCCCGCTTTTCGTTCACTATTATTTGTTGATGACTAAACTCGAAGTAAAAGTCTAATAAACTATTTTGTCCCATAAATTTGAGCATCTGCATAGGTAATAACCCTCATAACTGTACTGTGCAATAATGATGACACGAAGGTCTTAGCTAGGTCTATCCAACTGCACCTAGAATGAATTTCTTGCTTTCTTTCTTAAAGGGATACTTTTAATTCAGCACCTAGAATGAATTTCCTACTTTTTCCTTGCAGTTTGTTTTGAATTCTGCTAAGCGTGTTGAGCATTTTCTGATGCGAAAACTCGCTAACCTGCAGTTTTTTCTGAACAACCGCGAACACCTTTCATTTTGATCAACTATAACAAATCTGTTACTTCAGTAGTTCGTTTCTTGGTGTAGAAATGACCTGTCTTGTTTACATCAACGTAATATCAATCAAATCATTTAGTTTATTATTAAAACAAGTACATATTTTATGTATTATTATTACAAAATGGAACACAAATCAGCTTCAGATCATTCAATCCGCAGGTGTATGCTGTAACTTACAATTCTTAATGACTTTTCATGATTTTTTTCCGATCCAAATTGTGTTGTTAAAAAAACACAACTGTACGTACGAAACAACCAAAAACGATGCAAATTATTAAACAAAGGGTTATCATTTCTGTATTAGATAAAAATCACTGGACTGCGCACCCACAGATAACGCTTCCCTACACTCGGAAATTGAAGTTGAAATCCAACTGAAACTTAACAAGATGAAATAAAAAGTTTTAAGCCATTTTGAAATTTTCTTATTTTGGTTAAAAAGGTCGGTAGGTAGTAAAAATTTAACGCTTTTTCCCGCGATGTCTCCAATTTAATTTCGGGGAGAAATTTAAGGGACAATTTATGTTTTACGGTCGTTTCAATGACTTCAGATTGGATAGATGATAACAAAGTGGAAGTGAAATAAATTGGGAACGAAACCTTTAAAAAATACGCTGGATTTATTATTGTTTTAATATTACGTGGTTGTTCGTGTCATTGTGAGCTTTTCGGGGTTATTTTAGGTTCAGAAATTTCTTTTTTTTCGGTACTGGTGAATTTCTACTGATCTAACACCCATCCCAGCCGATTTTTCGTGCACGACATTACATGGGAATGACATCACACTTGCCAAAGTAGGTAAAAAACCCGAAAAACTACGTTTTTGGCTCGGTTTTGGGTCATAACATCAAAGCGTGTGAAGCGACCAGGCAGGCTAGAAGTTAAGACCAACAAAACCACAAGAGGAGTCCATGTAATAATGAACGGATATTTTACATCAATTCTAAGGCTTTTTACTGCCTGTATGGCGGAGAGCAAACGAATATTGCAGATTTAGGATCTACACTTTTGAATAGTGAAGGAACAAATTATGGAGGCGTTATAACAATTTTTTGCTTACTATTGCAAATTATGAAGAAAAGACTAAGATGCATTTTTCGCTGGAAGTAACTTCGAGAGCCGATCCTTGGAATTTTTAATTCAAGTTTGATACACCCTGTATAATACAACAATTTGGAAAATTTTGCTTATTCGATCATGTCGCTTGACTGGAACTTTTTCGTTGTTGTACTTTCGTGGATATGCCCATAAATATCTTTCGTGAATGACACAGTCAATTCTGCTAGAACCTTGAACTGAATTGGAAACCTAGCACCAGGAATTTACATTTAGACCCAGCACCTGAAGGTCAAGAAGACGACAATTTATTGAGCAGATGTCGGAAACTTGAGCCTCGCCCGTTCTAGGAGCGATCGGCATAAACAAATCCAGTTTCGTAAGATGACGCCGTCACGCTCGGGAATGCAAAAGCGAATATTTTCACTTGATTCTCTTGATAGTGGCTGTCCCGCAAAACTGAAATATCACCAATGTTATGACGTGGGTTTCTTTAGTGGCCGTCGGGTTCTTTTCAGGGGAACAAGGGCAGTGTAACGGTTCTCATTAGCTCAATAATCGACGTGAAAAAAAGGTTGTTAGTACATAACCGGTTAAAACTCATTTGACGGCAAACACAAGTTCGGAACAACCTCGTCCTGCAGTCAAGATATAGTCCTTAATCTGAGAAAACCGAATGTAACCGAAGATAACCGATCACCCTTCATCCGAACGATTCTCATTTGTGACGTGAAAATTTGAATTTGCCGATTAGCGGTTCACGGTACGGTACTTTCCTGCCACCGGTCTTGCGCTGCCACCTCGTCAACAATCGAAACTATACGCCGAAAGTCTTCGTTCTTCCTCAATTTCCCCAATTTTCATTTCAAATTCATGTAAAGGGTGTCTCCTACTGATGTAAGAATTTTTTTAGTAAAACTAGAGCAAACATCAACCAAAACGCCAGGTATCGCACTTTTCCAACTCAACCTGTTTTTAAGACATGATTTTTCAAAGGTTTTTTCACATAACAATATTTTTTGCCATAAAATTCACATTTCTTCTCTCAAAAACGACTTGTTTCATCTTTTTACCACATTTTCCGACTCAGCCCTGAATTTTCTACACGCTTAATGCATTTTCATTATGAAACATAATGCTAAGTAATGCGTGCATTAAAACGGAATCCCTATGTCCGGTTTTTATATTAGCACACTTAAAAACATAATTATAAACACAAAAAATGAGTGTTTTTTAAACTGTACCGAATTCTTAAAAGGCAAAAATGCACGGAAATTGGTAGGGAATTTTGGTAAGAATGAAGAGCCCTTGAATGAATCAGTCTTCCCTGCCAGCACATCAAATTCAAAATGTCTGAGATTTGTTGTTCAAAAGAGGGTTGCTAAAGAAAAAAAAAACCAGCAAAACTATGACATAGTTAAGACGACGATTAATCACGATTACCAACTCTATTTAACCGCTATCATAATTAAAATTAATAAAAAAATACGTTAATATTGATTCAAAACAAGGCCGAATCAAATATTCAAAATCTGGAAAATCGGCAATTTAGACTGAGGAGCAGCGCCTAAATTGATTGTGAGGATTGTGTATTAATCTCCTTTCCCCAACCAATAGTAAATTCTACATATCCGAGGTTTATTGCAGCACTAAATTAGAATCAGGGTGGAAAAAAATTGTTTATTTAATAAAAATCAGATGAAAATAGTGAATAACTAACGATTTATTATTATAACCCCTCCATTCACTCTCTTCCACAAAAATTGAATGAGCTGAAATATTTATAATGCTTCAAAATAAAAAAATGATATGAATTGGTATAGAACTCTCGCTTGAGATGGGGATGTAAGGATCGGCTGTTAGCCCCTCCGACCAGCAAAAACGAAATTTCGAAGATTTGCTGCACATCTGGACTGGAATTGGGATCGAACGAAATAGGAATACCTAATAAAAATCAGTTGAAAATTATAGCCCGATTATTTTTTTTTTCCACAATACGATTTATTTGTCAAAAAAAAAATTTTAATAAAACCGTTACAATATCAAGTATCATACCTTAATGACATATAGTATGCGCTGTATAAGAGTCAATTAAGCATAGATTTACACTGTGTTGGATATATTAATCATTTGATGAGATGAAGTTTAGGATATGGCGAGGTCTAACTAGTTGTAGGTCAGCGAAGAGGACGAAATAGTCTGCTGTTCGTTGGTTGAAGTGTTGGTAGTAACTATTCAGAAATGTTTGCATAGAAGAGAATCGTAGTTCGGAAGGAGTTTTTGTTGAAATCGGAGTATATTGTAGAATTACGAACGAAAAGTGGGTCGTGTAATATGTTTCTCTGTATAATTGAATTCTGCTGTCCCTTTAAAAGTCTGAATTAGGAGTCAGAGCACGTTCCCCAATTTGGCAGGGCGTAACTCCAAATGGGCCGGATGAGTGTTTTGTATGTTAGCACCTTATTTGCTCGTGAGAGATTGCGGTTATTTAACACCGGCTTCAGCTGGGGAGCTCTGTTTTTAGTTGTACTAATTAGATCTGAAATATTATCCTTGAAACGATCGGCAATCGAGGGTGACTCCTTGATATTTATGATAAGAGGTGTTAGTTCGTGGGGTTTCTTCATAGAGTAGAGGAACCTCCTGAAATCTTCTAAGGTAGGAGATTGTGACTACACACGATTTAGTGGGGTTAATTTTTAGTCTCCATTTGGCGCAACATTGGCCGAGCTCATTGATAAAAGTTTGTAGTACTTCTGCGGCATCGCCATGGAGACTGCATTGCAAAGGCCATCTGCGAAAAGCCCAGAAAATTCTGGAGAAACCGGTAGAGGTAAATCGTGGCAGAAGAATATCAACAAATAAGGCAAGATATTTCCCTGTGGGACTGAAGCCTTTAAAGCTCGAACTGCAGAGACCTCTCCCGGTATGTCAACACCTTCCGGGTGACTTGGAACCAGTTCAAATATAACCTGATTAGCGTCGCTAAAATTTCTTGTGAAAAAACACGTTTATTCGGTATTACTCCCTCCAATCCCTCTCCTCCATCGTGAAATTCGAAAGTTCATGAGTAAAATTGTGATAGAATTATAAAACGTTCATGAAAATCCGTTGGGAATTACATGCTGGGCAGGATCGACAATATTTGTCATGCATACATCGACACGCACTTTCACCTGTTAATGTTCTCACGGATTCGGTGTGAATATTATCCGAAACGGATTTATATGCGGTTATACATTTATATTTTTCATTTTCGGGTTGTCACACACATCCTTTGATCAATTCGAATAGCCATCTCTTTACTGACGAAGCCTTGCTTCAAAAGAACATGTAAAGAAACGAACTTCCAAGTATCCTAATTGCAGTTCCAACCTCCAATATTTTAAAAGAATTTAGGAACCTGTCAATTTTCAGGAAAACTTTCCAAGTTAATCAGCTTTCAATGGCTTGGTCAACTTGGCGATTCCCAATCAATTTCATGGAGAAAAAACGCTCAAAAATTATAAGCACTCACAAAAGTACAGTGTCTAGAACAAGCCTGGTGATTTCGCAAGTGAAGCAAGACTAGTAAAAGTTTTCGCAATGTCGTCCTTGTCGATAAATAAAATCTCACGAACGTTCAAGTCAATAAAATCTCACTCACAACTTGTTTAGTTTTCTTCAAGTCATGACAACATTAACTTGTGAGGATTACGGAGATGTAATTTATGTGTAAGGCTTTTGAGATGGGCAAAGGAATGTAATTTTTTCGGTTAGGAGTACATCCATCGACAAGCGTATTTCACATCTGATCAATAAAATCGAAGATAAGACAACTTGGTTATCGCATTTGTCTGGTATAAACTTCAATTTTTACCTCACTATGTACTACGAACTGCTTCATTCTGTTTGGCTTATTTTAAAGAAGGAAACTCAGTTTGCAAAATGCGACCTCACCAATTCCGACTTTGGTACAACGATAATTTCATTTTGCCCTGATGTCCTTGACCTGCACAATCTTAATCGTTTCACCGCAATGGCGAACACAAGAAAACTGAAAATTCCTTAAATAGTTAATTTTTAGGTAGGCATCCGTAATTTTTTCAATTGGGTTTTACTTTGTCACGTTCAAACACCAATAAACCGATGAGGAATCGCAAAGTTGACCGTACATCAGGAAGCTGAAAAAATTTACAAGTTTTCTTGAAATTTACAACATCCAGTACGTTATTTGGGAATAGCAAATGACGTACAATATTTTCAAACTTATTTTTTTCAACATTCTCAATGTTTGAACTGCGATTGCGCTCCTTTAACAAAATTTAGTGCTGATTCCAGAAGTTTAGTCTAAAGACGAAAAAAGTTGTTTTAAAGAGGACGTCGAGTGGAATAGCGAAAAACGTGGTTTTCTAAAACAAAACCTTTCACAAATCTTATCTCGGGAATGGCTTGAGATAGAAAGGTTGGTTTGGTGAAACTCTGCTCCGATTCACACGTATTTTCACCCACTTTTCTTTATCACACTCAGTCGAATTCCGCACATTCAATATTAACTTTAGAATTCCCAATATCTATCAAGACATACAAATGACATCGATGTAAAAGGATGAGACCGCTAGAAAGCGAGCAAATAGGAAGGTAGGCTAAGTAAATATACCACGAAAAGAATAGTTTAAAATCAAGGATTATGGTGAAATCGTAGTTCCAAGGGAAGTCGAGCCTGTTTAATGAGAATTTAATTTCGTTCTTGCTGAGTCGTAAATTAATGTTGTACAAAATTCAACCGTTTCTTGTATAAAGGGTTGAGATTGTTGGGAAATTAAACCAATGAAGACAATTAACATACTTGCGATTAGGTAGAAGTTTCTAGCGGGAGACATCATCAAGCTTTCGCTTTTCGCGAATCCTACCATAAGTTGGACTTTCATTTCCTCACCATTATTATCACACTATTTGCTCACAAAATATCACCAACAATATTCTGTATTCCCATCGTTTTGTATAACAGTTACCAAAAACATTCATTGATTGTCAACAAATATCCAAGCAACAACGATTGTTATGACAGTTCCCAGTTTCTTAAGTTGAGATTTATGTTTTGCTTGATTGGGAACTTGTTTGCCGTGGCAACGTCATTAAGGAATTCCGAGCAGACGACGAAGGAGAAGGTTCGAAGTAGTTCACTAAAGCCAGAATGTTGATCCGGAACTTGGCAAAAAAACTCGCATCAAAATCGGTGATTCCGGTTGGGCGTGAATCGGCGATACGCAGACAGCCAGGCTGCTTCTCTGTTATGTATAGAAAGATAATCGAGGAAAAAGAATAATAAAGCGTAGAATTCTAAAAACCGTCCGTCCGCCATCCGGAGCTTTTTCCGCAACTATTGAACCCAAGTTGATGCGACTTGAGTCAAAAACCAATGCGGTTTGGCGGAATGCGGTTTGGAGAGGTGCACCTGACCAATCAAAAGCAACATGGAGCAGATTTTATCCGTATCCCAAGGAATTTCAGAGGACGTTCAGTAAGAATTGAGACGGGCCTAGGAGATTGACTTATCAAAGGCCCTAAAAGCATGGCACTTAGTTTTACGCCCACTGCTATTGGCTTCTTATCGTTTTGGTTATTCTTCTTCTTCGCATAAAGCCGCACTTCTTATTTTCATGGTGTAATCAGTGTTTTGCCGGCCGCTATGCCATATTTCTGTTGTTCATTTGTTTAGGGTTGTTCAGTTCTATTTTCTGCTTCTACATTTGCACTAAATAATCATTATTCTCAAACACTGATCTCAAACAATCGTGAGAAAGATTCTCCGGCGGTGTGAACCAAACCCTGTTCGCAGACGTCCTCGAAAGTTCTAACGCTTTCCTCCCCTTGTTGGTTAACCTTGTCGACTTGTGTGGTAAACTGACGCATCGTCAAAGCGATCCGTCTTCGTAGCTCATCCATGTAAACTGGCATATCGGCGAACGAAACAAAGAGTCGCCGTCTTTATTATTATATATTTATTGCGTTTTGTTTATCGTGCAGCTGTAAATGGAGTGGGACAACGAGGAACAGATAAGTTGAAATTTGTATTCATCCGAGAACAGCATCTCTTCCGTCCCCTTCGCGATAGGCCCTGGTGATCCTTGTGCAACTTTTGAGCGTCAAGGGAAGAGATGACACTGTACTGCATCATAGATTCTATCTAGTAAACATAAACGTAGAATGCCTCTCTGGTTAAGATATTGAAGGTAATGGCCTTGAATTAAATTCCTGATATCGTAATCCTTGACATGTCCTAAAAGCGTGTGACCTAAGATTGTTTGTGTCTCTTAAACTTGAAAAAATATCTGTTTTCATGTAACAAACCATGACCGTTTTGGTTTATATTTCAATAATAAATCTTTGTAATCGCTATTAAAAGAAAATTCTAACACCCCTGAAAATTTCATGGTTTACGTTTCGAAGGGTGTAGAATCCAAATCTGCAATAAAAAATTTTCCGTCCGTCCGCCGTATGCGCAAATTTTCCCAAACGGGTGAAAAAAAAAAATCTGAAATTTTCAGGAAAAATCCATGTGGTCCGACAACTCCCCAATTCTCGAGCCAGCTCTCTCACTTAATTTAAAGTGCCCTTTAAGGGTTGTCAAAGTTTTGTAAAATCCCTAAAAACCTCAAAAAAAGTCAAGGTGGCCTAAATTTGGACTATTTTTGAAGAACTTTCCACGAGGAATCGAATGAGCACCTCCCCAGGTCCGTAGGTCAAACCATTCCCGATGTATGGGCCGATTTATGGTGCCAACATTTGCGTTATTTTGGTTTATTATTGTTTTGGTTTTGATATCAGTAACCTAGTGATGTAGTGATGTAGTAGTGTGGATACTGGAGTGAACTCCTAAAAGGCATTGTAGCCGATACACGGGTTGAAGCATTCTGATATGCATGCTCCGTCTTACGAAATTTAAAATTTTCAAATTAAATATTTTTCCATTGTAATCGTTCTTGAAAAAAACGATGCAAATTCTTTCACTGGGGTTTATTATTCAGTTTCATTGATTTGGCTTGCATTCATGATTTGAATTTCTACTAAGCTTTGGAGTGTGCGTGTTTCACAGAGATGTTTCACATTTCAGGAGATATGCATAGAGCACTTAAATCAGTTCTCAACCAAAATACCTATTTGGCTTGATCGGTTGATCATATTTGTGTGCCTCCTGAAATTCAATAATGGCTCTATCACTTGTGAAACATGCACACTCCAAAGCTTAGTAGAAATTCAAATCATGAATGCAAGCCAAAGAATGAAATTGAATAATAAACCCCAGCGAAAGAATTTGCAGCGTTTTTTTACAATTAGTAAACATCTTTTGTGGCGTAAAACGACCAAACTGTTTTGGTTCATCAACTCCACCATGGTGCAATAAATTTTAAATTTTTGTAATAGAACTCAAAATGACGTGTCAATGCAAAAACAGCATATTTTGGCGTAAGTCGAGTTTTTTCCTCCAACCAATACGACAATCATGATTTCCAGGAAGGTACCAAGCCTGGTTACTAAGTCCACTGTTATGTAAATTACAAGGTTCCTTTAGAAGGTAAAAACCAAGTTATCTCAACGATCAGTTTTTTCACTTAACAACAAAAGGAAAAACTGCATATTCGTATGTTCTCCAAGATTACAATTAGAAGTCGGGCCTTTCAACCTCAGCCCGTTCACTGATCACTCAGAAAGGAAAATATTAGCTTCTCTTTGGGCGCTTAGCGTTTTAAACTGGGAAACTATATTTTTAAATCCTAATTATGGCAACAGAAAATAATTAGTAAGTGAATATTTGTTTTGGTTTATTATTTTACGACCAAGAAGAAAATTTTGTATACATAAATACAATAAATCATTGTGTAATAATTTGCAGCCTTTTTAGTAATTTTGATTGTCAATTTCTGTTGAGCAATCCCCCCCTTTCATCTTCTGCAAGATATCGATATTCATGTCGTCAGCAGGAATTCCTTGACGGAAAATTTAGTTTTTACGTGAACTGGGAATTGATACCATTGGATTCAGCATCAAAAATTACTTAGCCGAGAGCTCCATGCTTATGAAACCGCGAAAATATTAAGATAAAACAGTTGCAAATTAGTCAACAAAGGTTTATTATATCTGTATTAAAAAGCACGTCTAGGAAGAAATCCTGTCTGTAGACAATTAGTATAGGAAATTTAAGTGTATCATCCAAATATAGTTACAATTAGATGAGCGTAGGAACGTATAGAAGAAAGAAAATAACGAAATGACAACTAAAATATGATAAATCAACAAGCATTTGTGGATGGGGATTAAGTGCCCCAATGAGAAGCAAATTATAATAGATATTGACGTAATGGAACGGTTCATAATTATGACAAGTACGAAATTGCTAGGTACAGATTTATCCCGTAATTAGCGACAGTTCAAGTATTGATAGGTGGGTAATTAAGAAACAAGCGGATTTTAAACACATGATCATAAGTTGTTGCGTGTTAATTATAACAAGGAAGAGTGTGTATGCTATAGAGACGGAAAATTATGGTTTTGCATTGTTCGTTGCTCAAACATCACTCTCAACGAAACGGGTAGCAAATTGATAGGTACGACTACTCGAATGGCCTCATTCAATTCAGGGAAGTACGAAATTGATTGGCAGGTAATTAAGAAACACGTGGATTTTAAACTCATGATGATAAGTTGTTGCGTGTTAAGTGTACCAAAGAAGAGTGAATATCCTTAAAACAAAGAAAATTCTCGTTTTCCATTGTTCGTTCCTCAAACATGAACGAAACGGCGAGTGGCTCACGCAACGAAACTCGGGTGGCCTCATTCATTACAGAGAAATAATCAAACTTCAAATTCTCATTTTATCAAAAAAGACACTACCCTATTACATCGAAGATGTTGAAATTTCAACCCAAATAAAATCAAATGAAAATCTGCTCTCTTATTCGCGAAGAATTCGATTAGTTGTCAACCTTAAATTAATCCCTTTGACGAGTTTTCCTGTTTCATCCCTTACCGTTGATTGGAAACTACTACATTGATGATCATTTTTAAGCCTGATTTCGCAAACATTGGTGCGTTAAGTTCAAAGAAAAGCTTAGGGCGACATGTCGAAGTTGTAAAAACATTTTCGATCAATGACGATTCAGATGAGAGTGTGCGGGAAGAAGACAACCATTCGAGTGAAACCGAACTTACGGCAGAGGAAGACAATCAAGAACGTGAGTTTTCGGATTTGAATATGTTTCTTGTTAAACTAATGACACTAAATGGCCCAGCACTCCTTATTTATTCCCCTCCACTGAAGTAAAATGGAAAAATATTGTGAAAATTTTACCAGGGACAACTTCGAATGCCAGACACAATACGTCTGAATTCGAGCTTCCTCACAAACTGTTCCCATTGAACTGATTGACAAAATGGTGATCAATACCAATTTGTACATTCAAGCTATTAGAAGCAGAGCAGAGGATAAGAAAAGGGGGGAAAAATAAGGAATTTAGAGAAAGTGATTTCAAAATCACTTCAAGGGCCGAAATGATTCGATTATCAATAGTTATCATTTATACCATTGTTCTTGAACTATTTATCAGAAATGAAGAGGTAGAGTTTGTTCCAACATGAACAGCTTCTTAGCTTCTTACATCTACAGGTTCCAGCTCACTCGGAGATCAGTTTTATTTGTGCCACTGTCGATCAGCGTGTGGGATGCGGTCCTTCTCAATAACTTACGGTGATTTGTGTGATCATTTAATGAATAGTGGTTTCTCCGACCAGTCATTCTATTCGCTAATTAAAGGAAAATTAAATAATATTCCTGACAATAAAATCCACGAGGTCTGTGTCGCACTAAATAACAGATTTTTGCATAATTACAATGTGAAGTGGAGATTGGTCAACAGAGACAGAAATGTTTTTAGAAAGAGACGCAGTGAGTGGATGAAGAATTTATTCATTTTCACCTTCCCAGAAGAACGTTCTGACGATATCAGGAAAAAAATCAATTTTCGATTGTCTCGTTCAATAAATAACCCCTGAAAACGTTTTGAACGATTTTTTCGGATTTTTTACTTTTTGACCTTCAGTTTTGATTTTTCTAATAGTCTGATTGCGCTGATTTTACTCGCATTTGATTCAACGCTTCAAGGAACCTTGTAAATGATACCGAACACCACTTTCTTCTCAAAATTCTTAAAATTTCGACTTTTGACTTGAAATTTTGACTTTTTCAGTCGTCTGATTGCGCTGATTTCAATCATTCAAATCAGCACTTTAAATACCAGAAGTGAGTGAAATGTGATGTCTCTAACACAATTATTTGCCGTTTTTTACCTTTTTTGCCCTATTGTGCGGCGCCCGTCTACGGAGGGTTAAGAAGTTTTGTAGGATTCAACTTTACTTTCCAAAAATTCACGAAGTTGTAGAGATAAAAATAATTTTGACTAACCTCGTCCTCCATGTCCGGGATGACGCGCACCAGAATGTTGACCTCTACAGTAATCAGTCTACGAAGAGCTCGAGATCTCACTCTTTCATAACCATCAACTTTCCCCAATAGCTTCCGAGTATCAGCTCTGAACTACTGCCGTTTGTGAGAACAACGTTCATCAGTCGAGAAGAAAGCGCAGGTGAAGCCCGGGTAACTCGCGGCCGTTCGTATAACTTTTCGCAGGCTGTTCATCGATGCACCTAACTCTTGGTAACTTTGTCTGAAACTATCCACATCCCCAGCCCAGGGAAGAGCTGAACGGTTATTTTCGAATAGCTAGTGCCAATAACTTATCGCGATGCAACAGTAACAGGTTGTAGTTTTTAATTCTAATTTTGTAATGTACGTATCTTTAAGCGTAAACCATCAAATTCTGAGCGGTCGGGGTTAAAAAAATGTTTTCACGACCGATTACGAAGGTTTATTATTGGAAATGATGAACCAAAATCCTAAAACCAACCAGGATTGACAGTAATGTATGCCTCTTGATCAATCACCCCTAAGGGATGATATTTGCGGATTCAACTGTTGAAAAATCGAAGTCTCAACAACTTTTGGAGTAAGAGAGTAGTTTTTTGTTTCTTTCAAATCGAAATTAGTTTCCTGGATCGAATGAGAACACTGAGGTTGCTTTACGATATGCTTCCCGCTCATAATAATGATTTGTTAATGATTTGTACTGTTTATAAACAATTCCGCAGTTTCGCTAGCTTAAGTAATCTCTGGTATTACCTGGACGTCCGCTCATGACCTGAGAAGACCATTAAACGTACGATCATCTATGCACCTTTGGTTCAAAATCACCAACACGTGGCATTTTGATTGGAATTAGCTGTTAATGGCAATCCTCCAACCCGTGTCCGGACATTAAGAAGACAAATCCATTAATCAAGACGAATGTAAACAAGGATGATTTGGGGTTCTTTTATGACATTCAGAAATAACGTCAGGGGGAGCTGCATTCAGTCGATCAAGTGCCAATCATTCCATGAGGAAAACCAATCCGTTCTTCACAATCACCTTGAAAACAACGAAGAACCCGAAAAGGAAACCATCAATAGACAAAGAGTCTCTCACGGATGAATACTAGTAGATTAGTATCGTGATACGAGATCATTATGCGCTTGAAGCAGACAATCGTGCTTGTCAAACAATAACTTATTTCTCAACCTGAGGGGAATACGACGGTCCTTGGTAAGAGACTGATGATCTTGAAATGACGTTACAGGTAATTGTCACCAGGAAACTGCAATGAACAAACTTGCTGCCATCGTTATTAATACATGGAAGACCGCGGCTTGACAAGTGAAGTACTAACTTTTTGAACAATATTGATCGATAATCGATCATTGAAAGTCACAAAGACAAAAAAAGACAGATTAGACGGAAATGTAGTGCTTACAACATATCATCTGTTTTGGCAATCAAGCTGTATCGATATTGAAAGCTAAAAACCAAACAGTGCATTTGCAAAAAAGTTAATAACCATAAGGAAATTATCCAATGAAAAATACGGCATCAATGTTTGTTATAGACGGACATCTCTTCAATTAATCGAATGAGCCCATTCAGACCGCATTACGTTCATCTATCCCTGAAGGCTGGTATTTTGACAGAAAAACAAACGGCAAAAAGCATGTGAATGCGAGCATACTTAAATATAGTGCAAATCCCCTCGATCGAATCAGCTAGTGGGTATTTTGACGTCAGCTATTGTTTCATACACAGCGACCGGTGAAGTTTGGTGAACACGGAATTATATTTAAGGCAAAGTCATTCTAGAAGTCTGTTCACAAGGTGCAATAGCACACTGATTAACTGAAGGGCCCTTGAGAATAATATCTTTCGTGATCAATCTATCATACTGAATTTTAAACGAGGCTCTTTTTAGGGTATCTGGAATACATGTAGCCTCGTGTATGCATTGTATGCAACGTATAGAGGCACGAGATGCCTATCTTAGATATTGTAACATAGACTACGTCTGATACACATAAATTAGCGATTTTTCGAAAGCGGTTATCTGATACAGAAATAATAAACCTTGGTGCAATAATTCGTTGGATTTTTTTGTCGACTTTAGTGATTCTTTTGGAAAATGGAGGTATTGCAATGAGTCTAAAAGTTATTTTTGTGGAAATTTGTTTTTGGCATTTTCGAACAATTTGTGCAGTTCAACGCTTAGTTGGTTTCGCTTTGTAAAAATCTTCTGTGTGACATCATAAATCCTCGTGCCCATGTACAACACATAAGGAATCCTGTGGTGATACAATAACAGAATACAAATAATAACAAGTGTTTTTAACCGAAAATGCAGGACTCCCAAGCGAGATTCGGTGACCAGCTTGTTATCTCTTCTATTTTTGGTTAATTCGGTGTGTGAGCGGCAAACGAACTGGTCGCACAAAGGTTTCTCCGTCTCTAGACGCAACTGCTCAACGTCATGTAGGTGGCTAAGTGGGATCATCAAGTTGTTACCGACCTACCTATTATTGTTCGATCGAACACTAAGAGTATTATAATTAACAAACTCACGTGAAGTGGGCCACGTGTTAGGTCTAGGGCAAGAATGAGAATTCCCGTCCTTGAGAATTTGCATGTGAACCAACTATGAAAGCACTTAGCCGCCCGCCATCATAATTTTCCTCTGTCTTCGGTGTTTAGAATACATTGGACGTATGATGAGCGATTTTACACGTTATTTCACAATATCATGTCGATTAGCATCACCGGAATCTATCGGCTACGACCACAATAACACAATTTTGATTTATTATGTTTCGTAATGAACCTCTGTAATCGTTGAAAAAAAGTTAAACGTCCTCAATACTTCTAAGTTATTTTTCAAGTTGTATCACAGATCAAACATCGAATTGAGAAAATCCGTATGTCCGCCGGTCCGAGCTTTCCTCCGAAACTACTTGACCGAAGTTCATACAACCTATCAAAAATCACTAATTGGTTCTAAATCATTGGCATCATTCTCGATCAAAGTTGGAATCATTGTTTGTTTTTACAGGGTGGCCAAAATTTAATGGATCAGCCATTTATCTCCGTAATTTCCGAGCCTAAAAATAAATTTCAAACGATAACTTCACTCATTTTTAACGAGGAATTCAAATATCATAATTTCGCGCGTTGCGCACGTGCGCAAATGAGCGATTTGCGCAACAACTTTGTTATTTCAAATGGGAAGCCTCATTTTTTATTGCAGATTCGGATTCTGCTCATGATTTTTATGAAAATTTGACCCTCAACCAATTTTTTTGATTGCGCGTAACCGGTTCAGCGAGTACGCAAAGTTGCGCAACCCCGAATTTGTCAAATAGTTAGATGATGGTGATCTGTGAAGTGTGGCATATGAATTTTCATTGTTTTTTAACGCTGATTCACGTGATGATATCCGTTTTTTGATTTGACTTAATTTTTGCGGGATTATGACCAAAGTTTGTTTATTTGGCGTGAAAAATCATCATTTATTTCTACTTTTAACACTCAGATTAAGATGGCTTTTCACTTGATCACTGAAGAAGGTTTCAATCTCCTATTTTTACATTTTTCAACCAGACCTTGAAAATTAATCCCCGTAACAATCTGAAAACAGGCGCCTAGAATAAAAAAACGGAAGCGAAATAAACAAATTTCGGCCATTATTCCGCAAAAATTAAGTCAAATCAAAAAACGGATAGCATCACTTGAATCAGCGTTAAAAAACAATGAAAATTCATATGCCACACTTTACAGATCACCATCATTAACAATTTGACAAATTCGGGGTTGCGCAACTTTGCGTGCTCGCTGAACCGGTTACGCGCAATCAAAAAAATTGGTTCAGGGGTCAAATTTTCATGAAATCTTGAGCAGAATCCGAATCTGCAATAAAAAATGGAAGTTCCTATTTGAAATAACAAAGTTGTTGCGCAAATCGCGCATTTGCGCACGTGCGAAACGCGCGAAATTGTGATATTTGAATTCCTCGTTGAAAATTAGTAAAGTTATCGTTGAAAATTTTTTTAGGGTCGGAAATTACGGAGATGCCTGGTCCATTAAATTTTGGGCACCCTGTATATGTATGTTTTTTGAGATCAGTACATCGAGAATCCGAAATGGCTTTCGGTTTCTTATCCAAGAAAAAACTTTTAAATAACCCTGTGCAAAAACAGCAAACATTTTTAAATCCTCCTCCTCTCCAAAATTTCACATTTTCAACGTCCGTATGCCATACGGATCGCAAAAAGCATTGAGATTGGCGTAAAAAAATCCGTCTTTTCGCACATGGACTCCTCTTGAGGTCAGTTGGTTCCCAACTGCTGGCCAGGCCGATGGCCTCTTAGGCATAGATGCGATGACACAAACCAGTCCATCGTGGTTTTTCGAGATTTATTCTGACAAAGGCAAGAAGGGTGTCAATTCCCAGTAATTTTAGACGAAAAATCGACTGGGATGCGTTTTAGATCCGCAGAAATTCACCCATAGCAAATGATCGCTATTTCCGGACCTAAGCGTGACCCCACAAACATCACCATGACAAGAGCAGTCACTCATTATTCAAAAAATTTGAACCCATTCGTTAGAATCGGTAGGGTTTTTTAGTTCCACATGAGCACTTGCAAGACTCGCATCTTCATCATGTACAGCAATAGTGATGATGAATTTGGAATGGGCTCTGTTGGTTTTTAATGAGTTTTCTGAAAATGCTTATGGGTGGCCTCTCAGCCAATCACGACCAAACTGACCGTGACTCTCCACCTGAAAATCAAACGTATATGATTTCCCAAAAGCAGCGAGGGTTCGACCGCATGCTGAAAGTACGCTAAGGGTTAATATTGAAGGGTAGAAATAATAAAAAATCGAAATCTCAAAAACTTCTCATGTAAGAGGGTAGTTTTTTTTAAATTACTTTCCTGAATCGAATGACAGCACAAGTTGCTGTAGTTGTTATCTCACAAATAGCAGAGTTTTCTTTAATAAGAGAGCGGATACTGCAAACAATGCAGAAGCGGATCTGGTGCATGATGGATACTGTTCCTCTATAGAAGCGATAAGCTGTCCACCAATCCCCAATTCAGTTGAGTAACAGGTCGAGGAAAGAAAGCAGAAGCATCCGCTTTGCCTTGGTTTACAATTTTTTCGTTAAATTTCAGTTGTTTTATTCGTGAGTTTATTTTCTGACAGTACCTAGGAAGCATTATCTCTGGTTGTACAGTCCAGCCCTGCTGGTCCGTTGATTCCGTTGAACCATTAAACCTTTGTGCAATAATTTGCGTCGTCTATAGGTTTGGATTGTGCAGTTTTGTTTATAAGCTGTGACAAATGTACCTGCGCCTATCTTTGAGACGGGATGAGATAGCGGAAGCAATTAAACTTCGATTAGCTTAGCAGCCTATCTTGCACTATTGAAACTCGTTCTTCGGTAGGTATTGATCTTCATTATTCCATAGGAAGCCAAAACGCCATAATGTCTAACGTTTTCCTTATTCATTCTGATTAGGTATTTCTGTAGACGCAAAATTGACTGGCGACCTCGCGTGACCTCACAGCTCCTTGTGTTCCCTCCTGACACGCGGCCTTCAGGAACAAGAGGCAGCTTTACCAGGTAAACACTTGACAGATAAAAGCGGGTGTTTCCGACCTCCGAGTCATACACGAGACCTAGTGGAGGTCGAGGGCACATCCTGCATAGGCCGCCATTATGGATCGATCCAATCCGATCTGCCAATCTGATCTCTGAATCTCAACTAATCAGTTTTCACCTTCCTAATACGCACAAACTAAATGAGTAATTACATACATAAATCATGTTTTTCCAAGGATGTCAAATATGATACCAAGTTACGCATTGAGCAACCCAGCCCAAACTTCGTTTTTTTCAAATGGTAAAACCGCCTTTTTTATTCCAGAGTTCATGAAAATTCTACCCCTCATTTGATTTTTTCAAAAACTACCTATATCAAACACTACTGAACACGACGAGAAAATCATTGAAATGATTCCAAACAAGACGCCCCCCTTGACCAGCTCCCTCACAATTTAAAGTTTCGTAAAAGTTTTGTAAAATCCCTAAAAACCTCAAAACTAGTCGATTCGAATATTTTCCTATTTGAAGAACATACCAATAGGAATCATCTAGGTCAAACCATTCCCGATGTCATAATTTATGGTGCAACATTTGCGTTTTTTGGTTTATTATTGTTTGTTTGTAACTAGTGATGTCCGGCCGATAGCGTCGAGTTGTAGTGAGAACAGATAGCCGATTAATACTTGTAGTTAGGCCGATACACGGGTTGATCTGACCCAATATAACGTAAATATTACTATCAATTCATTATTTAGAATTATTCAATTGGCGTGATTAAGTCAATGCGTGTTTTAAATGATAGAGCATTATCATTTCAACATAATAGACTGATCCAAAACACCTATTTGTTGATCAGTTTGATATTTGTGGCCCCTCTGGCTGTCTACCTTTGCTAAATCGTTTAATTGAATAATTTTCACGCAATACATGCCAAAGGACTTGATAAATTATAGATGTTTTTATTGTCATTGAGGTTCATAAAAAAGTAAATCTTTCACTGTTTATTCATCTTCCGTTCAATGAACTTACTTTGGAGTTTAATAGAGCGATTATTGAATTTCAGGAGGTACACAAATATGAAACTGATCAATCCAAAATACCTATTTTGGTCAGTGTCGTTTCTCAAATCCTTCTCTTGCATTTTAGTAGAAATTTCATGAGAACTTGTTGATGTTGTGTTTTCAAATACTACACCTCAAACACTACTGAACACGAGAGAAAATCATTAGGATTCCAAACAAGACTTCCTACAGACAATGGCGTCGCTCTACTTCCTCATCTAGCACAATGTTCATAACTTTCACCGTTCGTGGCGTTGTGCTACCATCGTGCATTGTGAGAACAGATAGTCCAACCAAGGGTTCTCGATCGAGTACTACGCACTTCAATTCAATTTAAAATATCACCGTTGAATAGTCAATGCAGCAAAAGTCATTATTTCAACATAACAGATGGTCTACGTTTCTCTGAGAGATCTGGCTGGCTCGCTGAATAATTATTCATTCTTTTATGAATGACTGTGAATTGATAAATCCAGTTAGCTTAAAGTGATAAATCCATCATCTCCAAATTAACTTTTTCTCATTCAGAAGTGGGATACAGTGTCGTTTTCTAATCTTTCTACTACAATTCAGATTTCTAGATCTTGTCGTTGATCTGTTTGTAACCATCCTCTGTTAGTTGAACTAAATTAGGTACTTTTTTCACTTGCTCAAAACCCAATCTTTGTTTTAAATCCACGGGGACCCAGACCTCACTGGTAGGGTATTGTTCCCCCCTCACCCCCAACAATGTATAAAGCTTGTTATCTACTTTTTACAGTACCTATGAATAAATGTAAAAGTCTATGTACTCGTAATAGTTTATAATATTCCAACATCCCTGGGGTAAGTATATGTTCCTGGCATATATCATTGAATATCGTTCTATGCTCAAGTTTTTGAAGTTCTCAAAATGGTTAAACGAGATGTTACCCACGTCGCTTATCAACGCCAACGTGAAACAAGAATTTTCAGTTTTCTCTATTTCTTTTATTATTTTATTTCTTGAGCTGGCTTGCTGAATAATTATTCGTTCTTTTCTCAAGATTGTGAATTAATAAATCTAGTTTGCTTGGAGTCCGTATCCGTGTATTCGTCTTTCAAATGTGGTTTCCTTAATAATATTGTTTTGAACCTTGCGAATAGGGTTAATATAACGGATTTGAAAAGAGAATCGGGCTAAGAAATGAATATAGATTGTATTTTAAAGGGTACCCATTACCGACCTGCGTGTAGGTAAATAGGTACTCAGTAGGTTTTTGCTTATTAGCTCCTCCCGGGCTTTAATTTTTTCTGTGAGGCACTTATTAACACAATTCTACAAAAATCTGAAGTTTTTTTCATTGTATTTTCAAATGTCATGTAGGTATATTCAACTCACGCGAATCCTGCTAGGATGTTGAGAAGAGTCGACTTCCCGGCTCCTGATGGCCCCATGATGGCGGTCAACTCGCCAGACCTGAACTCCCCGCTCACACCATGAAGAATTTCTTTTCTCCCTGCAAGAATTTCAGATACAATAATTATTGGTAACGAGTATAAATCGATTTATAACTCACAGTAAGGTAACATTTCCAAATTAATAATAAAACATTTTCCAGGGCTTGACATATTAATGTATGTACCCTATAATTGTCAACGTGTACTACTAACTAATGAACCAAAAGTACTAAAGTCAGTTAGTTAGAGAACGTATGTATGACTTCTATCTGAAGTACAAATACGTCCACTAACTACTGACTTGAGTACTCTCTCAACCAGTGGTGTCACGGCAATTTTTGCAGTGGCGGAACGCTGCACCTAGTCCAAAACTGAAGTGTAGGGCAATTCAGTATTGTTCATGCTATGATCTGGAATTGCCCAATTTAGCGTTTTTTCAAAACAACATTGTTTTGTCTGAACAAAAAATATATTTTATATACAATTTAATTGTTTTGAAATTTTTTCAGTTAATACTTTTGTCCAAAACCAGTGCCGGAACGGCGTTCCGCCGCGTTCCGGCACCATGACACCCCTGCTCTCAACAGCCTGATGATGATGTCTTTATATCAAAAGTGCTCACCACCAGTACTTGACTTACTAGTTAAGACGGATTCTCCAATAACTTACATTATATCCCGAAGTTATTTGGACTCGACAGTTAGTTATAATTGTATTTTTATAACTAGTGGAACTAACCCCGTACACCTAATGATATAAGGGCACTAAGTTAAGGGAGGAAGTGAATTAGGCTTCTTCCTGTATGGTGAAGCGTTTTCTTTACTTTATACGTCAAATTTCGACTGTATTGGCCTCATCAGGTATATTTGCCATTAAAATAGGTACTAGAACCCTTGGAAATGGCTAATTGATATAAAATCCATTTATAGGGGTGGTGTATCATTTGAAAATGAAAATCAAATAACCATGACAAAAGTGAATAAACTGTAAGCTAAACCAGGCGATCTTATCATAAAACTGAAAAGAATCAACCTCTGGAGAGATATCACCCCTTTGCTTACCCTTGTGATTCCTCTGACTAGGAGAGAGCGCTCTTACTCATCACAGTCAATGACATTTAAACAGAATAAATTTCGAGGGTAAACTCTATGGTATTTCCGAGCGCTATGGTGTTGAAGACGCTAAAGCCTAACTACCAGTCACAAGCCCAATCATTTACTGCTTCCTAAAACGGTGAACGAGAACAGCGTTTTTTTTATTTAGTTTATTTAATCCTACGATGCATTGATTGTTTCTGCAATACCGGAACCAATGTTTTTTGTTCTGAGAAACTCAAAAATGAATCCAAACTTGCTGGAGTTTGGAGCGTGGAGGTTACTCCACGTTTATTTTCCCTCAAAAATCAGAACTACTTCCTGTAATCTTTGAATTCTATTTAGCGTAGGGAATGGTGTGGATACCATCGATGCAATGATGGTATGGACATTTCTATATGGCCCATATCAACATACACGAGGCTGAAAACTGGAAGAAACTTATTACGTAAGAAGTTGCATCCACAGTGAAATTGAAAGGCACCGTTCACAATCCTGACGTAAGAATTGAGGAGAAATGGCACTGAACACGACCTTATTTGGCAGTCCATGGTGTTATTACGCATCCACTCAATACAGCATTTTTATAAAATATGTTGATATGGGTGGGATGAGAAGAGGTGAGGTGTTTTCCTGTCCTGGGGTGTGATAAGAACACGGAAGGACGTCCGGCTGCTTCACACACGCTCGGACCTTGCTGGTTAATATGGTGGGGGAAGCCAGACCGCAGTAAGACACCAGCCGCAGGAAGGCCTCCACACACGTCCTACAAACCGCCCGTGCTCAGAGGGGGAACTTCTTGGTGCTCTAGACTGCAGGATCGTGAATGGGCGGCTTAACAAAGAAAGTTTGCTCAACAAACACCAAAATACCGTTTTGTTCTGTTCTAAAACGATACTTGAGCGTACAACTCAATTCTATACCCCTCAGCAACATAAAAACGCCATTTTATTTTAGATACTGCTGGAACTTCTAAACGAAAACTGAATTTTCTCTTGAATGTTGCGGATTTCTGCAAGCCTCTGAAACTTTAGCAATTGTCATTGCAATATTGAAGAGAAATTAAATAACTCAATGTATTATCAAATGTCGATACTTTTCCCGACATCAACAACCCTCGGCCATACTGCGAGGTCCGGAGACAATATAATTGCAATTACATTTTGTTTGTAAGAGTTTCTTTTTGAAATCGAGACCTCATGATGTGTATTTGCAGACAAGATGTGTTATTATGTCCAATTACATTTTAGTGGTTCCATTCGAGGTTTTCAACCTCAGAGTCGATATAGAGGATCAGTTTTTCTTACGAACTGAGGGACCAGTAAAGTTTTAGCACTCCCGGAGTCATAATTATGATGATGTCTTTGAGACATCTGGAAGTCAACACAAGGGATTGAACCTCCTAGTTTAAATCATTTATCCCAGACTATGTCAAATGAATGAGTGGAAGATCAGCGATTTGTGGAGGAGCTATCTAATACAGAAATAATAAACCTTTGTGTAATGATTTCCAGAGTTTTCGTTTGGAAAACAGTGCAATGTAGGCGTAGCACTCAGGTTCTTGAACTGTGCTTAAACTACTACTCGAGAAAAGGTGCCCATCACGGAATATATGTAATAACAGCGACCTCACGCTACAAACACGTGTGAGAACCCTGAGAGAAGTCGGGGACTGAGGAGGTGAGAACACTGTGGAACGTGAACATCCTCGTGATTCTAATTTTGGATGGGAAAATCTTAATTGGGGAGACCTTGAAGGAGAAATTGCTAAGAACTGCGATCTTGCACGTTCGGATGGGGGAGTATTGTGGGAGCGAAAGGGTGCGGCCTGTAGGCACCTACTCATACAATAGCAATGACAGTTCAAAACCTGGAAAAATCACTTTACTTGCACGTTTTGGACTCGCTTTTGGCCCAAAGCATCATATGCATGGCAGGCTAGAGGCGGGCAACTTTGGGTCCTGTTGGTCCTTACTTCTAGCCAGCGCGTTGCATCAAACGCAGAGATGCTACGGGTAACAACTTATCAAAAAGGTGGATTGTCGAAGTTCTTACTAACATAGGCAAAAAGGGGAGTCACTTCATAGTAATTTTGGACGATATCTATTGGGATAGCTTTCAAATTCTTGGAAATTCACCACTAACAAATTATCGCAAGCTTTGAACCTAAAAGCGACGTTCCGAATTTAATAATGAGGCGAGCAACAATTTCCCGGTTATTTTTGACCGCAAATCGATTTAGATGGGTCCCAGTCCAGACCGAGATCATCTGTCATAGAAAGTCTCATTTTAGAGGTGAACATTTTGAAAACAGGAGTACGTTCCTTCTAAATCCCAATTTTTTTCTTTTTCTAATTTTGACGACTCTCATTCAAGAAAAGTTGAAATGATACAAAATAATCGATTTAGATAGGTCCCAGTCCAGACCAAAGAAAAGTTGAAATGATACAAAATAATCAACTTTTGTAAAAAAATATTTAGCATTTTTACGACCGATCTAAGGCCGTTTATGGCCTATTTGCTGATGGACATAGCAGATTTGAGATCTACGCATCTTGAAACGGTTAAAGAACAAAATTTAAGGTGGTTCCCCCACAAAGTTTGCTACGCGATTAAAAAGAGGTATTCTTTAAAACAGTAAATCAAAAGAGGGGTAATTGGTTTGTATGTTGTTGAGACATAAACACATACTACTCACATATCACCACTATAAATCTAATTTATTCAGTTACTAGTTGATATCACCGGCAAGTAATCAGGTGTGGGGGAGCTGGGAGATTAAACGTTTGCAGTCGGAACGTGGACTCGTCTGACTGCTCATTAATTACTGTTCTCCCAACCGACGGACACCGGATAATATACTGCGTCATCACACTCCTGGTTAACGCCCGTAACGACTATATAGACAAAGGTACCTATTGACGAAAAATTCAATTAAAAATGAACTGTTAGAAGGGGGCAGCTAACCAAAATCATCTTTTATGAAGAAGCAACATGAAATCACGTAGTATCAGATGACTTGGGCAAAAGGTTTTTGCCAGCATCTAAGCACCTTGTTAGTTGCTATTCATTATTATTACTTCTATGTACACATATCTCCAACATCACATTGAATCGGTACTTTCTTCAATGTTAGCAATTAGGTAAAAACCCACTGGAATCCGTGAATGCAGCTTGTGAGGTGATGGAATAGTATTGCTCCTTCCATAGAGCTGAATGCGGATATAATGCTCCGCCACGCTCAGAGGATGACTCAGGCGCTTGAAAACGTCTGATTCATCTCCCAAGACGACGGGTTCAAGAATCGGAAAGGGCCTACTAACCATATCCATCACAAGTTTCTCACGTATTTGTGGTATGGATATGCCTTTCGGATTCCCAATTCATACTTCGAATGACAGATGTCACGATCGTGTCAATGTTGTCTTTGACAACAGACCATACTTGAGTAAACAATTATAATAACAATGTCACGCGCATAGCATTTCGCAGAGCAACAGTCAGTAGAGAGGTATGGCCATATGCAGTATGTTGAGAGCTTTCCAACGAGTGGCGAACGATTTTCGTATGATGAAACATGAAATGAATTGACTTCACCAAGTCGAAACGTTGCTTGGTGCGGAGGGGCTTGAGGCCTTAAAGGAGAACGAGGTTAAGACGTTTCGGGCCCATGTAGACAGGTTGACTTCTAGGCTGATAACAAAATCATTGGTGAGGATTTCATAAAGGTTCAGGAATTCAGAGTTTATCGAATAGTATCTGGGGGGCAGGGCACGTCTACGTACTTGGATTGTAAGGGATTGACGCTGTATGCTGAACGTTTGGTGGCACAGATTCGATTGGCTGAACACAAGAGGGTTTCTCTTTACCTCACTGGTATTAAAACCGTATTTGATGGGGATACTGTTTGTCCGATATGTAACACCGGACAGAAAGATACCATAAGCCACCTTTTGTGTAGTTGCCCCATTTTCAAAGGTGAGAGAAGAAGGTATCTAGGAGGCACATTGCTGGATGAGTGACATCTATTGCTGATTGTGATAGAGGCCCAAGATTAAAAGTTATCTGGATGATGTCCAAATAGTCTACATCTATTCATCACAGAGATCATGTGTTGTCAATTTTGAATATTTTATTTATTGGCCAATACGAGCACCTTTTTAATTTATTAAGAAGTGTTTTATGCAACTCCTTGTCATGCCTTTTGGCTTACAAAAATAACAATTCATTTCATTTAATTTCAAATATGAAAGAAAAAAATCAGATTTCAAGGTTGCAAGCGGAAATCATTGTAATTTAAACCGTTGTATTTGTATACTGAACATTTTCATACTCACAGACCATCCTCACATGAAAAACAAAAAGTATGCACGAAACTATCAACTTTGACACAACTAGGTTGCCCGCTATTGACCTTTTTCAGTTTCGGAGGAAATCTCCGGACAGCGGACGGACAGATTTTTCTAATTCGATCTACATTTCTTAAAACGTAAACTTTGGGGAGGAGCGCAGAGTTAAAATTGTTTTTCTTCATCGATTACAAATGTTCGTTTTTGGAAATGATAAAATGAAAATTAAATAAAACTCTAATTCTGGGCTCTTCGCTCGTATGAACAACGATTATCTTAGCACCGCTGTGTATCGGAATCTAAGTTCATTGACTCATGCGTAGCATCCACAAACTGAAAAATAAAATAGGTCTGCGGTTCACTAGTCCGACAGTCAATAGACGATAAAGGTTATAATAAACTCGATTTCGAGAATTGAGAAATACTCTGGAAATGTATCGGCCGATATAATAGTGATGGTTTGTAATGCGATTTTGTATATTATCTTCAATAGTGAACCTTTGTCATCGAACTAGGAAGAAAAATGCTGCAAATTATTACATAGGGGTTTTTTACTTTCGTATTAGAATAACGCTATCACGTGACTAACTCATCTATGTATATTAGACGTAGTCAATTAGGCATATCTCGTCTTGCCCAATCTAGATGCTATAAAAAGAGCTTTTTTTTTCAATTCTAGCATTGGAACGAAATTAGCCAGTGATCTCAAAACCTTCTAATTGACTTGTACATGTACAGAGACTGGAAAGAGTTTGTTCTAAATATAACTCCGAGAACACCAGTTTTTAGTAGTCCTTTTGTATGGAAAAGAAGTTGATATCAAAACTTACAGTTCAAGCGACATTTCGGGTCATTCGATAACCTTCAACATGTTATGCTGGGAAGCCATTTTTACTTTAATCCTCATGTTAGCATTAAAACGTCAGCTTTCTAGATATATTAGGACAGAAAAAGCTACTACATTTTCGGTACGTACGAGCTTATATTTTCCAGCAGGGCGGATGAGAGTAAGGACATGGAATGTGAATACTGACTCTACTATACAACACCCTGTACATTGAGGCGACTTAGAAATCCACGAGGAAAACAACTGAAATTTACCGAGGTAAAATAAAACTTGTACCTACAGTTGATATGAAAAACTCGATTCCAAAAGGGACTCTGGAAACAAAATTACTCTGAAATTATATCGTCTGAGGCGATCCTTCCATGATCCTAGGCGATTTGCAACGTTTCTGGTTTCTTTATTTTCAATATTAAACCTTTGCAATCAACCAGCCAAAACAAATTTAGCTTTTCCCAGAAACTACTGGACCTAAGTTTACGAAATTTCGCTCAAAATGTAACATCGATCCAACACGGAATGTGCGCGATCTCGGCATCTTGATCGATCAACCCTAAAGGATTTTACTCAAGGACAAATCTATCAAAAATCAAAATCCCAAAAACTTCCGATTCTTCCGATCTTAACTTGATACTAGGCGATTAGACTACGTCCAACATAATAAATAGTTTAGTAATTTCCGTAGGGGGCTCTCTGAACAGAAATAGTATCACTCTGCATAATAATTTGCAACGTTTCTGGTTTATTATTTTCAATATTGATCCTTAGAACAATTCCTTAGAAAAATCCTTAGAAAACAAATTTAGCTTTCCTCAGAAACTACTGATCCATGTTCACGAAATGGTTTATTATTTTCAATATTGATCCTTAGAACAATTCCTTAGAAAAATCCTTAGAAAACAAATTTAGCTTTCCTCAGAAACTCAGAAGTCTAGGCATCTTGATCGATCAAACCTAAAGGATTATATTCAAGGATTAATCTATCAAAAATCGAAATCCCAAAATTTTTCGAAGTAAGAGGGTTAGAGGGTACATGATTCAGATAGAAACCAGTTCCTTGAATTGAATGAAACCACTCGGGTTAATTTATTATCATCCGTTCGATCCACCATTCGAAAAATCGGTTAGGTAGAGTGTCCAATGGGAGTTTTGAGGTAAGCCACATGTCCGGCAGCCCAAGTATTTTCATTTTAATTTGCAATTATAAGATATTTCTAATATACATACATCAGCTGTTTAATAATTCAACATTTGGTTTGAATTGTACAAAAAATGTATAAACGAGCGAGGCGTGCGTTTATTGTTAGAGTTCAATAAGAGGTCTTACCCTGTTCAACATGATTTCGTCAGTAACTTCGAAATAATCAGCATTCAATAATAATATCAAAACGCTCCGTTGTTTATAGTAAGTATTAAATAAGATTGGACCACGCATAACATTGGGATGTTGATTATCTCTGTAATTAGATAATGTTTGGTAACAGTAGATTGATTCATGCAAGATCGGTTTTTCTATATCTGGGGAGATAAGTGTAAGGTCGAGATCGAGGTTCGAGGGATATTTTAGTATATTATCGCAGCCTCTCGTCGTGCTTGTCTGGAAACTGGCGTGGTAAAGAACAATGGAACACTAAACTACAGAAGAAGAATGTTTACGCTTAGCTGGAAACCAGTGGAAACGGAGCATTTGCATATAAACTGTGAGACCTTACTTTTTGAGGCAAGGCCATTTACAGTGCCTGGCCGCGGCATGGAGAATCCCTATGTCCCAGTGTGCCCATACGGGAGAACGGCCAATATACAAACAATATTTAGTGTGTTGTCATGTCCGAGTATGTTCTGGCAGGCCAAAGCATGTCCTGTCATTACAGGGGGAACCCATCTCTTCATTTCTCTTCCTCATTCATTCTCGTGCCTGACTTCCTCAATGAACAATGTTTTGTATCATGGAGTACGAATACAACCTGGTCTACTTCAGGAACTAAGCGCTTTAGGCGTTAAAAAAATCGATTTGTTACTCCAGAAACACTACCAGTAGCCGTTTTTGTCGAGCCACCTGAGCCTGCTATGTCGATGCTGCTTTGCTGCGTGGAAAAAGAAACAATTGATTTGAGCCATTTATCTGGCAGCCAACGTTGAGCTCGGGCTTCCATGCTCCCTTAACTCCTTGTCCATTAGCATAGCATTCCCAGGTAGGATTTCTGGAGTAAAATAATTGTCCAGCAACCCAACAGCATTGTGTGAGGAAATTCCAAGCCGGAAAAATAATCTGCGTCTTAAGGGCACAGACCATTTGGACACCTTTAAAACCATTTTTATCATAATCAGACATGTTTAATAGACAAACGCACCGATTTTCGTGAAAAATATTGAAAACAATAATTACGGGACATAAGGGTTGATGGTAGAATGTACAAAGGCCTCACAGCAGGACATTTAAGGAAGCAAGTTTTCCTGCCATTTGAGGTTTTTAAGTACACGTAGCAGGACTTTCGATCCTACCAATCAAAAGCTCAGATCATTTGAAGTTCCCGCAAAAAAATAAAAACGTGAGAATTCCTATGTTTGCCAAAGTTATTGAATTTTAAAATTAGGCAGAATTTCCCTTATTTTGACATCTGTTTGGCTCAAGAATCGATTTTTTTTTTCACGCGCGAGTTCAAACTTGCACGTTTGGTTTGTTTTCCCGCGTCGATTCGTTGTTGGAGAATCGATGTATTTGTGGAGTTCACCGCATAATTTAGAGAGAAAGGGCGGTGTACTGATTCAATAGTACAATACTTTTTTTAGTACAATTCAGGGAACTTGAATACTATTGGGTTCATTGCACAATAACGTTGGTAACGATTACTTAAAACTCTAGTGTAATATTCACAAATACGTGGACGATGGTGAACTCTAAAGTGTGGCACATGAATTTTTTTTTTTTTTTTACGCTGATTCGCGTGATGCTATCCGTTTCAGGTGACAAGTCGGGAAAATCCACACTTATATTTTGATTTTTAGGGTATTTTAGGGCAGTGGTCTCCAAACTATTTGCCCCAGGAGCCGTATCATATGTAGAGGTGGTGGGGCAGGCCAACAGGGGGGGTGCGGGAATTTTGAAAATTATTAGATTGAAAACAGTGTTTTAAGCACTCTTAGAAGAGTTTGAAAAATTCAAAATGAGGCCTAATGTAGGAACCAAAACTTAGTTTTTAATGATTAAATATATTTTTCTAATTCCACGATTATTGGTTTTTCATCGTTCAATAAGAAGTAACAACAATTTAATTTTTAGGAATATAAAAACAAAGCATTTAAGAGAAATATATTTTGTATTTATTTATTTGAAATTATTACGTTCAAAAGAGAATTTTTGGAAAAACCAATCTAATGTAATGTGTGCAATTGTTTTTTGCTTACAATGTCTTTCCACTTAGCATCGAAGTCTGCTGTTAAAATCATAAGTAAATTGTTCAAGTATTCTTAAAAACAAAACAAAGCATTGCTTGATATTTGGATTTGACATGAGTCATTTTTGACAAGGTTTGTTCGCACACATACGTTGAACCAAAAATTGTTATCATTTGTCTGGTGTACGGGTAGCTTTTCCTGTATCCTAATTTTGTGGACTTCCAATCCTTCCGCGGGCCGTAGTTTGGAGACCCCTGGGCTAGACGAATCTCAAGTACTTGCTAAGGGGTAGTTGAAAGTTAGAGTTTTGCTTCCGAGTCAGCGAAGCAGCGGAAGCCTTGTGTTCCCTTTCGAGCCTAACAATTTATGTTGTCCGAATTCAAAATTTCCACTCGTATTTTGCGTTTCATAGCCTACTGAACAAATTTGGTTCCGTGTCTGTCTGTCGGTCTGTCCGCATTTCCTTGTTACAGCCATAACTTCTACAATTTTGAATGAATTTAGCTCATATTTTGAGGGACTATGCGGATAATGCCTCTTGAGGTCCCATACGAATTTCATCTCAATATAATCAGCGGTACGCTCTTCGCATGCGCTAACGTGAAATTCTTGAAACAGGTATAACTTTCACAATTTTGATTCAATTTAGCTCATATGATAAAGGATGCAACGAGGAAGCTGCTGTGCCATCTCCTTGGCAGAGTATTTTTGTATGTGTTTGAGCGAAACCAATAGCCAAGATGCGCCAGCAGGCATCGGGAGAACAATTAGCGCCCTTAGCTTTGTGTTCAGGGCTTAAATATGATTCGCCCATATGGTGGTTTTCATATAGGTACCTCAACACTGAAAGATTTGCAAAGATCACAGCCTTCCTACGGTATAATTAATTCTAATTTTACTCCGCAGGATGGAGAAAAAAACACGTTTGAATAAAATTAAAAAAAACTTAATCTTGCTTTTGATAATTACTGTTTTTCTATTCTAAGGGGTCCACGGATTCGGGAATGGAGTTCTCCGTCATTTTCAACGCTGATTCCAATGGATTGATACGTGATAGCCTATAATCAGGTGTCGATCACTTTGAATCATTTATTTTTTCCATTGAATATTCACTTTATGCATGAATAAAATGTCCCTACCTACTCGAATAAATTAGTGGTAAAAACGCCTTCTGAATTTTATCAGCCTTGCCACGGAGAAGAGGCAAACATCATTCTGTAGTCAGTTGTGCTGAGGAGACCGGCGGATGCGAGATAACAAAAAATCGCCGAACGCGTCCCCATTCCAACCTGATCACGGATGACCAACGTCAGTCGGATGGTGTCTGTGAATAATTGATGAAAAGAGGCTTCTCCCCCTCTGCCTCGAAGGACGGAGTGCCTGACGTTCTTCCGTTAGGATTGAACACTATTAGAGTTGCATATGAATGAACGGATGGAAACGTGTTTTATTCACAACAAACGTTAAGTACCCACCACAACAACAACCCATTAGAATGAACGGCTGCTGGGATGTTAATTAATTATTTTCAAAATGAACCATCGTAATCGACCCAGAAAAGAATAATTTTATACTCCTTCAAAATTTGCTGTTTTGCCTTTCAAAATGTGCAGAATCCGAAAATCAAATGGAAATCAAAAATGTCCGTCTTCCGGTTTCGAGGTTTTCTCTAAAGCTACTGAACGAAATTAGATGAAACTTGGATCAAAAATCCGATTTCAGGGTCAAGTTGGGACTGAGTTTCCAGAATCGATTTTTGTCAATCCTGAAGGAAGAAGTCAATGGGCTGAAATTTCCAAAATCTGAATATCAGAAACTTTCGAAATAACCGTATTGTTTTCATGTTCATTATTAATTAACGTACGTAGATAGATGACAGATAGTTTATTTACATCATTTTACACGTGTGACATTGTGGCCCAGCACGGAGTTGGTTCTTCTGGTACTTCTAATTTTTATAAAGTGCCTACCTTCAGCATTAAAGTTACACTACATCAATTATTAAAATTTAGGTTCCACTTCCATGGAATGATGTACCCATTAGTTACGTCATTTATGTTGCTGTTAATGTTATAAAAACATTAATTTTCGTTTATAAACCACTCATACGTGCAACTGTTATTAGTTTCCAAGTTTCTTTCTTGAGTAGCTGCTCACTATTTATCTGCATTAGATTTCGATTTTTTTCAACATCTTTATTTACTTTTTCCTTCGTAATTTGAGCAGATGTATTTTTAACTTTCAGCAACTTCAGTCTTTATGATTTTGGTTTGCTGTCTCACATCACTGAAATATATACTTTTGTGTTTACGAATTACTTTGAACGTGCCTTCACATAAGGCCAAGGTTACTATGGATGCGAGTTTTGACGAAAAAGTGTTCTGACGCGTTCTGAGGAATTCGTCCGAACAAACAAACGCCTGTTTTCCAATGAGAGTGTTTGCACAGAGTGTTTGGTCGTGCGTTCTGAGGAAATTTCCAATGTTTTGCGCTATTATCACCATGGATATTGAAAAATTGATTGGTGTAGTGTTTGATAATAGGTGTTTGAGGGACATGAAAGACAAGAACTATCAAATAGAGATGTTTCAAACAAAAGTGGGAGAAAGTAGCTCAAGAATTCAACACAAATCTCGAAAAAGCATTTCAAACTCTCCCTTTTCGTCTCTTGCAGAAAAAAGGTTGTTTACATGCTCTGTTTTCACACCACTTATCAACGGTAACTTTATCAAAGGACTTTCAGAAAGAGAAAGCTCGTAAAATTCGTCCATTCTGCTGGAAAAATTGAAACGTACTGACCCTCAGAACGCGCATAGTGAAACCACCTTCTTCTGACGAAGTTGTCACAACGAAATTTCGTCAGAACTCGCATCCAAAGTAACCGTAGCCACCGGGACCGCTTTATGTTCATCTGTTCCCTCTCTCACCATCTCCTTAAGAAGTATAACTTGTTTGAATACCTCTGAACGGACTCAGTGTAAATTTCGGATTTTTTCCCAAGATTCGTTAGTTTTGGTTCAGTAGTTACGGAGAAAAGCTAAGAATGGGGTACGGGGGACGTACAGATTTTTATGTTCCTTTTTCGGTTTCTGCACATCTTGAAACGTGGGGACGCAACACATTTTCTGGGGTATGCGGGGTTGACATTTGTTTTCCTTTGTTTGGAACTAAGATATTTTTGGAATATACCAAAATTGTGGTCGTCATGGGATCGTTTGGGAAAGTTGTCGGGCCAACATTAGTCGATTATGGTTCGTGTTCACACCACCTGAGGGCAGTAGGAACTCGTCAATTCTATCGATAGACCTTGAGCTTGACATCGAGTCTTTTCCGCTCCTAACTGCCCATTAAACAACTTGTTTACAGAACTTGATGGCGCCAAAACTAATGCGCCAAAAACTTGACTAACGCCAGGGACTAAGAAACTGATAAATGTTACACGAAGGTTTATCATTTATATAAAAACGCCCCAGACGATGCTGATATTAAATTCTTAATCGAACAACGCTAGTACCTGAAAGGGGCTGGTAATTCTGGTAGGCAGGCGGCAGCACTTGAGTGGATCGGCCATTTTTTGAAATGGTCATATTTCTAGTCATTCCATTACTCAATCTTTCGGAACATTTCAAGGACATAGGATGGTCTTCTAACATTTATAATGTTTTGAACGGTCGTTCGGTGTGCCAGGGTTAGAATGGTGCAAATCAATGTGGCGCCGCCAGTCCCTCAACGTTATGTTACTATTTGACGCTTTGAGGATTAAATTCGCAGGGATAGCCACTCTTCCCCTTGTTTTATAATTCATTTTCGACCAGAAGTTTTACTTTTTCTTAAACGATTCGTTCGCGAGTGACATCGCTTCAAAATTTGTTTACCTTTCTTCTATTAAACTTCAGTAAACCTACCATGACTCCCTCAATTTGCTCTAAAAATTCAAATTTGAAGCTGCCGTTCTAAAGTGCGCTAAATTTTTTGTCCCTTGCATGCCTGACAACTATTTTTCAGAACGATTCGACACCTGGAAATTAAGTCCGAAAAGTACCTAGATGTTGTCAAAATTCTGAAATTCACCTTTTTTAAATTCTCTGTGATATTATTAGTGTTTTAGCAGGTTAGTACAGGTCTCCCAAAAACCGCGGCAAGAAGCCAGCTTTCTCACCGACTAATCAATTTTGTTGCAATTGAATTTCATGATTGCAGGTTGCAGGTTTGATTGCTGGAAAACTTGGGTTTTTACGGTGAAATCGACGCTTTTCACCCAAAATTTACTTAATTTAAAAAATTAGTTTTGTATCGGATTTTATGTATTTTTTTCGTTGAATCGAATGGGAACATCTCTCGGGCCTGCTCTCTCACCAAATAAAAAATTGTCAGCCTCTTTCTTCTGGTCGGAATCATAGGTGATTCGTGTTTTTGAAATTCCAAATCTTCGAAATCTACACATCTTGATACGTAAAATAGCAAATTTAATTGACCAATTAAATAGGTTTATTATGGAAAATATTAAAACGAAACGGGTTTGTAGTTTATGTCGGAGAATATTATTTAGAAAAATGTGTGTTTGCCTAAAGAACGGCTGGTTTAGACATTGACGTGATCAAGTTACGAGTTGATTGGCCAAGACAGTCCAGCCGTTCAGTGCAGGCCGCGTGAGAAACAGGTCGTCAAATAATTATGGGAGCCTTACTCGGTGGAACGGTTTGCCATGAGACGACTTTGTATCTGACATCCTTGAATGCAATATTGATGGGCGGCCTGCGGGGGAAGTGGTCCATGTTGAGGGACTCCATCGCCTCTGATTTCTCGTTCATTATTGTCGGCGGGCAGGAAGTTAGTTCGGTCGGCTATTTTGTAGTTATCTGGCCGGTATCATTCCCCTGAAACAAGAACGACACAATATTAAAACTAGTTGGTAGGAGGAGAGCTTGAATGGGTTGTCCATTACTTCCTCTATAACCCTTCCAGACAGCAAAATCGAAATTTCCGAGGTTTCCACAAGGATCGAACAAAAACAAACAAATACGCTGCAAATTATTGAACAGAAGTTTACTGTATTGGATCCCGTTCTACGTAAATCATAGATCTATGTGCCTTTACAAACCTTAGATAGAACTATTTTTAAGGCAAGTTATAGGGAGACTATCGCTCCATTCTTTAAAGAGTTACCAGTCCTACGTTTCGCTCATCACATGGGATCAGACGGAGGCACACAAATATGATCAACTGATCAATCCAAATAAGTATTTTGGTTGAGAATAGATTTACGTGCTCTATGCATATCTCCTGAAACTCAATAATCGCTCTATGACCTGTGAAACACGTACACTCAGCACACAATTTGCACAGAATAATAAACCCCAGTTTTTTTTTTTATGGTTATCAGAATGCTTCAACCCGTGTATCGGCTACGAAGCTTCTTAGGAGTTCACTCCAGTATCCACAGTACTACATCACTACGTCACTAGGTTACAGATATCAACACAAAAACAATAGTAAACCAAAATAACGCGAATGTTGGCACCATAAATCGGGCCATAGATCGGGAATGGTTTGATCTACGGACCTGGGGAGGAGCTCATTCGATTCCTCGTGGAAAGTTCTTCAAAAAGAGTCCAAATTTAGGCCGCCTTGACTTTTTTTGAGGCTTTTAGGGATTTTACAAAACTTTTACAACCCTTAAAGGGCACTTTAAATTAAGTGAGAGAGCTGGCTCAAGAATTGGAGCGTCGCCGGACCGACATGGATTTTTCCTGAAAATTTCAGCTTTTTTGCTTCAGCCGTTTGGGAGAAATCGTGCGTACAGCGTACGGCGGACGGATGGAAAATTTTTTATTGCAGATTCATATTCTACACCCTTTGAAACGTAAACCATGAAATTTTCAGGGGGGTTAGAATTTTTTTTTCCAAGAGCGATTACAATGGTTTATTATTGAATAATACACCAAAAATCCTATTGCTACCCACAACCTGTTAGGCGAAAGGTAATGAGTGTAAAAGTGATAGCGGGCCAGAAATCAGGATTTTCAACGAATAATCCTTATTTTTTTTTTTCCATTTGGACGTCGTTTTTGTCAATATTTAGTTAAATTAAAATCAACATTTATTACTCCGTTGAAAGCTCTTGAACAGTATGTTGTAATTCCTTGTACCAGGGTACTAAAAAACTTGAATTATTTATTTATTTATTTTTTTAATTTTAATTACTAGTTAAAGTACATGGAATAACATTGGAATTATATCAGCTGATGCGATCCTCACATGGTACAAGGCGATGTTTAATATGTCCAAGCAAGTTTGCATTCACATTCCTGTTGACGTTCTTTTTTCAGTCAAAATTCTAGGAAAGTGAACGATAAAAGTGAAGGTGGGCTCAATCGATTCATTGAAGGGTCGTCTATCAATAACGAAACAGGAAAACATTGGATTTATTTCGAATGTTTTCGATATTCTGATTGTTTAATCATTTGATTTCACCCTTTAGAATTGACAGAGGTTGATAACTAGAACTCAGTCCGAACTAGAGAATATTTGTGATTTCCGACTCTGGAAAAGCATGATTTACGTTTTCTACTGATTTCAACAAAATCTTCCGGGGTTGAACGGCGTAGGCTGTAGTTGGTTCCCCATGATCTTCCTACTCATCGGTAGTTATTAAGCATCATTTTAAAGTTCGTAATTGATAGATTTTGAAGTTTTAAGCTCGGTTTTCCTCAACCGAAAGAACCCGGAATGGAATCTTATAAGATTACTGGGCGGTTTCTCGTTCGTCGCACGGGCCCACACGCATAATGGCTCCTTCAAGTGCCAATCACTCCCATGGTCTCATGTGGCTGTATATCAAACAGTAGGTAGGTAGCTACAAAATAACCTAATCAAAAGCCAGGAAAACTATCATTTCGAAACTAAATTCCGACAGTCTTCTACGATGAATGATAGAAATGGTTCTGACATCGTTGGATTCGTTACAACAAGGTTGTTTCGCATCTCGTTCCCATTTGATTTGAAGAGATGTTTGTACAACTACGTTATCTTCCTTTATTAATGAACGAATTCATTCCATCATAATCACTAAGAACGGCCGATTCCACGATAAAGGAAGAAGTTGTGCGATACGTAATATCGACAGGAACCTTTTCTGGAACTTGCTGATCGCAATGGAGCAATCTACATCAAAATCGGTTCAGCGGTTAGGGCGTCCATAGATAAACATAAACATTCCAACTATGCATACATGTTACGAGCCGATATGATTGTTTTCACCTCATCTTTAAGTACGCTTTCTATTGAAAATAATAAACCACAATGTATCCTCAATCAAAAGAGAAGTAACCGAAGGTAAAGGGAGAGGTATCTCAGGGAAGACAAATTAAAACCGGCAGTTGACCCTGGCCCCGATCCTATGAGGATTGCAGGTTGAACGCGAGCGGCACTTGCCTGCCTCCATTTACTCCCAGCTGGGAACCTTGAGGAGAATTTAGGCGTTTCGGTTCCATCTAAAAACACTGTGGAAATCGTTGTTTTCGCAATCCAGAACATTCCAGAGAGTGGCGAGAAAAAGTGGGCTAAAATAAATTACAGTCGTGCATCATGTTCATTATTTCGATAACGAACCACCGTAATGGAAAAGGTAAACCGCAGAGACTAACGTACAGAGAAACAGATGGGGGGAATTAGACCTTGTACAAATCGTGCAATATGTCCTAACGAGAGAATTTTCGTGGTTGTTATTGCCTTCAAAATTAGTTGTTTTAGAATGAATTAGAATGGTGAAATCGAATTTTAAAAATCCGACGTCCGGAGCTTTTCTTCAAAATTACTGAACCAAAGTTAATTGACACTGAATTCTCGGCAATCCTTAAGAGTAAAATCAAAGGGCTGAAATTCCGAAAATCAGAATGTTGAAAACTTTCAGAATATCGATATTGTTCGTTATTGATATGTAAGAATCGATAGATGAGATGATGGAAGGAATCGAATGAGCACAACCAGACCAGATCACGTTTATTCGTTCACCCTCCCTAGAACATTGACGGAAAAAAGAATATCAACATGAATGTGAACGTGCTCGGACATAGTAAACAACGCCTACTTTCACGTGATCATCGCATCAGCAATCCAGTAGAACGCATTGCTGTGGAATTTTGTTTTAGGAGTTCCTTTTGGAAACGAGTTTTTAGTTTTACGTAATTCTAGGTGCAAATAACCGGCTTTGCCTGGGTTTAAAATAAGGTTTTTGTAAAAGCGTAAAAAACTGATTACATTCATGCAATAAACGGATCCTTTTATTATGAAGCAACGTGATAGACAACATTTTTCGTAGTTCCATTTGGAGTGTGCACAAAAAAATTTTCCTCTTTGCCCACTCAGGAACAGGCCACATACAACTGTCCATGAGAAAAACGTGGTGTCTGAAAATCTATATCAGCAATCACAAGAGACTGTCCCTGTGACTTGTTGATTGTCATCGCAAAGCACAGTTTCAAAGGGAACTCTATTCTCTTGAATTGTATGGTGTTGTGTGAGGGAATAATAGGTATTCTTGGAATGAATGAATGAGCGCACCCTGTGAATACTGTGGCTTGAATGATATATCGCATCACCTTTTTCACGATCAATTTTGTCCCATTACTCAGCCTGGGTGCATCAATTTTCGAATTAGCATAATTGGAGCACCAACCTTAATAATTAAGTTGTAGGCTTGCAGATCAGGAGTCTGGATGGAATTCAAAAACTCAATGGGATATTGTACTGCTTCATCATCATTAAGGATACAGTCTATGGACTTGTAGGCATATTCTTGCCCCTGAAGCTGATGTCTGAATGATGTTGGATGGAACAAAACCTGCTTCAGAATCCTCATGTAATTGTTGGTACTTGTACCAAATCTTACGTCATTTGTTGGTCTAGATGCATTTTTTCCGTACCTATTCTTTTAATTTTGGATAAAATAAGGGGTGCTTTCCAGTACTTTTTACATTTGGGGGGGTCTCATTGGGGGGGGGGGGGGGGGGGGTTATGAAGCTGGGGGTGGTGCGTCATACACCATCCTAATCGATGTACAATAGCTGGAGTTTTGAATGGTATCTTCTCAGAGGCATCTGAAATTTGACTAAGGCCCTCCTCAGCTGTGGGAACCCGAATGCTTTTTTCTACCCTACTGAACCAAACTCGCTGAAATATAACTATGTGTCTATTTATGTCATCTATAGTGGTCAAGACAAGAGGCGCTGTTAGATATACAATAGATCCAATATACATAGATCAGCGATTTACGTAGAAGGGTTATCCTAATAAATAAACAATAAACCTCTATTTAATAATTTGCAGCGGTTTTTTTTTAAATTTGGACGGATTTTTTTAAATTAGATTTTTGAATCTACGTATCTTGAAACATAAAACAATCAATTTTGAGGGGGTTGAAATTGTTCTGCTTGATGATTACAAACGTTCATCGTTGAAAATAGTAAACCAAAAAATGTGGCAAGTTAGTTGTAGCGCATAGCTTCCTCGTATCGATGAATGATGACCATATGATTCGAGATAATAGATCCGGAAAACACCGAAGTCAATAATTATTTTCGAAATATCTTCCAGCCTCCTGAAAATCAAGGAATCTCGACTGGAGCCCTACGAGGAAGTTGTCCTGGACTCGGAGGCTGTTGCAACATCTCGGCCAGTGAACCGCTGATGTCGTCACAGAGTTGCCCCTCTGCGCGAAGCTACTTATCTACATGCGCGTTCTACTTTTGTGCCGTGGCCAAGATACATAACACGAAGCACACACAAAAAAAGTTCCGGGCCTGTAGCATGGCCGAATGAGCGAGTTTTCGTAAATGATTGTGTTATATTTATGGGGACCTGGCTGGTTAACCGCGTGTTGCACGGTCCGACATGCATTGTTCTCTTAAGTGCTGCGACTTCCTTCCGATCACCCTTTCTTGGTCTCAAGAGGATGTGTATCGAATCTCAACATGGACAGGATGGAATTAAGCCATAGCACGTTCGAGGCACAAAAGCACCCAAACGGGCCTACAGTAATCCCTATCAAAATTGGTTCAGAAATTCTCATTCTCCAAATATTATCGCCCTAGGGTGAACGAAGAGGATTACAAGCTTTATCGGTCACCTAGGCGATCTCTCATCCTTAAAATCCCTCCTCGAGATCCCATGAGGCTGTGAAGAAGACCGGGAGAGATGTTGTCTGTAGCGCTTAATAAGCTCATCCCCTCTCAAATCGCCTCACAAGTTGTCTCTAGAGGCAGAGCGCTAAATAGCAGGCTGGTACCTACGAAATAACCGACACAATTCCTAAGACAAAAGATAACATTCTCTGAACCACCGTGTTTACCTGCAGTATCAAAGTGGGTTAGATTGTTTGTGGAGTCATTCTCCCAATACAATCTGGAGGAACTTAACAGAAGCGACAGTAGTGGATTTCCATCATTCTTTCTTGATGATACAGCAGACCTTCTTGTTCACTCTATGAGCCGGCCCGAGATGGAACACGAGGAGGTTCCAGGTTTTGATGGGATGCAGTAGTTATTAGGTTCAGGAGTTAAGGACAATTAGGGACTAGTTCACCTCTTCTTTTAACTTGTGGCCTTTTCATTATCGGATGTAATTTTTAGTTAGATCCATATCTTGTTGAATAACACTGAGACACAACGAGTACTGAGTATCGTTCCAGCCTACTACGTATCCTATCTACGTGCTAGACTCCTAAACTATTGAATTGCAATGATTGTCACACATCCATTTTGTGACATCTAAATCACGTTCACGCAATAAATACATTCACAAAATGTTAACACGAACTTTCATACGGGCCAGCGGAGCTGACGAAATTCTCCCACCGTGATTACCATTGCATTGCTTGATTCGTAGCAACCAAATAAAGAGTGATCGTACCAATTCAACTGGGAAACCAGTGGTCCAAGTTTCGATAATCTTCTCTTTAATATTATTAAAACGGCTCAACTCAAAGAAACGGTTCTGGTATCGTTGGATTCCAACCAAAAAGTTATTTTCGGCGGTTTACATCACGACTCCATTCGATAAAAGAACGTGTTCATTCCATCATCGTCACTAAGGACGGCCGGTTCCACGATGAAGGAAGAAGTTGTGCGACATCTAGCATCGACGGAAATCTTTTCTGGGAGTTACTGATCACAATGGAGCAATCCGCATCAAACGGATTAGGAAAGGACAAACAGACAAACTTAGAGATTTATATATAATATCTGCCAGTTCCCTGCGCGTTATTGCCACAAGCATTATTGCTCAAGTGCTACGCCTTTCTCCTAATCAGTCCCAATGGTCTTATGGGGCTGTGCTCCAAATCCTAACGCTCTTAGCTAATGGCGACAGAAGTCTTATGAGTTTCATTCTCAAAAATAAATGCGTCAGTCTGCGCATTCGCACACTAAAATCCATTAAGCATCATTTTCGCAGGTTCTAACGGTTCGATTTCTCTCAAATTTGGAGGATAGTCGAGGAAAACAGTTAATTAATCTCAAATCAATTTCATCGCGATAGTATCATTAGTAGCCATTGAGCTAGCGCGACAGTGCAATCCTTTTAACAAGCCTAACTCATACTGCTTCCATCCTTTTTGATTAAGTTTTCAGAGAATGTGCTGATTAGGCTGCAGATGATCAACAATGAATTTAATTTCTCAGGAATGAATCCATCAGTCCGCTCAGTGCACACTTGGAATCCGCCTGGTATCATTTTCCCAAGTTCTTATAATCCGACCTCGCTCAAATTTGGAGATTAGCAAAGAAAATACAGTCCATTAATCTTAAGTCAATTTCAACACAATCGTATCATCATTCTACCCGCTTTAGAATCAGCGTGGTAGAATCTGAAAACGTTGTTGTCTGCTGGAAAATGTTTGGAACAGCACTTCTGTTCTGTGAGTTGTAACAACTTAATTTTCAGCAACTTTTGAGATATTCAATCTAATCTTTTTAATTTCGTTAAAATTGGCTGATGGGTATAGGAAAAATGCTGGTTTCAAGGATCTACTGACACAAGGGCAAACACGGACCAACAGACACGAACAAAAGTCGTTCCAAATTGGACTTTCCTCAATAATTTTCAAAATTTTCATCTTCCGAAAGTGGGAAAAAAAGCTTCCGCTAACTATAGGTAGACATGGAACCGCAATTTGAAATTTAAAAATTGTTGGTTAACATCTCACGGTAAGTTAATTTCAAAAATCAAATTTTATAAAATCCGTCCGTCGTCCGCTGTCTGAAGCTTTTCTCCATAGCTACTGGACCGAACTTTACGGAATTTGGCTAAAAAATCCAACATTGATTCGGAATGCACCATTAATCTTGGCATCTAGATCAATCAACCCTAATGAATTATAATTAGGGATTAAACTATAAACAAATCGGAATCTCAAAAACGTTTGATGTCAGATAGTAGTTTTTTGTTCGATTCAGATAGAAATTAGTTGCTGTACGATCATCCTTCTGCTCACCCTATGAAAAACCTCATCTTGGTCAGGGAGACCAATCCCGCTAGGGTGGGCTGAAGAGCGCGGCTGCAGCCCAAGTACTTTCGTCTTGAATGTAATTATAAGACATGAAGGCTTCACAGACTGCGCTTTGATCCATCATCCCTAAGGGACAATATTCGCAGAGTTAACACTTGAAAACCTCAACATCCTTAAAGTAAGAGGGTAATTTTTTGTTGCATTGAGATAGAAATTAGTTCTGAGAATTGAGTGCGACTACTCGGGTTACTGTAAAAACCATCATCTTCCAGTGATCAAAACCAGTTAGGTAGACGGTCGAGCAGAAGACTTGGGCGGCAGAGGTCTGATCTCAACCGCATGGCTGGCGGTAGCCCAAGTGTTTTTATATTGAATGCAATTACAAGGTTTGGAGGCTCGAGGTGACGACTTTAGGTAGGTAGAGTACCACAAACCTCTCTAGTATACAAAGTGATTGACGTGGAAGGGCTGTATAATACAGAAATTATGAACCTCTCGGTGATAATTACTTTGTAGAGTTCCAAACTAAAAACAGCAGTTAAGACTAGAAAGTTCTAAACACAAAAACGTCTGGAGCATTTCAGACGACCGCAAAGATGACCTTGAAGGTTCTCTTCAACCCACTTACGTTCATTAGCGACATGGGTCCTGTTTCATTAAAAATAGTTAGTTTTTGTTTTGGTTCTTATAGGTGTAGACAACGTGCTCTTGACCCCCGCGTTAGCGAATCTCCACCCAGATATCCTCAGATTTCTGCTACACTTCCGATGACTCACCAGGCGTATTATCACGTTCATTATACCGCTCTTTCTAGTTAGCGGGCGTAGAGAGCGGCGGACAGGAATTCGTCACGTAGTCAAAAGCTCGTGTCGTTCAATTAACCCAAATGTATCGATTGACGATTAACCTGATTCAATGGCCGAATAGATTTAATCACCGTGATTAATCGATTCAAGAAATATCCGAATTGTTTACATGATTTACTGTGCCTGTTACACCAGTCCGAAAGATTCCAAATAACTTTTTTCTTGAGGAGATATAATGGCTCGTGCTCCGAATGAGTGGTTTTTGAAGGAAGTGAATTTGGTTTGAGGAGGTTCGCGTATGAGGAATCGACAGTGTTACCAGGATAGTCGCGGCTTCCTGCCCATCAAGTCAATATAAGCAGAGGTATTACGAGGTATACCAAAAACCGTCCACTCAGGTTTGTGTGTTTGGTGAAGATATGGCTGCGCTAGTTAGAGAGGTTTACAATACGAAATAATGAGAATTTGTTCATAGAAACGTGACTACAGATTCCAACTGACTGACTCTGCCTAACTGCTTGGGTTTATTATGGAAGCTTCCCTTCCCTTGCGTGTCCCACAAAGGGCTAGCGCCGTTAAGGTCAGTAACCCTACCACGGCTTTCCCCGTCTGCTGCGTGCCTGGTGTGCTGCCCTTTGTCAACATCTTCATTACATTCCTATACAATATTCCTGGTTCCCCACAAGTATATTGCACCATTGTAGGAATTTGTGGTCCTGTCAGCTTTTGTTTCGAACGGAGGGATTGGTAAAGCTTAATGTTCACAAAGTTATATTTAGGAACAAGTAAGAAGTAATCCAATTATGAGGCATGGAAGCACAGTAATCAGCTGAACTTCGCTTGTGGACAATTTCGTTCTTAACCGATCACAGAGCTGGAATATAAATGGGTTCTTTTTATGGTTTCTACAATACATTTACAATTTATGGAAGTACAGAGTTGACATAATGTACTACAGGCAACGTCTTATCAATATAGATGAGTGATTCTAATAGAAAGGTCGGATACGGAAATAATGAACCCCTGTGAAACAATTTCAGTGTAGCTACGTTCCGAACACTTTCTTTCAAGGAAGTCGCGGATGATCATCAAAATTATCGTTCTGTGAAAACCCGAGCAGACATTGACAAACATTCCAGGCGGAAAAACGGAGATCTTCAACGATCCGGATTCATTGGCAAGTGTTATCTCGATAGGATCCAATATGAAATCTCTAGGGTCCTGCCAAATGAAGATGGTAATCAATCAGCCGGGTATTGTCAACACTAATAGCTTCTACGTCTAGCTGCTAGGTTTGAAGATGTTTTGAACCTTTGTAAGTTAACGACCGAATTGGAACATAAATTATGAATAATTATGAGTATTTTTTTCGAAATTGAGGAAGTACCCTCCACTTTTCTTATCAGATTTATGTTTCATAGAATTCGTTCTGCAATAATATTCAAACGAGAGCTTGTGCTCTCATAAAAAGTATCCGTAGGCCCAAAAATGGACAGGATTTTTCGGTGTACCAAGTGCTGTCCATATTAATGTTTGTTGAAAAAGTCGACTTTTCATCGATAATGTGGTTGATATGGCCATCAAATTAGGAAACTGACATTTTCACGTGATTCAGCCTACAACAATACGCAAGAAATCGTAGTTTTCGTTGTATTTTATGCCACCATATTACCCACAAGATGGAAATCAAGGGATGTTAACCCTATAGATATATATGCAGGTAGGTTATCAATGAATTTACACTTATTTTGAATTGTTTAGTATGACGGATTTTGAAAAAAACCACCAGTTTTCGTATTTGTTTATCCTGCATTCGAGTGGTACGCTATTATACTTGTTTCGACTGTGATAAGTTGGCCCAGAGCGCACCAACTTCGTTTTTTCGAACCTGAAATCTATTTTTGCGTTGAGATTTGGAATCTACGTCAAATTTCATGATATTTGAACCCAAGCGAACACTCAAAAATGTTCAACCCCTTTCGGTTTCGCCGAATGGCAGATGTACGAAGTGACACACAATATATTATTTCGTATGCTGAATCACGTGAACAAAGTCAATTTCCTGAGACTACATTTTAACCAAATTATCAATCAACAGCCAATTTTTTCAAGCAACGTTCATACGTCTACAGACATTGGGACATAGACAAACGCATTTAGGCAACATTTGGATGTTCATTTAGCATGTATGTAAGCTTGTGGGTATCCTATCATTTCCCATCTTGCAAAATTCTGCTTGATTAAATGTGTTGAAATATAGGAAATTTTAAATAAATCAATATACAGGATGTATCAGATTCAAATGGTCATATGTCAGGGGTCGATTTTCCGACCAATTTGCAACAAATTTTGCCCTATAACTTTTTTCCCGAACCTTACACACACCTTACACCTTTCTTTCTCTTTGAAAGATTTTTTCGTGGTTCCGACCTTTCCTAACTAAAATGGGCGTAACTCCCTCAATTTAGTGTATCAATTGAAATCGATTACATCGTTGGAAGGAACGCTAAATTTCTTAACTCCCTGATACCAAGACAATAATTTTGGAGCAAACGCAAAAACCAAAATACGAAGTTAATTTCTAAATTTTGAAAAATTACCAAAATTCCGATTTTTTAACGCTGGTTATCGACCTTTTTAGAGTGGAGCTCGAGTACCCGCGTTTAATGAAAAAACTCGCTCAGGATCTCAGCTTCCCAACATTATAGTAACTTTTAATTTTCAAGATAAACGTCGCTTAAAATTTGTCCAAATTAGTCGTATAGACCCCTAACGTATGGCCAGTCGAGTCTGATACATCCTGTATATACACACACACATATATACCGACTAAATGATATAGATATATACATTCATTAATTTATACAACATATCTTCACGTACACATCACACGTACACATTCATCAAGTGTATACATATGGCGCCACCACCATATGTATACACTTGCTTTCCACCGCTTAAATCGAGTTTACAGGAAAATTCTGTCTTTTTTTGGGCCATGGATAGAAGACATAGAAGAAGCTTGTAGTCAATTAAGAATCCTATGAAACCCAAATCCCGTAAGATGAGTGCGTACAGATGTAGATACGTCGGTACATGCGGTTATGACTAACGTCTAGTTGTGCAATCGATTGCGACGAACCGAATAATAAATTATTGCTTATCTGATTCGGCGTATTTTGGTTGGCCTCCCGACAAGACACAACCTTATTGAACTGACGTAACGTTTTATCTAGTTGTCATTAGCAGTTCGTAATTCCGTTTCGGTTCATTATTCTAATAACTGATGAAATAGTTATTCGTCCGATATCCACGGACGTTCATCGATCGGGGATGTGCGAGCAAGGATACAAGGAGCGACCTTGTCTCTTAACTGACCCTCGGGAGGAAAAAAATAAAATGGATTGAAACCCTTGTAGGCCGGTCTCAATATCGCGGGTTCTAGAACGTCATTTGAACTACGTTCCGCTTCCGAGTCGACCAAAAATAGCGAGAAATCCCCAGTTTAAGAGGAAGGGGAAAAGAGAACGAGGCAACTCCGGCGCGGATGTCTGATAGTGCGCAAAATGACCGATTTAGGTGCCCGCCTATGATATTCACTCTTTATTATTTTATACAATTAGTAATATCGTGGGGTTCCGAGTAAAAGTGACCAAGTAACATTGGTAGATATCGTGCTTCAAAATTCACTTCAGATTAAATAAGAGCTGTTTTCCGGAAAACTCTATTTTATCATTTTTACCTGCCTGGAGTTTCAAGCTTTACTCATTTGGTCAATTCAATTCTTCGAAAATCCGTCGCATACAAAACTCAATCTCGAATTAGTCATTTATTCACTATCTTTATTATTTTATACAATTAGTAATATATTAAAAATATACCTAATGTTTTAACCCCCTCAAAATTTGATGTTTCAAAACGCGTTGAATCCGAATATCGAATTAAAAAAAATTCCGTCCGTACGCCGCCAAATGGCCGGTTTTCGGAAAAAGCCTCCAATTGAAAGAAAATCATTTTAGAAAATCACCATATTTCCACATTTTTTGAGTGGCTGGAACGATTGGAATTAAATGCAAAACCAAACATTCGCTGTCAAAAAAAGGTACAAATTCTAATCACAATTTGTTTATGAATTTTTTTGTTCCAAGGGGTTGAAAATTGATAAATAATGTTGAATGACAGGAAGCAAATTTATTTTTTTAAATAGCTCTCTACAATTAAATTCAAAAACTTCAGCGATTCCTTCTGTCCTCGAAATGAGCACAACCAGAAAAACAAATTTTCCTGACCTTAAAATCTCCTTTGAAAGGACAAACGATGGATCTGGTAAATGTCGAGGTAAATGAAGGGTAATAGTATAAATGAAGATACAAGAATTTTGTACTACTTATATTTTATAAATAGTATAAAAGGAAAATGGTTTCTCTCTAGCTGGGATAAATAGCCATTTGAACCAGTTAAACAATTTAAACTCATTCAAACTGTTCTGTTACTGATGATGATCTAACCATCGATATCAATTCAGCTTTGTAACTCTTTTAATTTTTGTAAAAATATACTAATTTCCTTCTACAAACTCTGTGTTTTTCTTGAGATGGGTTTTTACGATTTTGTCGCAAACGATTTAGTGCGTATCAGAAACAAAGGTTAGGTGAAGTTAACAATTTTTTTTAGTTTACTGAAAACGTTTTAAACAGAAACAACTCTTGGTATTTCGGCATACCATTCTATAAAGTGGTTTTCACCTATCAAAATTGATAGCTTTATAGAACTGAACGCGTGTCTCTCTCCTCGAAATACATATAAAAACTTCTAGAAGAAAAATTGTTAAAGTGGCATCTTCGCCAGGATCTCTATCAAAATTAGCGCGAAATTGATGTTTTTAGCGTTGTTGAAATAATATGGGAAAACATTATTTGCACTGTTCCTAAACAAAAATTCATGAGAAAATGGATGGAAAATAGATCTTGATTCTGGGGGTCCATAATTGTTCGAAAAAAACTTATGCGCGTCTTCCAGAGTTTTTCTCCGAAACTACGAGGCCAAACGTATGATGAATGAAAATATGATGCATTTCTTGAGGCCAAGGTTTCGCTTAATTCATTTAGCATTCTCAGGCCTTGGAAGTATACAGACGATAATCATATTTGAACGACGACGATGATGATGAAATAACATATGACATAAAGTACAGAAATAAGACGGCGTTACTTGTATAAATTAAGGGAAAGTACAGAGGATTATCATTTGTCGACTGAACCTCAAGAAATCCTGACGATTCCTTTAACCATGATATAGTCAATAAATTAATCGTACTTTATTATTTTTGCACTAGGTAGCCATTCTACGTAAGGCACTCATCTATGTTTATTAGACGTGGTCTGCGTTACATTATGTAAACTCTGCGCTTACTTACACCATAATTGCATTCTAGATGTCATAGAAATACCTCCATTTATATTTGAGCATTGTTATTCAATTAGGAAAGGGATTATTAACATTGACCCTTCAGTTGATGAGTGTGTCTAGATACACCAGTGTGTCACTGACTTCTAGATACCCCAAAGACAGTCTTATAATTTGCATAATTTTTTAATTAATACCGGTCATTAGGTAAGAAAAAAAAGGCTAAGCAAAGACATTACAATACCTCAAAGGTACAATATACTGCATTAGAGCACAGGCAAAGGAACGCATGAATGGAACAATTTTCACAAGATAAAATAAAACACCTACCTATCCCTCACTTGGTCGCTTATATATGGAGCGTCAAGAATCAAAACTGTCAATCCCCATTATTTCGGAAATGAGTTTTCGGTATCAATTTTTTCGTTGGGAAAAATTTGATAGACCAACATAATTACTATACAACCAAAACAAAAGCAAAGGCTTCAATTTGCACTAAAAGTTTTAGACTTATTTTCATTTGATTTCGTTACATTTCAGTTCTCTGAAGTTCCTTCGCCTAAGTCAATGAAAAGTATATAGCTTTTCCAAGTCATAGTTGGGATTTTCCAAAATCAATTTAGAATTTTCCAAACCAATTTCAGAATTTTACATTTTCATTTAAGAATGTCATCGACATTTGTGTGAGATGATTGGTGGAATTATGAACAAAACATATTATTCATTACAGCAGGAGCTTAAAAGGGAGTTCTGTTCATGCATCATGACCGTATGAGCGAATTTTAAAAAATTATCTCATTACGAATAGGAGTTGCATTGTGTTGACATAGGAGAAATTACGGGGCAAAGATCAGTTAATTATACTTCATAGCAAGTCAACTATCTCTAAGGAATATTCTGGGAGAAAAATAAAATTCTGGATGTTTACCTCATTTTCAAAAAATTTAAGAACAGTTTTCAACATTATTTTGTGCTTAAATCTTTATTCCTCCTAGTTCATGTTTGATTACATTTTTCGGGGGTGAAAAAAAAAAGACTTCTGTGTCGATTTTTAGCTGTTTTTTTGCCGTTTTAAGTGATTTTTTCTCCATTTTAGTGATTTTTTAAAGCATTTTCATCTATTTTTAGTGATTTTTGTAGTACATTTTTGTTGAGCTGCGCAAAAGCTGCAATGGGTACTAAGTCCATCTCAACATCCTGCGACTCCCGAACCCCAGGTAACCTGCAGGAGGAACGATTAGTACCGATGAGCAACACCGAAATGTACGATTCTGAATTGTATTTGGAAAATCATTTTTGAATATGGATTGGAAAATTCTGGAATTGGTTTGGGAAATGTCAAATTTGACTTGGAAAATCAGAAAATGTGCAGAAAAAATAAACTATTGACTAATAATGAGTATTTTTAATAATTAATTATTTATTTTGCTAAAAAACGCTTTTGCTTAATGGTTAATTTAATTTAATTAAAGTTAATTTTCATTGTATGCTGCTTACCTTGTCAGCTCTGGAAGAATGTACTTGTGTATTTGACGAACTAGAAAAGCCTCAAAGAAAAGTGATTTTCCACAGGTTTTCAGAAGAGGGTAGAACGCGATTTCGAGAGACCTGTTTAAGGACTTGAACGTAAGTGATTTATCGATTACAAGAGTTTGGTGAGGGCTATTAAGTATAAGCGTTGGGACGTGAACGCACGAATTGAGACTACCGGACTGCGAGACCCCACGCACGAAAACTGGGAACCCGGGACCGGAGAGGGAAGACAGGGATCACTCGCAACAGAACGGGAACGTCGGAAAGACTGATCAGCGACGGGGACGGAGCTCAACGTCTAGCTCCCGCAATCCCACCCCCTTCGGCGAGGGGTCGACCGTGACCCCCGCAACCCCCTCGGCTCCGAGGTAACACCACGGCTAGTTGCCGGGGCGACGCATGCCGCGCACGCGGAGAGCTTGCGACGAAGGAAGTGAACTAATAGTTACAAAACGAAGCCAGAGTTGAGGAAAACGTACAAAACGAAGTACAGTCAAAGTTGGGAAACGCAGGGTGACCAGCGGGAACCGGAAGTTTTTGAAATTAACAATACTCCGTTCATTTTTAACAAAAATTTAAATTTATTACATAGAACTGATCATATTTCCATGCCATTTTAGTACCACATCAATTTTAGCAGATTACGTCAGGCATGTGGTTTCCATAATCTTGAATGCACATTTCAAGACAGTAAGGTCGCGGGGAAACATCGAGAGGGTAAGAGAAGCCCTTGTTCGTAGCCCCGAGAGGTCTGCACGCAGACATGCGGTTGAATTGCACATGGGTCGTGAATCTGTGCGCCAAATTTTACAAAAAGGCCTAAAATTCCATCCTTGCAAACTGTGTGTTGTCCAGAAACTCAGAGAAAGGGATTATGAGCAGCGAGAGGACTTTGCTAATCAAATGCAAGTTCTTTTGGGGGAAAATCCAAATGGCGTCTTCCTCATAAGTGACGAGGCACATTTTCATTTGAATGGGGAGGTTAATATCTCGTCATATCCATGAAAAACCTTTGCACACACAACGTATAACTATTTGGTGTGCAACTGCTCCCTTTGGAACCATTGGTCCCTATTTTTTCAAAAATGTAGGTGGTTCAACAGTGACAGTGACGTTACACGCACATGTTGAACACTTTTTTGAGACCTGAACTGGCTAGAGACAGCTGCAGATGGGAAATGTATTTTTCCAACAAGACGGAGCAACTCCACACACTGCTCGCATCTCTATGGAAATGGTCAGAGATTTGTTCCCAGGAAGCGTAATTTCTCGTTTTGGGGAAATCAAACGGCCTCCAAGATCACCCGATTTGAGCACGTATGATTTTTTCTAGTGGGGATACCTCAAGTCTCGGGTATACACTCACAAACCTCGCACAATTACTGAACTTAAAGATGCCATTAGAGAAGAAGTGAATTTAAACACTCGGGGGATGGACGATTTTTGGCGAAGGTTAGAAATCTGCATTCAAGAGGATGGAAACCACCAGCCCGACGTAATCTTCCATAATTGATATGGTACGAAAATGCCATGTAAATATGACCAGTTGTAAGTAATAAATTTGAATTTTTGTTCAAAATTAACGGAGTATTTTCATTTCAAAATCGTCCGGTTCCCGCTGGTCACCCTGTATGTAAATATACAGGGAGTCCCAGGAGTTATGCACAACCCGACTCCTACTAGTTCTACAAATCATTTCCGACCAAAAATGCCTCCTAGCAATTTTTGGCCAGAGGCCTCGTTTTCGAGCAATTCGCGATTTAAGATTTTTTTCGTGTTTTCCATCTTAAGTCATTAAAACTGTCATAACTCCCTCAATTGTGGAGATAGCTCAAATTTGATGACACCGTTGGGAAAAGCGTTACATTTTCTATCTATTTGATGTCAGAAAAATTTTCAAAAATTGCATTGAAGATGTGCAATTGCTGCGCGAAATGGCAGTTTTGTCAAAATCTTGAAATCGCCTGTTTTTCATCTCGCCTAGAAATCCCATGAATGCTTGACGCAGAACTGTGCAGGCCTGGTAAAACGTGTGCCAAAATGTCAGCTTTCCAACGGTGTAATCGTTTTGGTTTTTAAAATATTTTTAGTTAAGGAAATGGCGTTTAACTGCAGAAAAACGTGTGTTTTCTGTTAAAATTGAGGTTTTCCCAAAAGTCTCGAAGATGAATGCAATTCATCGCAGTTGGAAATGAGTTGTAGAACACGTAGGATTCGGATTGTGTATAACTCCTGGGGCACCCTGTATCACTAAAAAACACCTAATGTTAGAAAATTGGGGAAGCTACGGAGGAGGCATTGTCTTGGTCAGGGGCTAGGATATGCAATGACCCGCACGACCGCTCGGTCTTGAAGGAGGGGTTGCTTTGTGCGCCGTGTATTATCAACCCCAATCTGATTTGGACGTAGCATTGGGTGTTGCAATGTTGATAATTCGTTGTTTCTTACCAAATTCAGTTTTAGTAAAATGTTTATTGACTCGAACATGTTATCCAGTTGTTGGACAATGGTAAGATATTGGGGCTTAAATCGAGTTCATACAAAGAGTTAGAGTTTGAACAAGATTGTTAAGATTTAAATTAATAAATAAATATTTAAAAATGAAAAATGAAAATTCAATGAATGAAAACGTTCGTTTTTGATCATCGTCTACGGCATTTCCAAGCTGTCCAGCCAAAGTCAGGATAATCGATGATCCGAGAGACAGCTATTGTTTTTGTTAATTTACGATTGATTGCGATGAGTTGCTTTCAGTTGAGTAGCTATACCAAAAGTGAGTAGGTTGACATGATTTTTGTGTACGGTTTTGCCAATGGTAATGCTTCTGAAGCAGCAAGGGAGTCACACTCCTCCTGTGTAAAACTCACACCCTAGCGAACACGTCGGATAGTATGAGGAAAAAATTTTGGTAGATAATATTGTTTATGTCACTGATCCTTCTTTATCTAGTAAACTACCTGTTTTTTATCTACTAATTGTTTTTTGTCACTAAGGTTTTGGTTATTACTACCAGCTCTTCGATTATCCTGACTTTGGCCGGACAGCTTAGAAATGCCGTAGACGCTGTTCACAAACGAACGGGTTTATGCATCTGACAAAACTAACTGAAATCGTCACTTGAAAGGTCTGGCGTCGTCACCATTCGATTCAGCGAGAAAAGTTACGTTTATCCCGCCACCAACCTTTTTTCGTCGAGACTTTTGGAAAAACCTCAATTTTAACAGAAAACACACGTTTTTTTGCTGTTAAACACCATTTCCTTAACTAAAAATAATTTCAAAAACCAAAACGACTACACCGTTAGGAAGCTGACATTTTGGCGCACGTTTTACCAGGCCTGCACAGTTCTGCGTCAAGCATTAATGGGGTTTCTAGGCGAGATGAAAAACAGGCGATTTCAAGATTTTGACAAAAACTGCCATTTCGCGCAGCAACTGCACATCTTCAATACAATTTTTTTAAAGTTTTCTGACATCAAATAGATAGAAAATGTATTGCTCTTTATAACGGTGTCATCAAATTTGAGCTATCTCCACAATTGAGGGAGTTATGACACTTTTAATGACATAAGATCGAAAACACGAAAAAAATCTTATATCGCGAATAGCTCAGAAACGAGGCCTCTGGCAAAAAATTGTCAGGAGGCACTTTTGGTCGGAAATGATTTGTAGAACACGTAGGAGTCGAATTGTGCACAACTCCTGGGACACCCTGTATATTTCAGGGTATGGGGAAAGGTTGAAAAAAAATTGGAGGTCCTGAGAACCAAACCTTGAGACACACCTAGAACTAAGAAAAAATCTAATACAACAATGAAATTTGCTTTTTCCAATCATTCTCAAAGTAAAGTTAATCTTCCAACTAAAACATTTTTTGATTTTTTTTAAAGATATGAGATAAAGTTATGGCAATCAATAAAAAAAATCCAAAATTGGAGCAACACCACGTGATAGTTGTAGGTTGTGAGAAATTGGGTAGTTAATCAAATATAAATTAAATGCCTAATTAGCTATTTAACTCGAAACCCGTGGATTTGTGTAAGGCCAAGGTGTTGTACACACTCGAAAAAAATCCGAATTTATAGCAACAAATTCCGAATAGTGTGGCAGGCAAGGGCTTGTGACATAAAATCACCCCTAATTTTAGAATGACCCAAATATTGGTAAGTAATTATTAAAATGCATAAATTCCCAGCGTCCCAGTTTTATACGATCACACTTATAAATATTCCTAAAAAGTAGACCAAACTCTTAACTGGACCAAAAAAGGACGAAAATTGGCTGAGAACGCTACTAGACGTGAGGAAAATGTCTGAGGTGGAGACGACGATTTATTATCACTACCCCCTCCATTAACCCCCTTCCATAATTGAATTAGAAAGATCTGAAGGATGTTCCAAAACAAGACCAAACTTCTTAATCGAACAAAAACGAATCAAGAAAATCGGAAGTACAAGCGTACGACTGGTGCTTGAATGGATTGTCCCCCTCAATTCCGCCTCTAACCAAAAGATTCAAAACTTCCGATGTTTGTGGAAAATTGGACTAGAATTGCGGTAGAACAAAAAATAAAGTTTTTTCAATCAATAAAAGGAGTGGAAAATGATGAAGAAATAAACATGCATCCCCCCTTACGCCCTCCATTCATCGGCTTGCGTAGTGAAGTTGAATATGCTGAACTATTTTCATGTAACGGACCAAATTGTTGACTGAACAAAAGAAGGGGGTTCTCTACATGAATCGGTAGATAATTCTCACTAGAGCCCCTCGGCTCGAAGACAACACGAAAGCTTTATATGATCACACTTATACATATTAAATATGCATAAGTTATAATATGTCATAATAAGTTATAGATGTTATAATAAGTTAGATAAGTTAGATGTTGTGTTATAATACGTATAATAAGTGATAGAATATGAATAACTTATACATATTCTACTTTTTAGACATTTTCTAAAAAGTAGAAGCGAAAAAGAGCGAAAATCGGCTGAGAACGCTATTAGCCGTGAGGAAAATTTTTGAAGTTTATTGCAAAAGCGATTTTTAGTTAGACGAAAATCGGAATAAAAAAAACCATGAAAATAGTAGAGATAATGATATATGACTATTAACCTATCTATTCTTCCCCTTCCATAATTACATGGGAAAGATCTGAAATGTGTTCCAAAACAAGACCAAAGTTGTTAATCGAACAAAAACTGATCAAGGTCAAGATCGAACTAATCAATCTATCTTTCTATGCGGAGCTCAGAGTGGCGAATGGCCAAAATTAAAAAAAAAAAAAAAAAAAAAAAAATCAATAACCTCGATTTTTGAAAGGCTAAAAATTCATTTCCAACGCCAGAGTCTTGCCAATCAACAAGTCAACTTCGTTGACCAGCCCGATTGGTCCCGGAGCAGGAGTCTAAACTTACAATTTAGTGGCCCAAAAAGTGCCAGAAACTCGATCTAAGATGATACTGGCATGTGAGGTGCACCTGTGAGAAATGCAGCATAGGGTATGGAGATATCGAAATTTTTGAAGTTTTACGTAAAGTACCGAGAATTTATTTATGTACATTACAAAATTGAATGAACTCTTAGATGACTTTCAGACCAGTAATTTCAAACCTTCTTTACTTTAACTGTCAATAATATTCCCTTCGAGAAGAAATTCGCACAAGGACAAGTACGGTATTTTCGTGGACTCCATCACAAGTTCACGAAACTGAATCATAACACATCCAGACGGGAAGAATATGAAAGGACCACGATATCGCAGAGAGTTGAAATATGTGAAAATTTGGACCCTCTTGAGTTGAGTAAACAACGCCTCACGTCTGTGTCATTTATAAACGAACGTCATGAGTTGGTTGACAATTCATGGTCCAATTGTTGAAATTTGAGAAACACGAATGTTCCAAAACGAGACCCAAAATGTTAATTTTAACGAATACATTTAATCGGCAGCATTAGCTGTATGACCAGCAATTGAAAGGATCAGCTGTTACCCCCTCCCATTTCACCTACTGAGGAAAAATTCTGAATTTCCGCGTTTTGTTGCAAAACAGACTAGACTTAGGTAGAACAAACAAAAGTGTTTGAACTAATAAACCCAGACGAAAATAGTGAAGAATAACGATTTATCACGATTACCCCCGCCAATGATCCCTTTGCATTATGACAATGGAATATGCTCGAATAGTTTTAAATACTGAACCGAAATCTTGATTGAACTTGATAAGAATGACATGAATTGGTTTAAAATTTATGCTCGACCAGCGATTGAAAGGATTAACTTCTAACCCCCCCCCTCCTCCCCGTTTCCGTTCCAATCAGAAAAAGCTAAATTTCTCACAACTAGACTAAAATTGGGATCGAACAAAATAAGAATCATGAAATTCGCTTGAGAGTTATTGTCTGCAAAGGATCGACATATGAGTAGCAAAAACACACGTTTTCCGGCATACCCCCTCTAATTACTCTCTTCTTTCAAGAACTTCGGAAACTTGTGGCACAACCATCAAACTAAATTTGGACTTTTTTTAAGAACTTTCCATGATGAATCGAATGAGCCCCTCCCCAGGTCCGTAGCTCAAACCATTCCCGATGTATGGCCCGATTTATGGTGCCAACATTTGCATCCACATTCACTACATCACTAGGTTACTTGCAATCAAAACAAAAACAACGGCGGGTTTTTTTAATTATCGCAGTAACCTAGTGATGTAGTGAATGTGGATACTGGAGTGAACTCCTAAAAGGGTTTATAGCCGATACATGGGTTGAAGCATTCTGATATGCATGCTCCGTCTCACGAAATTTAAAATTTTCAAATAGAATAGTTTTCCATTGTAATCGCTCTTGAAAAAAAACGCTGCAAATTCTTTCACTGGAGTTTATTATTCAATGATTCATGATTTGAATTTCTACTAAGCTTTGGAGTGTGCGTGTTTTGCAGGTGATAGAGAGATTATTGAATTTCAGGAGGCACACAAAATTTGGCTCAAAAAAAAAAAATATTTAAAATGATCAACTGATCAATCCAAATAGGTATTTTGGTTGAGAACTCTACGCATATCTCCTGAAATTCAATATTCGCTCTATCACCTGTGAAACACGCACACTCCAAAGCTTAGTGGAAATTCAAATCATGAATCTTTGAATAACAAACCCCAGTGAAAGAATTTGCAGCGTTTTTATACATTGCATCTGATATTATATTGTCATCACGGCTCGTCATGATCATTTTCGGCGGTTACTTTTTGGAAGAATAATTTCACAAATTCTGTTAACGCATTTCTTGTTCTTTGTAACAATCAAAATATTTCATAATTTTTATAAACTCGTCCTCTTTTACTCGAAACCTACGTTGCACTCTACGTGTAAGGTAAGAAAATTAGGTAGGTACTTCCCATCGTTTTAATGATGATGCGAGTGAGTAACGCGTAACTGAAATAAACCGTTATTGTAACCGGTGAATCGCCATAACTGGATGAGTAGTTATAAGGAAAATAAGTGTTTAGCCCATCCCTAGTGCTTGATTAGAGTTAATTTTTCATAGGGAACGTTCGAGGAAGACTTAAGGAAGGTAAACGGCGGCGTGGTGGAGATGCGATCCCCGGGTTTTACCTAGTGCGCTCGGGCTTGCTGGTTTTTCCCCGTAGGCCGTGCCCTCACTTTCTGTTCTGAGACGTCGGGGCTGTTTTTTCCCCCGGACTAACCATCGCACAGAGGTCCAGGTCGCAAATCTAGATGCAAAACATGGAACAAATTATAGTACGGATACGTGGATGGTGCAGATCGAAATGAGGCTGTCGTGAGTCATCCGGTAAGAGATGGAAGGAGAAAGACTTTGATCAACGAGATGACTGACAAAACTCGTCCAAATATGAATTTAATTTAGGGAAATGTGGTCTAATAACGATTCATCTCATTACAAAATCTTCGCTGGAAAGTCACAGAAGCTGTTTCCCTTTGCCCCAGACATTGTGGTAAATGGTAAATGTATTTTTCACATAAAAAAAAGTTTGTAACAGTGAAGGAATGGCTTCATTTTGTATTGAAAATTACTCAAGGCTTCATCAGTCAATAAAATGTAAATTGTTTGGATCAATGTAACTGTTGTGCTTACATATTGTCTAACCCCCCAAGTGTGGATCCCAATCGGTTTCAACCCCAACTTTTCGAATAACTCAATAATTATCGTAAAAGGTCGGTGTATTGTTTTACATACAAGGAGATGTGGAAAGGGATCAACGAAAATTACTAAAAAACGGAGGGTATGAGCTGTAGACTCATACCATCTTAATATACCAATGAACCAAAATATAAATATAATTAATTTGATTTATTCACAATGTATAAACTCTTTTACTAAAAGGAGGAAGGTTTGGTACGAAATGGAAGCCCTAAACAAACCTTAAAATGAAATTTGTCGGGCTTTTTTTGCTGCAAATGTTTTAATGATACCATCAAAAGATAGTGTTGAAGCTGTTTTGTGCTCTATTGATATGATGGCCTTATTTCTCAAAAGTTCAACACATTAAGGTTCTTCAAAACAGCAAGAGACATGCGGCATTGGTATATTCGACCAACAGGCTGATACCTTGATCAGTCACCGACTAACAGGGCCATTAAGCACTGTATCAGCTGATTCTATTAAGGTAGCAATAGAACATAATAATATTATCATGTTCTATTATCTATGGTATTATCATTCTTGAAGGAATCAACAAAGGAGGGTTACTAACCGATTCAAAAAGCTCTTGCGAAGCCCTCATCAACCTGGGAAAAGGTGAGATCAGCAATATACTACTCCTTCAAGTAGCTCAATTGTTGCAATTGGTAAACAACCAAATAACTGTTCAATGGATCCTGCCTATTGTGGGATGATTGGCAATGAGAAGGCCGACTTAGCAGCTAAAACAGCAGTCGCCCTGTCTGCGCATCAACTACTTCCCATGCAAACTCCTCTCCCTGATGTACTATCGCCCTTAAAGAGACGACATCTGCGCGACTGTCAAAGTAAATACGACACCTTATCGTTAGAAAAAGGTCATTTCCATAGTTGTGTACAGCCACGAGTAACTCGCAAAACATGGTTTTCAACCTGGAACTTAACATGGAGGCATTAATCCCAACTTTAGCGCTTAAGGACTGGACATGAAAATGTTCGACGAACTTTGCACCTCTACGACCACGCCGACGACCAATATCACACCGATTGTGGCGTACTGGAGTATATGCCCGGTATGAAGAGGAAAGAGCTTTAATATTAGGTGACCTCATCGGAGAGCCTTCACTAACGCAGGTATTAAGCAGTAAAATTAGAAGTGATTATGGACAAATTATACGTTTTCTAAACTCTATACATCTAACAGTTTGAACATGCGAAATACTCTGTAGTCTATTTATCAGTAGTATTCCGAAAATTCTTTATTCAGTCGATTTTACTTATCTACAGCGAACGTTCATTTACTCATGCGATGTTATATTTTTAACTTATGTATTTAATTGATTGCTATGGCACACGGGTCTTTGACTTAGGCCAAATAAAACGAAAAACACATTAAGGTTTCCATAAGTCAACAAAAAAATCGACAAAAAAGTTCTGTATACAAGTGTATAACGAACTGTACGTACTGGTCAAAATGTATTGGTTACGTCGTGCTGCTCTCAAACTTTCGGCTCCACGAGGGAACTTGTACTTCTAGAGAAAACAAGGTGAAAATACTTGGGCTGCCGCCAGCCAGCAGTTCACCTCAATCCTCTAATAGAACGGGCTCTGCAGCTCGACCGCCTCTAACCAATTTTTCAAATGGTGAGCTAGCAGATGATAGTACATTAACCCGAGTGCTCTAATTCGATTGAAGGAACTAAATCTGAATCTAACTAAAAACTACTCTCTTAAATCGAAAGTTTACGAGATTTCGATTTTGAGGCAGATCAATAGTTAAATATCTTTTAAGGTTGATTGGTCAAGATGCCCGTTAGTGCACATAAATTGGTTCTCAACCAAAATACCTATTTGGATTGATCAGTTAATCATATTTGTGTTCCTCCTGAAATTCAATAATTCTTCTATCACCTGTGAAACACGCACACTCCAAAGCTTAGTAGAAATTCGATTATGAATGCAAGCCAAATGAATGAAATTGAATAATAAACCCCAGTGAAAGAATTTGCAGCGTTTTTTAAATCGAATTATTTCAAGACCTAAGCCAACAATTTTTAGGGAAAGGGGAGTTAAGCATTTTCAAATGACGTCAATGTCTTGAATTTAAATGAATACTAGAATGACTAATAGTTTAAATAAATAATATTTTAATAATTAATGCTTATATGAATAATAGTTTAAATGAATACTATTCTACATGGCTATGGTTAATTATTAACTGTGGCCAGTTACAATATTAATACTATTTCACACGATCTTTAAGTTTTTGTACAATGGACAAGTTTGAAACAATTTTCAACGTACCAAAGAAAAGTGCGTAATTTTCGTTAACCATAGTGTATGTGATATTCTCTACTTTTATCGTATTGCCTCCCTCTAACCTTGTGAAGAAACACGGTACCATGTCAAGTTTTTGTAGTTCCTTTGGTGGATATATTGTAAACGTGACATAGTAATTAAATTCTGATCTCACCTTCGTTTTCAACATTAAAGAATCCGTAAGAAACATTGCGAGCCAGAAGAGTCCGCAACTTGGGGGCTTCAGGGCATTCGCGATGTGTAGCACTGTATAGTGCACAAAATACACAAGAAGCAAATACCATCTCATTTTCGACCAAAATTCAATAACCAGTTTTGGTTTATTATTTTCAATGAAAAAAAAAAACCTTGTAATCAACCATGAAAAATGAATAAAATAAATAGGCCCTTTCAAAGTGTTGGTTCATGTTTCAAGGTCCGTGGATTTCAAGAATTGAACTTAAATGAATAGGTGCTGGACACTCTGACGCAGGTACCTTTAAGGATTGAGTGAATAACAGGACGAAATAAAAGATAACCAGGTTAACTGTCTGAAAAGAGCGATAAGGATAAACCGTTAATTAAGATTCAACATGAAAAAAAACCTAATTCTAATTAACGTTGTTTACCTGAAGAAATTATTCAGATTAGTGGTTAGATTCAAAAGATATAGAATTAAGAAAACAACGCGATATTCCATTAGATACAATTTGGTAAGTTCTCGTTTGATAGATTAAAAATAGCTTACTTTTCTACGAACGTAGGAGAGGCGAACAAAAAAAGGTGCAAGGGTGAATAAGGCCCTGAGGCATCAAGGTTATGGCTCACCTAAACATCGTTTTCCCTGCCTTTTAGATAAATTACATATCGTGATCAAGTACAAAACGATATAGCTCACTCAACGATTAGGTCCTTTCTAAAATTAATGTATGAATATTTAAAGTTGAACAATACAAGGAATCACGAGATTAGAATGTGCTGATAATAGGTAAGATGATCTACAAATTACACTTTTAGCCAGCAACAACACAGCGCAGTCTATTGGAGACTTGAACAAGCTTGTGGTTACAAAGGTTGACGTACAGGTTGAGCTACCGTCAAATGAAGAGTGACTTCCTTCTCCACTTCCATGCTGTTACCTACTTCACTTGTTCCATATTAGGAAATGTTTTCTAACTGTTGATAAAGAAGTTACATAGGAGGTTTCGTTTTTCACGTTACCCTTGTTTTCAATACATTGTGCATTTCTACACGTGAAACGTGACCCTCTTTACTTTCCTGTCACCTATCTAATGGTCTGTGCATATCGTATTGTAAGTGTTTTCTCTATAATTAACTACGTTCATCATCTCGAGTAACGTATATTCCCCTGGCATGAACAATCGGAATGGAGGTAATTACCTAACTGTTTTGTTTTAGCTCGTAATTCCAAGTAACCGGAGGTCAACATGGATTTCAGTAACGCTCAAATCGCCTCTATGCGGCTCGCAACACCAGAAAGCCTTTTCTTCCATACATTTTCGACTGAGGAAATAAGGCAATTGAGTGTCGTTAATGTCGTAACGCCGTTGTCATTCAACGCTTTGAATCATCCACTGCCGGGGGGCTTGTATGATCCGTTGATGGGCCCCGCTCTATTGCACGGTTCTCTATGTGCCACTTGTAATCTGACATCACAAAAATGTGGTGGACATTTCGGACACATTGAACTACCTTTGCCCGTTCTAAACCCAATGTACTACAAACCTATCACCGTCATACTCAAAATGGCGTGCCTCAACTGCCATAATATACTCATACCCCACTCCGTGAAATGCATTTTGATCGGACAGCTCAACCTATTACATCATGGGTACATTGTGGAAGCGCAAGAGATGTCCCGAGTGTTTATTAAATTTTTGGACGAGACGTACACCAGTTGGAAGAACAGAAATATCGACACCAACATTGCCGTTACGGCAGAAATTGAAGCTTATGTCGAATCGGTGATGAAGAGTAAAGAAGGTATCGTGAAGGAATGGAAAGGTGAGGCTGACCTCAGGAACTCGTATATAAAATCAGCTCTATCCAATTGTTACAAAGGAAAAACCTGTCCTTGCTGCAATACTCCACTATCGAAGTTGTCATTTGTCCAAAACAATATTTTAGTTCCTAAGAAATTGGAAGTTGCCTCAAAGTTCAAACCTGACAAGATAGGAGTTAAAGACGATATGACTTCCAGTAATTATTCGTTTTTGATGCCTAACGAATGTAAAGATCACTTGACCAAGCTTTTCATGAATGACGGGCCACTCATCGCTTCTCTCCTACCCGTGTTGACCGAGTTCAATTCCGACAATAAAATTGACTCGCTATTCATGGAAGTAATTCCTGTGCCACCTATCAACGCCAGGCCAATATCAGTTGTGGACGGGACCATGAGCGAGCATCCACAAAACCACATTTTTAAGGATATTTTAAACGATTGTCTTGTTTTGCGAAATGTCATATACCTATTGAATCGTAAAGATGAAGACCCTGATGAAAGCATTATTTCTAAAGAAAGGATGGACGTTGTTAATAAATTAAGAGGATCTACTTACAGAGATAAACTTCAATATGTTTGGACAGATTTGCAGAGGCATGTGGACGCATTATTAGATATGGATGCTTTGCAAAATAAGAATCAAAAGGGCTTAAGTTTGAAACAAATCATTGAGAAGAAAGAAGGTATTATTCGAATGAATATGATGGGTAAGCGAGTGAATTTTGCCGCTCGAACAGTCATAACTCCAGATCCAAATTTGAATATCGATGAAATTGGAATACCCGAAATATTTGCCAGAAAACTGACGTATCCTGTTCCTGTTACGTACTATAACGTGAATGAACTGAGAAATTTGGTCATTAACGGTCCTTATCTTCATCCCGGTGCTAATTTAGTGGAAAACGAGGATGGCACCATCACTAAATTGAATGGCGGAGATTTGGGACAAAGAGAAGGCATTGCTAAGAAGTTGTTAACCCCTACTGACAAGAAAGGAATTAAAATTGTGCATAGACATCTGGTTAATGGTGATATTCTTTTGCTTAATCGTCAACCCACTCTTCACAAACCTAGTATAATGGCTCATAAAGCTAGAATTCTCAAAGATGAAAAGACATTTCGGATGCATTATGCCAACTGCAAGTCATACAATGCTGATTTTGATGGTGACGAAATGAACGCTCATTTCCCACAGAATGAGGTCGCTCGTAGTGAAGGCTACAACCTCGTCTCATCGGGTAGACAATACCTGGTCCCTAAAGACGGAACTCCTCTAAGTGGATTGATTCAGGATCACGTCGTTTCAGGTGTCAGACTATCGATCAAAGGTCGCTTCTTCACTCGCGAAGAATATATGCAATTATGCTTTCAAGGGCTAACGCCTTTTACTGGAAATATAAAACATTTGCCTCCTTGCATGATAAAACCCGTACAGTTGTGGTCGGGAAAGCAAATTATTTCAACTTTGATTCTGAACGTCATACCGAAAGGTTACAAACCAGTCAACTTAACTTCCAAAGCCAAAATAAGTCCAACGGCATGGCCGAAGAACAAAGTTGAGCCAGGCACACCTTTTAGGAATTCATTAGAAATGACTGAAGCAGAAGTTGTCATCAGAGGAGGTGAATTGCTCTGTGGGGTTCTTGACAAAATGCATTATGGAGCCACTCCTTACTCACTTGTTCACTGCATGCACGAACTATACGGCAGTGAAGTCTCTTCTAGACTTCTAAGTTCTTTCTCCAAGTTGTTCACAGCATTTTTACAAACTGAAGGATTTACACTTGGTGTCGAAGATATTCTGGTCGTGAAAAAAGCAGATGCTCGAAGGAAGAAACTGATAAATGCAGTGAGATTGATTGGTGAAGAAGTCGCTACCAAGGCTTTGGACAATAAGTCAGTAACGGACGTTAGAGAAGCTTTAGCTGAGGCTCATAATAAAGACCCAACGTTCAGAGCTGTGCTGGATCATCAATACAAAACAGCCCTTGATAACTTCACTAACAAGATAAATAAGACATGCCTTCCGTTTGGACTATTTAAAACGTTCCCCAGCAATGACCTGCAATTGATGGTACAATCTGGTGCTAAAGGGTCTACGGTTAACACTATGCAGATTTCTTGTTTATTAGGTCAAATTGAGTTGGAAGGTAAAAGACCTCCGTTGATGATATCAGGTAGATCTTTGCCTAGTTTCCCTCCTTACGACACATCACCACGTGCTGGTGGATTCATTGATGGGCGATTCATGACTGGTATACCTCCTCAAGAATTTTTCTTCCATTGCATGGCCGGACGTGAAGGTCTTATCGATACTGCTGTTAAAACTTCAAGATCAGGTTATCTTCAAAGGTGCCTCGTCAAGCATCTGGAAGGGCTTTCAGTGAACTACGATTTGACAGTTCGAGATTCGGATGGTTCCGTCATTCAGTTCCTCTACGGGGAAGACGGAATGGAAGTTACCAAGTGTCAGTTTCTAAAGAAAAACCAGCTTCCATTCCTTGTTGATAACATTCAAGCACTGCTCGATCCAGAAGTATCTGAAAGTCTGAAAGAAGGTTCAAATCTGAAGAGTGTGAAAAAACATAAGAAGTCTTTGAAGAAATGGAGGAAGTCTCGAGAAAATCCTCCAGTTCATAAACCAACCCCGTTTGCTTTATTCAGTCAACAAGCAAGCTCGGATAGAAAAAATCGTACTTTTAACAAGGATACTGGTAGGAGTGAGTATTCTGAGGAATTGTGCGATCGATGGATTACAATGGAGGACAGTGAAAAGAAACAGTAAGTTCTACATATTTTCAAGTGTCTTACTAAGTGTAATATGTGCCAAAAGAGTAGGTGTGAAAGTGTGAACTCTTTGCTGCATTAAGGTAACAGTAGAGTCATTTAGGGTAACTTTATACCACTTTTTGCTGTCTTTACTTCCCCAGATGTTTATATGGGCCCTGGTAATGATTAGCTGTCAGAGTGAACAAAAAACAAGCCTTCAAGTTCATTTTAAGACATCCAGATACTTGATAGCTAAATTCAGTGATTAAATATTAGGATTTTGACGTGGTACAATGACAGACCTCTGGTTAGGTTATCGATGCACCACCCTTCCTTTCCCACATTTTTATATTGACTCTGTTCGTAGAGATTAGTGTCAGGATGGAAAACCGAGCTTTCAAGTTCATTTTAATACATCTATATCCTTGATAACTAAATTCAGTAAGTAATTATTGCGATTTTTGACCTGGTTCCAAACACACCCTTCTTCGATTCGTCCAGATTGTTCATGATTAAGTGAGAACATTTCCAAAGCAAACACATCTTTTCGGCTTATATGAGGTCCTGGGATTGAAAAACTATGTGGAAATAACTCAACTGACACATAACTCGTTGCCTTGACGTTACCAAACCTCAAAAAACTTTTTATATTGCTAATCGTTGCCATCACACGCGACACGAAATAAGTACGTTTCCTTGATCAGAATCTTGCAGAAAATACGGATCACTGTCTCTGGTTTGGCTTTAGGAGGATTTCAAGTGTTTGCAGGAATGTAGTTGCACAAAGTTACCTTAAATTACTGAAGCGAACGAAGGCCAACGCAGTGGTGAGTTGAGGGAGTCACACTTTCAGCCTACTATGGCTTACCTACTCTTTTTACCTTTAAAATGCATACTCTATAAAGATTCAAAAATTAATGTTGTGTACCTACTCATTGAATCAGAGAACAACTACAAATACATAGCTCAGAAAGAAAAGCAGACAATTTCTTAAACAGTTGAAAGCATTTTGAGAACTCAATATTCTTCAACTCCCAAATTTTCAAGTACTCCCTATCCTCGCACTGGTTGTCCGAAGGCACATACTTCCCTTCTCCTTCCAGCTTGTTTTCAAGTTATCCTTGTGAATTTCATCCAATTGATGTAATCATGAGAGTTGAGCTGATAGAAAAGGTTTGTAGACTCTTGAACGGAGTCATGTAACCTCAATTATCAGGAAAACTGAAACGTAAAATGCATAACAAAATTCAATTTTGAAGATTTTTCCACCTCAGAAAAGAGAACAAATGCTGATGCCTACGTAATGGATTCGGAATCAAATTGAATAGGCTGAAACACTTGAATCTAGTAAGAATTGTACACAAGAGTTTGTCACTTCAAGGCATACTGACTGATTGTGTAATGTTTTGGATTCAGGGTGATCTGGAACTGACTTTGTATGAGGCCTTTTTGGATTCATTATTTCCAGTAATAATGCTGTAATCATATGGCAAAGATTATAAGTAAACCCCCCCCCTCCCCTTAAATTATGCCATTTTACGTTTTAAAGTATTTGTGTGGATGCCAAGTCTGCAATGTCTGTATTTCGTGCTGGGCAAAAAGGCCATAGACTTGATTTAAAAAAAGAAACCGTTCGTTTGCACATGGCTAGTCTAACCTGACAGATCGCCTCAAATGCAACGACGCTATGATTCTAGCAATGCGCTCTATTAGCAATTAGTGGAACTAATTAGTTCAACTCTCTAGCAACAGATTCGTTGACTGTAATCGATCCCATGGCTGAATAGATCACTTGGCTGTGTTGTGATGCCAAATCGTCTGGTATAGGTTTCAAAAAATAATAAACCCATGTGTTAGAATTGACAGCACTGTTTCGCTTAATGATGTGATGTCCTAACCTGTCTTAGGATCGAAATCACCTACACATACCTGCCGAGACTCTTTACATCTGATAAAGCATACTATATTATTAGATCCTAAACATATAAGCAAAGTACCTGTTTCACTCTGCTGTCTCTCATGTAAATATTCAGTTTATCCATTCTTATTTCCAGGTTCCGGAAAATGTGTCAACCTTCGCCCGACACTGTGGTATCAAAGTTACAACCAGACAGACATTTCGGGTCAGTTACAGAAAAATTGGATGAAATGGTGAATAGTTACATGAAAAATCAGTAAGTTTGCGTACTATGCTTCAGTTTTTACCATTTTTAAATTCTCTTAAAAATAGTGATACTCCTACATTATTGCCATTAATGTTTGCTACAATTCAAATGGATAACTATTCTGGAACCCTAATGAATAAACTTATTCATTTACTTACATACGAAAGTACTGTCGTGTCATTGATTTGTTTCTCAATGAGTGCCTGCAGAATGTAATTTAGTCCTCACACCCTCCTAATTCTGTACAAATGTTTAGTATTTAATGATGTACAGGCTGTATATCTTCTAGCTCGCATTTACTCAGTCCAACTTAATTTCTATCATTTATCATATGTGTTCAGCAACCTTCTTACCACGTACTATATTATGACTGCACCGTTAGAAGAGCTTTAAAATCATTATTAAAACAAATGAGGACAGGATTTCTCTTCCAATGACGAAGCTAATTGTTTTAATTGAGTTGATGTTCTTCCTCTTTACTATAAATTCGTAATATATTCATTTCCCCTCGACAAACATACATGCCAGCAGATTTTGACATAAAGTACCTCATTCGTAGCAAATGAAATTACATCAATATTATTTTTCAGCGGAAGTCAAGTGGATGCTCAAACGTTGGAAGATGTTGTTCACTTCAAAGCTCTGGCATCCCTAGCTAACCCTGGTGAACCAGTTGGCCTGTTAGCTGCTCAAAGTATCGGAGAGCCCTCAACTCAGATGACACTGAACACCTTCCATTTCGCAGGTTGGTTGACTGTTGAATCTTTTCGAGCGATCTAGCTTTTGTTATAATCTACTACATGAACGAAAACTGGCCTCCCATGTGCACATACATGAACTACATTTGGGTCGAACGCTATGGCATGAGCAGTTTTCTTGTTTCGTCTCATTTGTTGTGATTGGGGATGATCAGTGAGCCAGTTAAGTGATCCGATTGTTACAAACAATACCTCAACTTTGGGACGTTGAAGTGCACAGGTACTGAACGCAAAATAAAAATGCCACTGCAGCTACTAAACTCCCTTCAAGTGGAACTAAGCACATGAAGATCCGTTTTGTCAAGGAGAGAAAAGTATTTGCTCTTTACCTCCTTCTACATTTGCTGCAAGTGCCTTCTATTCAAGACTAAGGACCCTTGGCCATCATAAATAACCATTATCGAAGTAAACGTGATATTCGACTCAACGAGCAAAAGGTGATTCCGGTTTGGGCTTGAAAACGATAATCCAATGTTGCCCCTTCCTAAGGCCAGGGTATCTCATTAATCATATATTAATGCCTCCAACACTCAGGCAATATCCCAGAGGCTAGAAGGCACCAGGTTACGCTCTAAGGTGGTGGATTCAGAGTAACAATCCCTATCCATCACGTGGCCATTACGTACCACAGAGAACTGGTCAGATTAATCTCAAAGTGAGGAAAACACAGTAGAGAAGATGAATGAGAGCACAAAACTCGCTTGAGGATAACAGCAGTAGCATATTTCACTTCCTTACTTATTCAAGTCAAAACACAACAGTGATAATGACCTGGCTCGACTGCTGACTTATTCCAGCGACCATCTGCTGAGCCAGTGGTCTGCAGTTTCACTTCGTCATTTCGTCCGACCCCAATCCTACTGAGACTGGTATTTGACTCCAGGGAAATTTTACTTTCTAGGAAATAACCCACAGTCGAAGAGGTTTGATAAAATCAGCTTCATTGCTCAACCAGTTAGAGTGTTGCAACTAAAAATAAATGTCTTCTGTGCTCATTTCTGTGTCTATTCTCCTGCCCAGGTAGGTAGGGTCTTTTTGCTCCTCGCGAGGCCACTTACACTGACTGGTGCGAAGAAATTTGATCGAAAAATATTCACATCATAGGTGAAATGTTAAATGATGTATGTAAAAAGAAACACAATTTATATCATAAAGAGTAAAATAAATGTATTTATTATAATAGATCAACATTAATTAGGTCCTTAATTGGTGAAACGTTCCGCAAATGTCTGTTAAGTAGTGCTCTGAGCAACTAATTTGTCTGTTTAAATTTTACATCTATTTTTATTCACAGGAAGAGGTGAGATGAACGTCACCCTTGGAATTCCCAGACTTAGAGAAATATTGATGGTTGCTTCCAAAAACATCAAGACTCCTTCAATGGAAATACCCTTCAGGAAGGATGTGTCCAAGTAGGTGCCTGCATATGGTTTTTTCTGTCTAATTCATGTGCTTTCAAGGTGATCAACAGTATTTGCTACATTGTAGGTCGAAGTGTTTTCTCGATTATCAACGCCTACCGTGATCATCAAGTATAAGAATAGGTTCTGATTGCTCAACTTCAATTTAGGTTCATTTGAATCTTGTGACCTGGACTCCACGTGTTTCTTCATAACTCAGGCTGTATCCTTGTTTTGGAGTCAAAATCCAACCAAATTATTCCCACTTCTATACTTATCTTTGTACGTTGAATTCAACTACAAGTAAGAACTCGTGTAACTGTAATTCCTACGACAACTAACCTTTATAATTTTGAATAGGGTTGACAAGAAAGCTGATAAACTCAGAAGAAATTTGGCAAGAGTTACCATGGCCGATGTTTTGGAGTATGTTGAGGTTACCGAAAAGCTACAGATCAGACCCAATAGAAGACAGGTAAATTACACCTACTATTTTTATCAGTTTGACTTCATCTTGAGAAGCGCAGAGCATCGTTTTTTTTTTTAAATTTGGATGCAAAACTTTTAGTGTCCATCATCTTGTGGTTCTTTTAATATGGCATCGAACTAAGAAGTAGGTACTTGATTTATTATTAATTATAATTTCCAATTAACAGATGTATACACTGCGATTCAAGTTTTTACCCAGAGACGCTTATTCAGAAGACTCCAGTGTAACTCCCAAACAAATTTTGAAGTAAGAAACTTTTTAAAACTGAAAGTTACTTTCATTAAAGTTCAACATATAATATTCGCTTTATATTATATCATATTGTAACGCTATATTATGATTTCGTTTGTATTCCTTGGAACATAACTTTTTTGAAAAAAAGCTTGATATTTTCTGTTGCAGACACTTTGAGAATAAATTCATCAAAATGTTACTAGCCAATATCAAATACAAAAACAAAGGTCTCAAATCTCTCATTCAAAGTGAAGAGAAGAAAGGGAAAGAAAACGACGAGGAGGAAGAAAACGCTGATGAACCGGTACGTATGTTATGAATTTCGTCCATACCCTACAAAATCCATCAATATATGATAAATCAAGGCCATCAATTTGGAAAACTCACAAAAGACAAATAATTTGGCGCAAACCTAGCTGTAGAACAAGAAGTTTGAAAGTATTTAGTGAAATAAATGAATCGTTGACATTTATAACTGATAATATATTATATTATCATTTCTGTAATTTTAACAAATTAGTGACAACAAAAGCTGGTTAGTGTCTGGCTCTGGAAAAACCTCAATTTCTCAAAAAATCAAGGCCTGATTTCGATATTAAATTATTGTAATGTTTGGAATTATATGTGCTTGAGTGAAGTATCACTTTCGGAACATGGCTAAAATCAAATGTTTTTTCTCAAAAGTGTGTTTAGAGTTCTGTTTGGGGGAATTCCTATGGCAGGAGGTTTTTCAAGGTTTGATTCGGCATCTTCCCTGGCCACATGAATGGAAATCGAAAACAATTTTATATCCTCCTAGGTTAAAATTCATCTTACATTTTGTTGTTATGAAAGTTGATTCTATTCATGAATTTCATTACCATCCACTCTCTTTTATCTGAGTATGAATATCCCTCCAAGGTTCAAAGGGTATAACCCACACTCCCTGAGGTTTAATTAAATCGTCCTCGTAGCTCAATCCGATAGAGTGTTGCTACAAAGGGGAAATTTTCTCTTAATAGTAAGAACATGTGTTCGAGTCTGTCAGATATATCAATATTTTTTGGCCGTAAAAATGACAAATCCCTCACGCTTGGGAGAGGTAGCCAATTTGAGGGAACATACCCTGAGACAACCTGGGTGATTTACGTGATTAAATTTCTTGTTTCTCTATACTAAGTACTACTCAATAATTTATTGGAGTACAGGATTATAAAATGGGACATGACTTGGAAAAGGATTTACTATCAATTTCTTCAATTTCTTTGAATGTGCCCAAAATAAAGGTATTATGTGAGGATCAAATAGCTAATCTGATACCTAGATATTCAATATAATTCAATTACAGGTAAGAAGATTCCTCAAGGGTAAGGGTAGCAAACGGTTTGATCGGTACAATTCAACCAGGATATAAATAATGACTATTTGCCGTAAGTTTAATGAGAAAAAGTCTCACCTTGGAGGGAGCTGGGTTGATGAGGCGGGCGGTTTTACTGCTGTCTGTCTCTAGAGTTATCTTGGGGTTCTGTTCACTGTTCCTAATTAAAGTCCCTACGACCAATTCATAAGACTCATTCCTGAGCTATTATTAACTATATGGATAAAAACTTGATAGAACTGGTGAATAGCATAGTTGTTGTCCTAATTGTAAGAATGAAATGTAAATAGGTGCTTCTACTCAACAATATCAATATAATGAAATGACAATGTTATTTTCATCTTTGAACACATAGTGGCTCTTCCCCGATGGAACAGCTTTTTCAATGCAGATCTTCTTTTTTGGTTTTTAAGAAATAACGTCATTATGGCTGAATATAACGAATTGGTCTTATCTTGATATATTAATTGAGACAAGTCTTTTCGGATTTGCCTTCTCACCACCCATTCTAAACATCTGTGATCATATGTGCCCAATATCAAATAATCAAAAATGTACAAGACTCGTGATGTTGACTGCCAATTGCGAAGCCAAACATTCCAATTAAAATACCATACCGATTGGTGTCGTAAGTTCTGTCTAATGTACGACATTGGATTGAAAATGATAAATGCCAGATTTATCGCATTTTTATATTGTTGAAATTTGTCTTTGGCTGAGAAGAGCACCTGTTGCGCCCAATTTCTTCAATGACCCTTGTAGATATCAGTGCTCTCGATAAGTTCTATGTGTAATAAGTTAAAATAAATCTGATTGTTGCCTTTTTATTTCTCAATAGGAGGAAAGAGGATTGAGAAAACGGAGACGTAATGTTCCTGATGCCGATGATGATTCTGAAGAAGAGGATGAAAATGATGATGACGATGCAACAACCCAAAGAAGAAGGTGACCCACCTTGTTAACTTATAATTGTCTTACATTAAACTGTATTTTCTTCTAAATATAACTACCCATATATTTTCTGAATTTAAAAAAGTCAAAATTCCGATATTTCGCTATATTGAGGCTGTTTTTGATATCCTGTGTTTGCTTAACGACTTGGCACCAAATTATGCCGTTCTAACTGAACTTAATTACTTTACTTTTTACTTTTGAAGGCGTGTCCCCTTGTCAGGGGTTGCCTCTAACAGCCTGACGCCAGGATCTGCGGTCTTGCCACTGCTCATCTTCTAAGTTTCGTCTTCGCATAGCGCTGACGATCCCTCCTCTCCATGTCAAGCGTGGGCGACCTCTTCTCCTACGACCCTCAGGCGACCAGTTCAAAAACTTTTTCGGCCAACGGGTGTCAGGCATTCGCCTGAGATGGCCATACCATTCGAGAGCTCTTTTGTCCACTCGATCGACAACAGGTTCTGGTTGAGCAATTATCTCTCGAATGGTTTCATTTCGGACTCTGTCCAACCTGGAAATTCTGCAGCTGCGCCTGAGGCCATCCATTTCCACAGCACAGAGCCTCTGCCGATTCCGCTGGGTCAACGACCAACCCTCCGACCCGTACAACAGTATGCTCTCCACGACAGCGTTCAGAATAAGCCTCTTGGTGCGAAGGTGGACCTCCCTGCTCCACAAAACTCTAACTGAATTTTGTATGCCTTATAATTGGGCGAAAATGAGAAATGCCTGATTGGGAGAAAACTCATTTCAAGTTTTCAATATATATTCGTGAGGTTAAATATAATTTAGATAGAAAAACAGGTTCCACGTTATAATAGAGGAAAATTTGTTCTTTCTGAAACACTGCTGTTTTATTTTTTGGAGGCGGAATCTAGACAGTAGCAGCTGGCAAAGTGGACCCAAATGCCGAACTTGTGCTGCCCTAATTTATGGAAAAACGTATCCTTAATCAAACAAACCAGGACATCTAAAAGAATTAGGGAATGCTAAAAATCGATTATAATGCTGAAAACTATATAAAGCTGAGAAAAAATTCAAAATGTCTATTGTTTGGGGCGGAAAGAAAAAGTCTGTGGCCTGTGGCTTTCACCTCTCGCCTGTGGACATGCTTGACAATCCAGGGGCCTCCAAACACGCAGATTTCTCCATCCTCGTGAAATTTTGTCCAACCTGCGGGTTTTCCCAACAGGTTTGGCCTGTACTTGTGTGGACGACCCACGCCCCAAATATCGAAGGGTTCGGCTTGTGAGTCCGGCCTCCCTCAAAAGTTCTGGGAGGTTTGGCCTGTGGGTATTGTCTTCTGAAAAACCTGCTTGTATACGGCTAGCAATTTCTTGCAGACTAATTAGTGAACACACATCCCCAACTGCCATATTTATCTGAACCCAAGGATATTTTTCTACGTTATTTAACCGTCTCTACAATTTAGTTGTATCAATACAAAGCAAAAAGTCTGACATGCGTTTTGATTCAGGGCCCGGCACAACGAAGAACACCAGTATTCGGATTTGGAAGATGAAGACGAGGATGTCCGACAAGAGATAGAAGGGACTAAACCTAAATCCAAAAAGGATGGCGAAGAAAGTGATCAAGAAGAAAGCTCCTCTAAAAAGGTAAAGACGACTTGAGGTTACGTGTCAGGGCGACTGAACAAAATAAGAAGCTGTTGGGGAGGTCTCATGCTGTACCTAGCTGGTTTCTATTAGAAAGTTGGAACAGTTGAGGCTCCACAGACCTAATACATGTGGGCTGGCAGGTGTTTGCCAGTAATACTGGACATTTTGTGATGAAATAGATTATTCCTGTTCTTTAACTGTTATTATCATTATCAGTCATCAACATTCATTTTCCATTTCAGCACGTGACAGAAAAAGAAGAAGGTGATAGAAAAGTTCAAGTTACGTCGTTAAATAATGTAGTCTCTTACACGTAAGTATTCGCAAGTTCTTCTTCTTATCATTTCATTATTTTCAATGATGAACCTTTATAATCGACTTGGGAAAACGAAGATAACCCCTCTCTAAATTTGGTGGTTTTCGTATCTGAATGCTTTGATTCCAAAAAACGAAATGAAAAAATCCGTCCACCTGTAGCTTTTCTCAAAAATAACTCATTAAAAGTTCAGGAAACTTGAGTCAAAAATCACATGATGATCCTGAATTTTCGGTACCATTTTACGGTTGGCACTGAAGGGTAAAATTGAAGGGGTTAATTTTGAGCTTGTACATCCTGGAGAACTACTAGCGACATTTGCAGATGATACAGCTGTCTTAGCAGTCGGTGAAACGAATCATGCAACAATTCCTGAAATAAGAAGATCTATTAAGCAAATCCAAGACTGGACATCAAAGTGGAAGATCAGGATAAATGAAACAAAATCAAGTTGACTTTACCAACCGCAAGCTCGACTACATTCCGGTCTATCTCAATGGCAAGACCATACCGCTCGCCAATGAGGCCAAGTATCTGGGCATGACCCTGGATGCTAAGTTGCGATGGAAGACGCATGTCAAGAATAAAAAAGCAGAACTGGTTCTCAACTTCAGAAAAATGTACTGGTTAATGGGTCGGCACTCCAAGATGTCAATCCAGAACAAATTAACATTGTACAAACAAGTCCTCAAACCAGTCTGGACTTATAGAGTACAGTTGTGGGGCTGTAAAGTAATCGCGACATTTTACAGCGGTTTCAAAACAATGTACTTAGGTGTGTTGTTGATGCATACCGGTACACTCAAAATGTTCGACCCCATAAACTACGACCACCGAATCATTTGATTATTAAGAGATTCCTTTAGTTATTGAACCCCCAAAACCATTCAAAACATTTCAATGAAAGTCAGATATGCCATTTGATAACTCACATCCTATTCATCAATCTAGAGGTGTCAATAAATATTAAAATAGTTATCTCCATAGTTGTAGAAAGGGAAACATGTGATGTTTTTGATTTAATTTTTTTAATTTGCAACGCCTCATCTGAAAATTATGTGAATTGAGCAATTTCTTATTTTCAGTTTTGATACCGTGAATCAACAATGGTGCGAAGTTACTTTGGCGTATCCAACAGTAGATGGCAGAATAGATTTCTCTACCAAACTGAAGGTCTTGGCCGCTCAATCTGTGATTCGAGAAGTTAAGGGTAAGTACTACAAAAACAACAAGAAGAAACGAAATTCGCAATCGTGCATTTTTTTAGCAGTTTTATGTGTGTTCTTTTATACATTTTTTTAAATCTCACACCTTTATGGCTCATATTTTTTTCTAAATGATAATCTGATAATAAAATTACCACTATAGACTCGAGTGAGATCATTTATCGTGTTTTTATCCTTAATTTTAATGTTATTAAAAAGTTGAATTTGTTGTTGTGTGCACGCTTTTTAATCTTTTAATTCGAGCAGTACCTGTGGGAAGCGGGTAGAATGAAAGTGGACAACGAATGTACGGTAGAGGCTGCTATGGAAGATCTTACAATTCCTACTCAGCTAATTCTTCAATGGAATTCTCCTCCTATACATCATTTTGTATTTTTCTTCTGCATCCCTCCTAAAATACCCTGGGAAAGCCTGCTAATATGATTCCTGTCGAAGCCTTTCCAGTGTGTACTAGCAGCTGTAGTAACAAAAGTTTGAGAACTAAATCAATCAGTTGTGAAGGATAGCGCCGATAATTAAGTAGATGGAAAATTCTATACGTCTTGCACTGAAATTCGCTGATCCTTTTTAAGACCACTCTCGTCAAAATTTTAACTGGGCAGTTTAGCCGAATATGGGAAATATCTACGTTTACAGATATAGAATAATTAAAAAAATTAGCTCCTAGAAGGTGGAGGGGGTACACCATTAAATTAAATCCAAAGAACTAAATAATTAAAGTGAGGAGGATCCCAGGTTTTCCTGATGCTGGCTCTAGGGATTTGAGAAGTTGTGGAAGAAGGAAAAGAGAGAGAGAGAGATGTAAGGGAGTGCCCCTATCAAAAGACCACCAGTTGAGGTAAGAGCCCAAAGGATGCTGATGGTGATACCACGGAGCACTCCTGCCAAGGCGCCCTATCCGAGGAACTCCGTGGCACTTTTCTTACCACTTTCTACTTAGATACATACACATACTCGTACTTACGTAGACAGAAAGAAACTTTCGTATTTAGTTTTATGCGTAAGGATTTAGTTTATTACATGGAAGAGAAGGAAGGTTCACTTCAAGCTTTGTATTTCCCTGATACAAGGAGTACCTGTGGGAAGCACTTGGAACTTAGGTAGTGTGATCGGTGTTCCATATTGGAAGATCTCACCTCTGCATTTAATTTCCAAAAGCTTAGGTCGGTCCCCACTATTCACCAAGTGCCACGGTAGCTTCTTCAGCATTCCATGTTCAAATCCGAGTGTCAGTAGCAATAGCTTTTTTTTTTTGTATTGCACGTTTCAACACTATATTTAGTTGAAACGTACACCTGTTGATTGGAAAATGTGCTAACATTCAGTTCAAGGTGCCTCCTATACAATGCTGTAGAAACGGGAAATTTTCTCGTCACACCAATTTATATTGAGTGAACTTTCCTTCTTTTCTTCCTTTTCCACACTCTTGCAGTGTACCCTCGATGTGTGTGATCTTCAATGTTGAATAACAATGGCATCCTCTCGCGAAGTATCCTAGCACAGCACCTCACTCTCCTCCATAGTCCCACGTAGGCCTCACTGTCTGATGATGAATGGCAGAGTGACAACTGGATGATTAATGGGGTTATTCGTTTCCATTTGACTTGGGTTCCAAAACCCGCTTTGAAGTTAGGCGAGGTGAGGTTAACAGGAACAAAGCAGGCCATCCAACCCCAAGAAACCACTTCCACATACTCGCTCCTCAGTTTTCTCTGCTAGAGTCAGGAGATGCCTATAGATGGAGCGCGAAAAATAGTCTGCCAAGTTCGGTGTAGCTCATAGCTAGTCTAGGCGGTGGAATCTACACCCAATTTTCTTGGCATAATAAACCATTCATAGAGTTCTTTGATTGTTGAATCTTTATGACCAACTTCCTCATTTGCAAAGCTAGTTAAGCTGTTGGGTTTTCTTTAGTAAGTTCATGCATTCGATCTGTATAATAATATAGGTTTACATCCTATCATGAGGAGGCCAAGGCCCTCTAGAGGGCTGTCGTGCCGTGGAAAGAAGATTGCATCCTATCATACTTTTCAAGTTCCTGAACTTAAGGTTATGGTTCGTCTGGTTTTTCCCCCAGAATTCTCAAGTTCTCAAACAAAGTTTTTAAACTTTATCATTACCTGCACGGATTGACATCATTGTTTCAATGCACAGGTATACGAAAAGCTTTCCTGCCAACAACTTCAAGTGGTGAAAAAATGCTCAAGACTGACGGAAAAAACCTGATGGAAATGTATAACTACGCTCATCTCCTAGATGTGGACAGGTTAGTAGTTGCTAATGAACAACTTGTTTTCATTCTACTCCATGGGTAATTTCATTGCAATGTTGATTACCCCATGGGTTAAACATTTGCGTCTATTTACTTTTAATGAAAATGGATTCCATCTGTAGAATGTAGACTCCTTCAAACTAGTTAACTAAGGCAGTTTCAGGGGTTTATGGTGGATTCAGCCCGAAAGAAAAAAAACTGTTCGTAGAATCCGCAATATTTTATTATGGATGCTTCGAGTCACCGTAAGATCCATCTTTATCTGTTCTAAATTTCATCATTTTAAATTTACGGCACACTATCGTCAGACAACAAAGCCTCTAATCCTTCCTTTTTTATATGATTTGTGGGTTTGCCTTGAAAATAAGCTGAAATATCAGTAGGGAAATGTTATGAGTGCTAAGAAACAGTTTCTCTCCTGGCTGAATACCCATAATGGAAACCTAAATATAATAGCAACATACAGCAAATAATTTTGAACAACTTTTTTTTTCTCCGAAATCAGATAATGATCTCGAAACGTCTTGTTGAAGCTACTGTGGTTATTACACCATGTAAAACATTCACTCTTTGATTAAACATCCCCCAAATTGAGTCAGACCAAACGCAAATCTGGTGTTCTAATCCACAAAACTGTTCAACTTCAACTAATGTCAATTGTGAACGCTAATCATGCAACTGGTGGAACGAACACAATAAGTGTAGATTTAAACATAATCCAATACCTCATGAGGTTGATTTGAAGCTGAACTACCAACTAATTAATAACAAAACTGAACCTTCAAATGTTATGTTGAAGGAGTAAAACACACAGTCGAAGAGATTTGATTAAAACTGCAGAATAGCTCAATCCGTTAGAGTGTTGCAGCTAAAGGGAATGTTCCCATAGTAATAAGGACACGAATTCGAACTCAGTCAGAGGTATCGATATTTTTGGGCGGTAACGCAACTTATCCTTCTGTAGTTGACATTTTAGTAAAGTAAACGTAAAGGAATTAGTAAAGAGCCTTCTTGAGGCAAAAGTTACTGGAGAGATCGTCCAAGGCAGCCGAAACATATCCATCACGTAGCTTGGAGTATCTTGTGGCTTGATGCGTGTACACTTTCTGCAATTGTCTCTTGAAGTTGGTGTTCTCTATGACTGCATAGAATGCCTCTTGCAATTGTAGAATACCAAGCAACAGGGTGGGGTTAGCGTTCTTTTCTTGATGTTATTGATATTTTCACGTATGTAGGTCTAATTCATTTTACAGAAAGTCTTATTCAATTCGTGGAAGGTTTAATTCGAAGTGTGAATGCAATTATTGCATTTTTAATTTTCAGATTGTATACTAACGACATTCATGCTGTAGCAGAAACTTATGGGATTGAAGCAGCTGCCAAAGTAATTGTGAAGGAAATCCAAGGAGTGTTCGAGGTTTGATTTTCTGTGATCTCTCTGTCCTTGCCAATAATTAGCATTACGTGTTCTATAGAAATATTTAGATTAAATCACTTCTGGAATCTAAATCATGTGAGCATTTCTTACCGTAGGTGTATGGCATCACAGTGGACCCCAGGCATCTAACGCTTGTAGCTGACTATATGACTTTTGATGGTACCTATCGCGCACTGAATAGAGTGGGGATGGAAGGTGGAGCCTCACCTCTCCAGCAAATGTCATTCGAAGCATCTCTCAGTAAGTCATAATATATCATAACCTAAGAAACCATGTGTGTACTACAGTTTATGCTCCTAGCTTTCATTGAAAAGACTTAATACATTAATTGGTACAAAAATAAGCCAGGTAGGTAGCAACCATGAGGTCAAATTGAAACGCTGAATAAAGATGATGTGCTTGAGTATGTCAATGGAAGACATAGACGTCATTGAAGGAAATCCAGATTCCATCAAAGAAGTAGATGATTGGGATTACGACGACTTTAAGGCACGAGCAGACATAAGTTTAGCAGTATGTCCTTCGAATCAAATCAAACAAGTAGAAGATTGTATTACATGTTGAGAATAATGGTTAAAGCTAGAAAGTGCATAGCAATCTAAAGATCCAACTAGAAAAGCTACCTTATTAAAACAATTAATATTACAGAGAATGAAGGATGGCGGCAGGGATCATCTTCCAACATTTTTTTGACGGTGTAGATAAATTAAAAATGATGAAAGTAACAATACACCCGGACATGTTTGCCGCAATATTTCGACACAGCCTCCCATATAGTTATAGTAACTGTAAGGTTTGGGGGCTCCCTCTCAATTTCGAGCTTTGTTATGCTCGGAGCTGAATCTTATCCCCACTTGTCTATATTACTAACAACCAGAACCCAATACCCATGTGCGGAAGAACGGATTTTTATTATAAGTTCTAAGGCCTCTGGCCCATAAGGCAGACAGAGTATGCAGGTTTTGAATCTGGGCAACTTGTAACGTGAGATGACACATTTTGAAGAACAGGTTATAAAAATATTTGCTGTACAACTATTGCTACAATTCTAAACCAACCCATTATTTTTTAAATTTTGCAGTGTTCCTCCGATCATCTGTACTTCGCTCAAAGAAAGACGACCTTCTCTCCCCTTCTGCTCGCCTCATGTTGGGCCGCCCTGTGAAAAGTGGAACTTCCAGCTTCAATTTATTGTACTCGTTGGGCGATGGAATCAAATTTTGAATCGTCTATTCCTGTCAGTAATTTTACCTAATTCAACCACACTAGGTTAAAATCAACTTACGTGGCCATAGGGCATCCTTCGAGCTGTTCACAACTGAATAGATAGCTTCAAGGAGGAATTCAAATAATGTACATACATTGATACTTGTTATTTGTTCCGAGGGTGAAACAATTTACAGTAATGTTTAGGCTGTGAATAAGTTCAGTTCAATTAAAAGAACTTCTGTTTTTATTGGTCGTTTATTACAAACCCCCTACCTGATTTATGTGTGTACCGTTTAGATGTGATGTTGTGCAAAATTCTTGTATGTTTGGGCTGTCAAAAGGTTGAAGAATAAATTTTCGGTGTAAAAGATGAATTACCTAACGTCTAGGCTTTATAAAACGGAATCAGTCATAATGAACATAGACACGAGGATGGAAACGAGTAAAATACACTTTTTGGTGACTACGTTGATAGTCAAGAATGGTTAAAAGCATCGGGTGTTGAGTTTATCATGACATTCTCAACCTCATTAGAGCTGAACCAAGTCTTTGAGGTTCGAAGGAGCTCGATAATTTTTTGAACTTCTCTGTTGTCAAGACTTCGTCACATCGTCTTGCGTGGTTGATGCTGGTGAATCAACAGGTGGTTAAAGAGGACCTGTGCTGCTTTGCAGGGGTCCTGAGGGGAGTTGAGTTGAACCTTGCTCATATTGAGGAGGCTTGGATGTGTTGGACGTTGAAGGGAGAGTGGTTTTGTAACATTGTGTCAACTCGCAAAGCGTCAGGATGATTTGGTAGACTAGACTAATGTCTCCAGCCGGAGCTAGATATCTCGTAGATACGGTTGTTTCCCGAACATTTGGAAAGCGAATGAGCACATACCCCTGATTACCATAGATGAAAGTGACTTCTACGATTGGGTCATACTTCGACTTGCAATTCCTTGCCTTCCTTAGTAGAACAGGTCTAGGAAACAGCAGCCAGGATGCCATGCCATTATTGAAAATAAATCAAAAGAGAAACGTTCTTATATAGATGAACCCTCAAGAATCCAAAAGTCTTTAAAATACTGTTGTAGGTGAATAAAATGGAAAATTAAACCTGTGCTTGGCCAGGCAGCCACCTAGTTGGGCTCTAACCCTAGCATGGCTACTTGGGTCTTACTCATGAAGCCATTACCTTTAGCATCATTGATGTTTATTGTCACTGCCTTAATTCTTTTTTCATAGGTCTTTCTTCTAAGTTTGACATCGACTGGGATAAATGAATTGATTTGTGTCTTTGAATTTCATCGCTTTCCAATCGATGGCAATTCAGGCAATAACGCTCAGCCTGTTTTGGAACAAATTGTTGGTTACTCGATTCGACACATGTGTTGAAAACAATAACTGCAAATCAGTATGCCTCTAGTATTCCTGTACTGAGGAGAAACATGAGAATTACCATTCCTTAGGAATCTTTGGGCTGTTGTGATAGTAAGAGTAGAAAATCAGTACCAATTCTGATTTGAGAGCAGTTTATTAGAAGGCAAATACTAGGTACTCTAGGATCTTATCACAATACTAAAATAAATTATCACAGATTTGCATTTGAATAAATAACTTAATGAGCAAATACATGCCTAATAAGTAAATCATCAGTCATGTAGATTAATGAAGAATACGTTCGATCTTGCTGGTAATGAAGTCAAGAATATGTTTGTTGATTCTACCAAAGTTTCCAATAACGCAATCATAGGATTAATGAGTTATCGTTGTCCATCTTCATCTTCCATAAACTCTGATAGTAAAGTCGAGACCGTGACTTCTCTGAGACTTGAGATGGAAAGCCACGTTGTTGTCACCAACACCGCCATTGGTCAGATAAGCGCATCCACCGTTGCCGTTGGTGTATCCGTCAATCACTTCGATGTAGTTGATGACCTTTGAAAGTTGGCCAGAGTTGGAATCAGCGCTCACTTTCCTCAGCCAGTGGCCTTCTTTCTTGGGGTGGTCCATGAACACCAACCTGTGAGTAAGGGACGAATTAATACCAGAGTTTCTTTGGTGAAGTGATATGGTCAAATATTGTTCAATTGACACTGTTTGATGGTAGAGATCTCTGAGTAGGAACTTAGTAAATAGATGCATAGCCAGAGATGAAAGAAATTGAAGGATTATCAATGATTCCAGTACCTAAAGCAAATGTCTACTTTAACAAGACATTTGTGTTAATGGATGCTCCATTGGTAACCCTTGACTCGTATTGTTATGTTCAAGGACAATAACCCACAGTCGAAGAGGTTTGATTAAATTGGCCTCGTAGCTCTCCCCGTAAAGGTGGGTCAACACGAAGCGCACCTACTTGCACTCCAGGCTTGCATCTTGTAAGTAAGCCCCTCATCGCGAGGTCACTCTCCCACAGGAGACTTGAGTGTTGGTATCTAGTCCTAACAAGACATCGCTTGCAGTTCCATATGGAGACTGACTCGATCAAAAACATTAACCGTTGACTCAGTCGAAGAGGTTTGAAGTTCGCGTATCAGTCATCGTTTGACACTCTATGAACTGTTTGTGGAACTAAACGCTGTGTAAATCTTCTGAGAGGTGCGTCATGTACCTATCAGCATCGTTTTCACCGTTTGAAGTGATTTGGTTTGAAAAACCCATGATGGATGTGAATCAAATAGCGCTAGATGTTAGCATCAGATAATCATTACAACCTTTTTCAAGTGCAGTCTGACTCACCCTTCCATGCGAGGAAATGCGTTTTTTTGTAAACATTAATGCGAGGATGAGTTTTGGTTCAGGTGTTGAGTGGAAAGCGAGATTCGGTGCTCGAGTAGGTGCGATTCGTCTAAATCCATCTTCAGAGTGTTTTAACTAAAGCGAAATTTCCCCTTAGTATTATAGAAACAAGTTCGAATTCAGTCCACCAACAGTTTTGGGACATTGCAACATTATGATTCAGCGATGTTTTATTTCATACGGATTTTATTACACAGTTTTATGAACTAATACGGATTTAATTCAACGTAAGCTTCTCACGATCTACAAACAAAAATGGAAAGTAATTGGAGAATGAACTCGAGACGATAGTCAATAATTTGCTTCGTATTTGAATCAGCAATAACTACTCTTGAAACCCGACGTCAATGGCCAAATTCGGATACGATTTTGTCAATTAAAGTACATTGCTTGTATTGGCAAGTGGGGAGGTTTTATTTATTCCAGAGAACTTTGTAAATACCATTTACAAAAAGAAAATTCCTGTGAGTTTCATTGTTGGACATTTGGGAAAAGTGATCATTTGTATAAGTAAATTGCGTATTTCAAGCCTCCAGATGATCCCTGAGGAATTTGGCTGATCTTGGATTAATGGTACTTACTGGTTTGGTAAAGGAACCGTAGTAGTTCTTAGGTAATGCTTCTAACAACAGTACTCCGTTCTACCTACTGGAATAGCAAGGTTGGAGCACATATGATGGTATATTAATATCATTTTCCCGGATTAAAGGTAGCATCTGCGCGAACGTGAAATTCTTAAGACAAGTATCGGTGTTCATCCGATTTTGATCAAACACAGCACTGTGTAACTACTTTGTAACATGTCTTTTGATGAATAAACTCTCTCTCTCTCTCGAATTTTCAGAAATTTTACAGATTTGAGTCTGATTGTCCACTATAAGCTCCATAACCGTCAAAAGCCCCTCTGCAGTTCCAAAACGTATATATTAGATATGCAAATTCATCTTGACTAAATGACCCAATTCATCTTGTAAAACCTGGAAGTTCCCTGTGGATTAAACGATTCATAAATCCATTTGCATTCCGCCGTTAGCAAATCATATAGGAACTTGATCGAAAAAAATGTATTCATCACGTTACTTGGAAGCTATGCGTCTAATGAGTACAAAGATACTTCGGTCCACACCCAAGTTCTCAGACAATTTTGTATAGCTTGATGTTATTTATAAACAAATCTTGGGATTATGTAGTTTTTTACTTAAAAGGCAAATGGTCAAGACTAAAAAACAATATGGGAAGAATTTCAACTTATCGTTTCTACTTACTGGTCGCCCCAAGCCCGCTGACCCATGAAGACGTTATGGCTCTTGTTATTTCCGCAGTCAATGGCAACTGCTGGGTGAGGTGCGGAAATAGCCAACAATACGGCAACCAACAGCCCGCTCGTCATGGCAATGCAAAGACGCTCCATGCTGTCTAGCGATCTCTAGATGTTTGCTCTCAAAAGACTGGGATACCCACTACCTATCTCACACCTCGAGGTACAATTTATATTCCTTTATCTCGAATGTGTTACGTTTCTTCAAATGTCTTCAAGAGCTCAACGTTCGTTTCCTACGAAACGCATCAGCTGTTCAAACACTACATAAAACAGGATGCAAACAAAACGATGACTGAGTACCTTTTAATAGAATATGAGTTTGTACGTTTACCTCTTGATCATTGACATTTTTCGAGAGCGGGCTCTTCTCATATCTGAAATTCGCCGATAAAGGAGTATTGTTTAGCAATTTTTTTTTCGAGAGAGAAAAAACATTTATTGATCATTATATGGGGTGGATCATTATGGTTGTTTAGCAATTAATTATTGTGTAATTAGAATATTGATGGTTCTTGTTTAGCCCGTACAGCAGGTTGCACGAAATGCATTTACCTTATGATGTCAAAGCCAATGCAGCCATTTTAAACAAGGGGAGCCTTTCTGCGATTGTGACAAAACCTTTACAGAGTTTCGTTATAAAAATGGATCGACACGTATTTTACCGTTACAATTCCTATAAACCTCATGTCAGTGTCTCTCGGTTTTTGTTCGTTGAGCATATAAACAAATTTATTGTATTAATTTTGTAACAGCGAGGAAGCCAAGGTTAAAAATCAAGTATACTAAACAACGAAACTTCAAAACAAAAGAAGAGAATTAACACTTGATCTTTTTTATATTTTCGTTCAGTGGTAATATTACCTACTCCTTAAAAATGATACAATCATTTTGGGAAAACGTTCGTCTTTTTATATTATTGCATTACCACTACATTGAACATGAATCTCGAGCTAATAGGGAAAGGATATCAAATTTAACTGGCTAAGTGACATTAGAGGAAAAACAATGGATCATTCAAACCTTATTATGGAAACATTTCGGTTAGAAAAATTCAATCATCTAGGGGTTTCAAGTAGGTTTTAAAAATAAAAATGATCTCAAAGCTTCACTAGGTTCTCCAGAAGGTAAAAGTGGTGTTTTAAAACGTGAATGCTCTTGCGGACTCGAATATTGTGGGCAGACAGGCAGACAATTTAGGGATGGAATAAACGAATATCAAAAAGATTATAGGGATATCAAGGGAGAGTCAGCAAATCACAGCTGGTAGTCGTCAGTATCATTCTCTCTAATATTTTCGAAAAGGGAATCATATCAATTGCTGACCGCCACCAAGTATTTCAGAATATTCTGGCCTTCCTGGTACTACAATCAAACGCAGTCTAATTTTTGCAACAAACCTCATAAAGCTTTCTGTCGCCATTTTACCCGTAAGACGTTTGGGCAGATTGTACAATAGTTGTACAGACAATTATTGCAATTTTTTAAAGAAAAATCTGTAGCAGTTCCTGGAACTGCTACGCGAACCGATACTTCATCGGCTCCGCCTCCGCGGCGCTCTCCCAAGAGGCGCGTTGTGAGATCAATTGATTCCTAGCCGTCTCATAACTGGTAAGTCCCCTTTCCATTATTTGCGGTTCCTTAATACAACCCAAATTCTCTCTTGATTTCATATCGGATCTATATCAGATTCAATAAATCTATATAAACTCCAATCCGATTTGTTATTCATTAAAAATACCCAATTCACCATTAATTTATATTTTCAAGTTTAAATTATTGAAATAGTAAATTAGGTTTTTGGGGTAGAAATAAGTGTTAATTATCATAGATAATTCCAACACTATCAAATCCCAAAACTTATTGACCCATCAATCATCGTAGGTACTACGATCAACAACAACAAGTAACATAAGTAACAAACAACAACATAAGTATTTTTCCACGACATCTTTCTTACTGATTGTTACACCCAATAGTACAGAACGATAATTTTTGCATATCTTTCAGTTCAATATTTCTTATAACTTTAATATCAATTGTCGTTTTTTGGATCTATCTAATGAGGGAAAAAACATTCATAGAATTTTTCGAAAGTTATAATCATTGACAATCATTCTAAACGATTTCTGGATTTAAACATTTTTCATAAGTAAATGAACCCTTATTTTTCATTTGGGTATCTTGGAACACAGTTTTGAAAAAATCTTGCACTTCAAAAGGATGAGTTTGTTTTTGTGTAATATCTCTTTGTGATCTCAATTAACTCCACAATTTGTTTCAAAAATGTAGTAAAAAATCATCAAAAATGGAGGAAACGGCTATTTATTATTGATAGTTGAAGAAAATATTATTTTCTTGGTAACGTCTGATTTGTAAGACTCAACTTTTCAAGGGCTGGCTACACTTGTGAAACATCGAAAAAAACACCATTGCAAACTCGGACAAGATAGTCTTTTTTCAGGAGTGATATTACAAGCTTGACTAGAATAATCTTGAAGCTAAGGTGATGAATGACTAAACTTACACCAATCTCAAACGCATTGCTAACCCGTCCGTGACGAAATGGTTCCGAACCACCGAACCATATCTAGTTGAGAGGCATTAAAATCTTGATGGACAATAAGTAGTTTACATTTTTTAAATTTCTGAGGAGTGAGTTCAGTTCTATACCTTGTTTATATCTTACACCTCCTAACTCAATGGTGGTAACATATTGAGATTTAATAGCGAAATATTTGAATAGCCTTAAACATAAAATGGGGCGAGTTTATTGGGCCATGGCGTGTGGGGTCGGGGTTTCCATGATAGTAGCTGTACTATTCCCCAACCCCGTGGTGGCAATTGAATGCGGTAACAATAAGAGTCACAATGTTTTCATGGGAACGAAAACAGTCACAGATAAGTGAGTGAACAACTATTTTCCTTTTACTTTTACTCGATTTGACTATACCAATGATTCGTGTACTTACATTTCAGATTGCTATTCATGGACAAAGTTTCAAAACAAGGTATGTTTTTCTTGACAACGAGTCAAGACGTGGATTCTGGTACGCTCCCTCAAAACATCACATACATAGAAGTGATAGATGGAAACATTGATGGCAAAGGAGGATGTGCCTACCTCTCCAACGGCGGTGTGGGCAACAACAATGCGTCATTCCACCTAAAATCCCAGAGTGGCGGTGGTCTCAATTTCACTGTCAAGATATACGGAAGACTTCAGCTGTAGATTTAAGCTATTATCCCCCAAAATTGTACTGTTATCTGTTTGAAAGATAAATCAAGAATTTCATATCAGTTGGTATGTCATAAATCCAAAGTGGAATCAGGCAACTCATGTATCGATACACTCCAACACAGATTCATGAGAATCGAGCGTAGATTAAAAAGTGATAAGACAAAACTATCTGCTACAATTTTGTCCAATTACATTTATTTGTTATGCAAATCTTCCAATTCATTATCGCTTCCAAGGAAACACCCACGATTGAAGAGGTTAGAAGTTGGCCTTCTTGGCTGAGGGGTGTGTATAGCGACCTTTAAAAAGGCAAGGCAAGGACAGTCGAAGTGGTTGAAAGTTGCTTCTTTAGAAGCCATCACTTCCAAGTCTAATGCAGTTACAGAACCACAACCCATATCAGAATAAATTGAATGCAGCAACTGCCTCTACTAGAAACCAAGTGTAGTTGCTGAGGATAATTCCTCCACCAGGGGAAATATTATCAGGCTATTCCATACATCCTTTCATTTAGGAATGAGGCCTCCTGGATGCTTGAGGTATTCCCTTTAGAGAAACGGATGGTTTTTCTATTATAGTGCACTATTTCTAGGATTTCTGATTCATGGATCAAGTTAACTCTACTGGCCTTTTGTCAAATAGGTAGTACTTCACTGGGTGGATGATTGGCTTCCTTAGCTGAGGGGGTTTAGAAGACTAGACTTTTTTTTTTTTTTTTTTAATACAAACCACTGAGGCCCTGGTGGGCCTATTGTGGCTGGAGAAGAAGGTCGTTACCTCCAACTCCTTCCTTGGCACATTTGACTGCCTGACCTGGGCACCGTGCCAAACCAAGCACTATATGCCCAGTGTACAGCACTTGCACCCATCGTCAGGAACTGCCTGGGACCCAAGCACTAACTGCTTGGTAATTACTGGGTAGGCATTGACATGCCAGTCTGCTGTGACAACCTAATGTCATCGACCCCACGTTTTGGCGAATGAGAGGAGAGTCTCAATCTCTCCCGTTTTAATAACCCGAGGATCAATGGAAGCCTATCCCCAGGTTAGAAAACACTGTTTTGCCAGCACAGGGCAGTGGCAGATCACATGACACGCAGTCTCATCCTCTCCCTCACAGAACCGTTAGAGTCTGGTGTCAGATTTGCCCATTTTGTGGAGATGGTATCTAAGTGGACAGTTTCCGTTACTATACGTATCTCCCTTCTACCTAGGCTGAGCAGCTCGTTAGCTTGCTTCTCAGCAACTCCTTGATCATCCTGACATCTCGCTCCCACCAACCACCCCACCAGGGCGCCGTGGGTGGGTTGAACCTCCACTCTATCTGCTGGGAATCTGAAAACGAGGAAATTTCCTCCCAATTAACAAATGACAACAATAAAAATAGTACATCTGGTAACTCTAGTCGTGGATGAATAACTATAGAAGCAATCACATTCAAGTCCAATTCAGTTATAGAACCAAAGTTCATCCCAGGAAAAATTAACTGCCCAACTACCAATACTTCTCTAGATAAGATTCATAGGAAACCAATTGCTCAATTGCTATTGAAATTCTTCCGTTAAGGGAAATAAAATCAGGCGATTCCATATCTATTATTTATCGAATTTGTGATTCACGGATCAAGTTATCTCTACTAGCCTTCAGTCAAATATCAGTGAATTTAAATTGTAAAAGCACTTAAATGGACACATTTTGATAGTTGGTAGAATGAGTCATTCACAACAGCACACAATAAAGCGTATTTCATAGGATATGATGTAATTTTTTCGTAACTCCACAATTTGCTTTACCTTCATGACAAATGATGTGAAATTTACCCAATGACTTTCTTTACTGACTAACTGTTCAGACAGATGAACGCAATAGAAATTTCGTTCAAAGGGTTCGGCAGGCAATATATTTGAACAGGTGTTCCACAAACGGCCAATTAAGAGATCGGCAAAGAAAATTACTATAAAAACCGTCTACCGCGTTGAACAATCGGTTTGATCACAGCTGAGGCAAACGGCATTCACTTCTCGTAACATCTGCAGATCAGCAACATGGAACGCGTTTTCATGGCTATGGCGGGCGGAGCAATGGTTGCAGTCCTTATGGCTATATTGGTTCCCAACCCAACTGTAGCCATCGATTGCGGGAAGAACAAGAGCCACAACATTTTCATGGGCGTTCGAGTACATGGTGATTCGTGAGTAAATTGCAATAATATATATTTAAATTAGCTCTCCACTGTTACATTACAAAACTTCGAAATCCTTGTTTCACTTGAGGAATTGTCAGAGTTAGGCCCAATCCAGTTGCTGGAAAACATAAATAATTTTTCGGATGCTTCTGGCAAATTTAAGGAATTCTTCTGGGAAAAGGTGGCAAATCATTCTATTGATCAAATTCATTCCTTTTACGGCATAGTTCTACGGTAGGAATCGTGAAGGTGTAGTTACAGTTTTTTGGTATATGTATCTAACGTCACAGATACCTTTATAGGTACTGTGAGTGTACCCTAAATCCGCAGATATAGATACTTGCCGTATCTAAACTAACTACAGATACAATTAGCTGTAACTGTTATAGTAACTCTATCTGTAGTTACATTTTCGGAAACAATAATTAAAATCGTCCTAATTTGACTGTAATTCGCAAAAATTGACCTCCACAGCACAGCTAGGAATCTACTGATATCAAATTTTGGAATCTACTGAATGTGTAACATTCCAGTCATGCAGCATGTTAGGGTTGGCAATCGATTTCCACAAAAAATCGATGTTTAACCAACGATTTTTTACAATAGATTTTCATGGGTCGATTTTTGTCAACGATTAATCGATTTTCTGTGAGGTTAAATCGATTTTTATGAATGGCAAGTTCAGGAATGTTATTAAGACCAGTCCACATGCTCACGCTGTTTGCACAAACCGGCTTGTGCAAGCCGTCTGGTACCATGGGGGTATCAGATTTTGGGTTTCCCCATGGTAATCATAGGGATCGTTACATGGTAGTCAAAAATTACACTTCATGGACTCCTGGACTGCTAACGAAATTCTTGCTTTCAAAAACTAAAATATGGATACTAACTGCAGTTTATGGGGTTGAAAATAAAAGGGTTTGGAATATTATTGGACTGTGCCTTAGAGGGAAAACGTGATACCATGGTGATCAGGTGAATAAAAATATGCACTCATCCCGCAAGTCACGTCGAACTCTGACGGCCAACTGACAAATGCTAACACGTCAGTTTTTGGTTAGGTTTCAAGAGCAGCGTTCCCAAATCAAGACCAGAGACTTTCCCGCACCAAATCCCCTATCAGGGCTGGTGGGAGATTTTTATTCTTTGACCCACGGGGATCAAAAAATTTCCAGGGACAAAGTTCTTTCTCACTTCTGTCCAATCAACCATACCTTGCAAGCCGCAAACTACTTCCAATTGCTGCAGAAATCGATTGGCTTCAAGAAAAAATCATGGAGATGTCTCACGAGTGATAAGGATGTCGTTTTCAGGGAAAAGCATCTGTCAATATTAGATGGGAACACCCACGGTAATCCAGCCTCTTTTTGAATCATGTTCTGGTAGAGCAGAGCACAGTAAAGATATCCTGAAAGCCAGGAGCTAAAAACTCAACTTCTTGCCAGATGGCGGGCGAGGCACATTCAATTTGCCCTTTTTGTGAGAATCACCCAGAGAGTCCAAGGCTAAAGGATGTTCCATGCTTTAAAAAAAAAAAAAAAAACACTAAAGGTTCTTATTCTGGAAACTCGATTTTTCAATATTTCAGCCCTATTATTCGACTTGGTGGCTAATTTCATTTCTAATTGAGCTACCGTGCTGAAACATAAATGTGGAGCTTTTTATGATATCTTTTTTCGGAATTACATGATATTTAGGGACGAAGGGGTGAGTTTAGGTAATGCACCATAGACTACATCTAATATAGATAGATCAGTTGTTTACGTAAAACGGTTATTTTAATGCGGAAATAATGAACCTCAGTGTTTGCAGCGAGTTTAATTTTGGTAGGCATTCAATTTTGTACTTTGCAGCATGATAGAATTAGGCTGGAATGTATGAAAATATATTAAGACGTTACATGCCCATCGTTAAAAAAATAATATTATATATTATATAATAATAATAATAATAATTTGAGGTTTTGAAACAGTTTTCTGGATTCCAAAAGTCTTTCATCAATCAACAAATTTTTGGAGTGATAGGGGGAGGTGGATTGGAAAATACCTTTTACTTGGTCAATTATAAAACTTCAAGGAAAATTCATGCATTATAAGAGAGGACGGTTAATTTTCAGACTGGTTTTCATGGATCATCACAAGGAAGAAGGGAAATTTCTGAGGAGAGTCAGCGCCGACGTGAACTCTGGCAACTTGGCAAAGCGCATAACATTCATCGAAGTGATCGACGGATTCACCAATGGGAAGGGAGGATGCGCTTATCTGACCAATGGGGGAGTTGGGAACCTGAACGCAGCCTTCCACCTCAAATCCCAGACTGGTCAAGGGTTGGACTTCACAGTCAGAATGTATGGTCATTAAGTTCTGGAATCCACAATAATGAAACCATCGGTTTGTTTTCAAAATTTATGGTAGAGACAAAAACATTAACATTATCAATCAATTATAATGATCAGAGATTCAGATAATCATCAACTACACTATTGTTTCCAGTAATCATCAATTGAGCATACATGTACCTAGCCCTAATAATTACCAGCTTTGTACACTATTAAATAAATAAATTGACATAAGATATCTAGACATGTTTTTTCTCTTTTGATTGTTGAAAAGATAAAACCAACATTGAGCCTATAGAGTTGAGTGAAAGAAAACCAGAAATTATAGACCCGGCTGACATAATTTGTTATGAATGTATCAAAAACGCTAGGTCCAAATGGAAACTCAGGACTTGGAGTATGGATATTTCTTTTACAAAAGGAAATATTAATCACTCTAGGTCTTCACAAAACAGTTTATCAGAGCGTATAACTTGCAATAAACTGCTGTCTAAGGGAGTTGCTGGAGAAAAATATACCAAATAAAACCATATAAATCTAAACAGACAGCCAAGCAAGTACTAAAACCGAGAGAAAGTAGACAGTAATATCGAACTTGTGAAGGAAATTGGTATCAGAAGCAGGTAAATAATTAATAATAATAATAAAATTAGATTAAAATGGATCCCAGGCCATAAATGATATTTTGGAAATGAAAAAGTGGATGAACTAGCTAACAGAAGTATAAACTCTATAGGGGGCAGCGCTCTATATGGGCATCACTGTTAAATGTGTAAAAATGTATTGACTAACCTGATGTGGGAGAATGTCGCTTGTAAAATCATGAAAATGACAATCTATATAAACGTTAATAAAATAATGGTACAACTTGATATTCTAGGACTAAGTGGATCAAATGTGAGAAGTATCATAGAGTCCTTAGCAGGGTATTACGCTATTGCATCTAAACTAAATAAAATTAATCTAAGCATATCAAACAGGTGTGCATGTAAGCAAATGGGAACTAACGAACATTACCTAAGTCAATGTCTCATACAATATATCACGACTCCTTACTTATGAGGCTACTATAATGAGTATTGATGTCATTAAAAAAACAATGATTGGAGTACAATCCTAGCATTCATCAAATTTGTAGGAAGGTTCAATATAATGAATTCAATATATTAAAAGTTTTGTTTCAGACTTTAACTAAAATATCTCAAAATTCTACTCGTTCAATGAATCCTTAAAAAAGTCAACTTTCTAAATAGAATCTAAATGGAATTTGTCCGTATGTGACACCAAAACTGATCACCACATTACCGTAGCAATACACAGAGCAAAATCATACAAATTTCTTCACTAAAAATTACAATAAACGTCGTTACTTTTCTGTAAACAACGGACGTTATTTCAAGAGATTGGATTTCTAAGTAAAGTACCTACTCATCTCCCGGAGTGATTTATCGTCAACCACAATCTATTCAGCATGCACAATACGTAACTCTGGAAGGTACTGGATTTGAAACAATGTGAGGGAGGAACAATATTTAGTTGGTTATTATCGAAGGAAATGAATACTTGACTATGGAGAATATACTCTTAACATCGCACACATATTAATTAATGAAGATCGTAATTAAGAAGTGTTCTGTGATTCACTAACAAATACTAAAACAAATTAGATATGCCTGGCACTTGAGGAAAGGAAATAACCATTCACCGCATCAAGAGGGTTCATAAAACTGAGGTAAGAATACAATTATATGGGAAAAACCCTTCACGTTATAATTAGCATCAGAGTATTTGTTGAGATACCGATTATCAATGAACACAGACGACTAAAGCAGGAAGTATTTATTTACTAAGAAAATGTCGGTCCTCAACCGTCAACAGTTCCAATTAACAAGAGTTTTCAATTCGTGAACCTTGCATGACTAAGAAAGGGACAACAGTGCTCAAGTGGGCAAGGATAGTTGTTGACTAGTGTTATCTCGGGGTTCTTATATAAGAATAAGGCAGCGCCTCAGTTTTATAATCACTTTAGTTTTGAAGATCCGCAGAACTTCACACCTAGAGCTATGGCCATGGAACGTGTTGCAGTAGCCGTGACATCCGGCCTTCTTTTGGCTGTACTGGTGGCCACCCTCGCCCCCACACCAACATTGGCCATCGACTGTGGCAGAAACAAAAGTCACAACGCTTTCATTGGAAGCAAACACTGGGATGACAAGTACGTAGAATATCATAATCCATCCACGATTGGCGTAGGTTTATAGATCCGAAGTCCAGCATTGGTTTTTAACATTAACTACAATTTTGAAATGATAAATAACTATTTTGAATTAGGTGTACATGTGAAGTCCGATTTACATAGGAAATTTTGCCTGAATCTAGTTACTACCTAGCATAGCAGAAAGTACAGTTTTCCTTGAATTTAGGTACTTTTGCGATCTACCAAAAACTCATTATGGTTATGTTATTATGATCAATATAAAACATCTACTTAATAAAATGATTAAAAACGGCTAACAAGTTAGATGTGGTAAAAACACTTCTTCGGTTGTCTGGGTGATCATTGACAAGCGTGATGGAGGATGTAGAATAGGTACACTCTACTTACATATATTTATGCTGGAACATCTTGAAGAAGTTGTGGTAATATGATTCATTAGGAATCGTCTTCAATGTATAGGCCGTGTTTTTTTTTAAGAGAATTTAACATTTCAGCAAAAGCAAAGACAATTAATATGGGACTATCTAGGGCCCAACCTGTTTGATCCTTGAAAATTTATCTACCAATCAATACAGTTTTGACAGCTGCAATTATCATCGGTCACAGACTGACAAGAAACCGAATTTCTCCAGAAATGTATAAAACATTTAATGCAAGTAGAAATTACGATTTTGGAGGAAACAAACGTCGTTTAAACTCAAGAAATTACTAATATAAACGCCGTTTAAACTCAAGGAATCTATTTATTTCGCATATCTTTCAAGCGTCCAGATCCTTTTCAAACGAAGACATGATTGGTACAAAATAATTACCTACTTGTTAACAAGCGGTGGTTGTTACAGAGTGATTTCTATAAATGACAGACCACATTGGTTAAATTTACACACTGTCAAAGATGAGCGTTTTGTCGTAACGCTTCAACACAAATTTGGAGTTTTCTAAGATCGATTTGCCAAATATGAAGAACTTAGAACTTGACAGAGACAGAAATCAGGTTCCTAGTTGAATACTCCACCCCTCAAGTTTTACAGATGGCATATCAACGCCTAGATATGATACACTGTTTTGGAATTGTCATTTCCATGATATATTCGAATTGTTATGTTCAACAGGCTTCTGTTCATGGACCACCCTAAGAAGGAAAGCAAATGGTTGAGAGAGGTCAGCACCGACGTAAACACCGGAAATCTGAGGGGGATCATCAACTACATCGAAGTTCTGGACCAAAAGACCAACGGCAACGGCGCCTGCGCTTACATGACCAGCGGAGGAGTCGGCACGAACAACGTCGGTTTCCACATCAAGTCCCAAAGAGGTCACGGAATCAATTTCATCATCAAAGTCTGGGGAAGAACTTACTGAAGATCTGATACTGTGATCGGTATCAGTGTGTAATGCCCGTCCTGTTGTGAATCAACAATAAATTGTTTTTTTAATTACATACTTGATGTATGAATCAATGATTTTCATTATTTACGCTTTCCTTAATCTGATTAATAATAAACACAAAATTTATAGTGAAAACCGGTGTTTTCCCTACAAGCAACTATTGTCTACAGCTCTCAGATCCAACCCCACTTCCAAGCTGGGTGGTATTTTACACCAGGAGAAGCCTCGATAGCTGACACAACAAGCTATCTCGCTTCGATAAGTTTATCTCACTTTCCACTGGGAAAGATATGAGTTAGAATTCTGTCAAGGTATCAATCATTTTTGTTACATACCACCGATGGCTTTGGCTTCTTCACCACTACACCTCCTCACTTTGAACTCTTCCAGTTCAATGTCTTTTTCAGTATACTATGACTGCCCTACTCTTAAACCTTGTTCGTAAATCAATGAAACTAAATGACTAGCCTACATCAAATTAAGACACACCATTTTTAAGACTTTCCCTTTACTGCAGAAGCTCAGGTTCTAAAATATGACTACTTTCAGTATTCAAAACTTAGGCAATAAATTTCTGTCTGCCATCTTAAACAGCTGGAATGCAAAATGGCGGCTTCACAAAGGTAAGGGTACCGTAGATGCATCCAACTGGGCAAAAGTTGCTGCCGATAATATAAGAAAAGGGTTCCAAACCACTAAAAAGTTACTTTTGTCCATTCCAAGTCCAGGTTTTCTCTAAAATGGACTTTGATTAAATTTCTTCTACCTCGAGTTACGTTTGGTAAAGATACGTGTTTTGAGCAATTTTGATTAAATGAGCAAACGGTACCCCTCATTTACGGTATACGGTTTGGTGTATACGTCAACGGGCATAAATTGACCAAGTCTGTGATGGATATGAATTGTTCCCCTCCCCAATTCCTGAAACTGCAGCCTCTGGGCATGTACCAGGCCCTGGGACATCATCTAGTGTTGCGGGCATTAATCGTCTTAGCCCTTGGAAGGGGCAACTTTACAATTTCATCACCTTCAATGTTACAAGTCACGGAGAAGACGAAACTCTATCCACTATCCATATTTTCATAAATCTACTAACAATTTCTGGGGCAGAATGGTTGATCCTACACTAGTCCAGATGGTTACTTTGGATTCTGTGAAATCTGTCTGAATCAACCAGAAAACGACCTCTCTGTTAGAAAATGTTAGTGAAAACGTTTTGTTTTTAATTTTCTACATTAAACTAGGTTGAATGCAAGCGATTCTACATTCTAGAAGTTTGGAAGAACGAATATCTCAATCGATAGGGATCGAATTTCGTAAGCAGCACTTCAATTTGAAAGAAAAAATTTTTTTACAAGGGTTCAAAATAAAATGAAATAGCCGCATGATTAATTGGTGAATGTCTCTTCTGCCCTAAACCTGCTAGAAGCTTCCCAGCAGGACACAACCATGTAAAAACTATCAACACTACCTAGGTACCTAGTTAATACTATTGAACAAATACCATAGACCCTTGAAGGTGGTAAACAATTGAAATTTGCAATTCGCATTTGAATTGCAACAACCAGGAATTGCGACTCAACCAACAAACAATGTTTACTGTTAGCCCCGAGTTCATGACCATCTTCGAAGAACTGAAACTATTTTGGGTGATGAGGAGATTGAGGTTTTGAAGAAACAAAAACCCAAAAGAAAGAGGCGTCAAATTATTCACGAAGTTGTGCGGTCTGGAAAATAGTTTGCTGGCCCGTACGAATATCTCCTTGGAATTTGCATGTAAATCAACGAGGGAGGCGACGGGGTTTGCTCTTAAAATGACAAAAACATTTCGACGAAGCAGTGTTCCCACAAGGTGTTGACGCGAAAAGGAATCGAGTTCAGTTAAGAGGAAAACAGGGAGACCATAACAACTTCACGTAAGTAACATTTTATTTTCTTATAGTTAGATTCCTACTAATAGTACTATTAGTATAAATCATGTACTTATCCCTAAAATAATTGAGTAAAAGTCAGTACATGCGAAATAATAAATTGTAAATGCTGTGGTAAAAATTGAGGCATATCAGTACAGAAGAATTATTGTCTGAAGTCCTGCAACATTAAAAAACTTGCTATGCGGTTTGTAAAATTATTTCTTAGCCAAATGTAGTAGGTCAATGAGTTCATTAATTATAGAAAAAAGCATCGAGTAAGAGATTTTGAACGTCAGATCAAACGAAATAAACTTCACAATCGACCAAGAAGATAATTTTTGTTTAAGCGTCCCTCCCATGGAATTTGTTAGCTGACGTTTCAATATAAATAGAAACTAAATACTTAACGAAAAATATAGAATTTTTGAAAGAATCCGTTCGTCTGCCATTCAGGATTGTTATTCGAATCTACAGGACCAAAGTTGAATAACAAATACATAAATTGCTCGAATCATCGGCATTACATGCGAACAACTTTAAAGAGATAAAAATATTAACAAAATCAGAATACAAAACGTTTGGCTGGAAAGTTTTTCGGTTGACTTAGATAGAAATCAGCTCAACGAATCGATTGAGACTGCGACTGTTTCAAGCATATTTATGAAATATTTTGAAATACTTGGGTTGCACTCAAAATGGTACCTATTGGTACCATTTCCCCTCCTCCCCCCAAACTTTTCCATTTTACGTTTCAAGGTGCGCATATTACAAATTTATGTGAACAACCTTTTCTTTCGTGAAGTCGAGGTCTAGTTGGTCCTAATTTCTAGACGGCCTCACACAAAATGTTGGCGATTGCCTACTCGAATTCCGTCAACCATGGAAATCATAATTTTCAGAACATAATTACAAGTCCAAGTTTTAGGAAAATAATGATATTATTCATCAAACATGTGTTCAATCAACACAATGATAAGGTGGAGGAAAATTGGAGGCGTGTTTATGACCAATCGTTAACAGAGATAGATTGGCAAAAATGGGGCAAAAACAGGGCTAAAACGTTTTTCCGAGGTTTGTAGAGGCGCAAGTGGAGTATCATTTTTCAGAGTCAATGGATCCCCAAACAGCCCCAGCTATATTACTAGGGAAATCTCATTTTAAGGCTGAAAACTGTGTGAAATCGAAATGTTTCATCATTAGGTCATTTTGAGGTTTGTCAAGTCAATTATAGGTTCAGAAATTGGGATTATTTGCTACAGAGTGAATTTCTACGGATCTGAAACATTTCCCAGTCGATGTTTTTGTTCAAAATAACTAAGAAATGGCATCTCATTTGGTTAGATAAACAAAAACCTAGAAAAGGTTCGTTGGAGTTCCCATTCAAGTTCCAAATCACAAAAACTCTTTAAAGTCGGTTTTGACTCTATTTTCACTTCTTGAATTCCTGAGCAGATGTTGTCAATAATTGAGAAAATGTTTGTGAACGATTTTTATAGTATTAATAGAATCCCATTTCACAATTTTTATAATCTGTATTACTATCCGTGAAAAAAATTCCTATAATTTTCAGTTTATTAATTATTTATTTATTCTTTCTATAAAACTCTGATAATTAGTATTTGAATCTATGATCTTTTAGTGAATAAAAACTCATTCTAGATGCTAAGGAAAACTACTCTCCTTGGAAAATATCAATTTTAACAATAAGAAAGATTTACGGTAAAGCAAAGTTCATGTAGGTATGTACATTTGTGGACGACGTACATCACGTGTTTTAATATATTTTCAATTGTTAACGACAAATATTTAAAGACCGACAATTTTTGAAGAACAAGCGCTGAGTAGACCACGACATACGATTTTAATAATCAGAAGACTATTCTCAATCCAGAAAGGAAAATATTTGTTTTTCATAAGGAGAAATATATTTGTTCGCAGTTGATTTGGCGATTTTATTAGTTATGTACTATGATTCTTATTTAGGAAAACATGTATGCTCAAGGAATTTTCTGGTTTCGGGAAAAAAATGTAACATTAGAGAGAAATCATAACATGAAAATCTGATCCTAATTTTTTAGCCGTAGTTGACTAATAAGACAACTTCGTTCATTTTGTACCTATAATTGAAACTTTATAATAGAACATACAATTTTAAAAATAATACAATGTATGGACATTGAAAATGCGGGCTCCTTAAGAAAAGTAACGAGTATGTTCATTCATGTCAGCTAACTACGCAGGAGATAATGAGATGGATTTATTTTTCACTCGTTTAAAGGCAAATAGATGAGCACCAGGTGCTCAGGGATTCCTCATAAATTTGCAGGAGGCTGTGCCAAAGAATTGGTCTGGAAACCCCAGATCGTAAATTTGCATGTCGTCCGAATCTGTAAAAATGAATCACCTCATTTCCAGAAAGCGGGTTTCCGGGAGTTACCCGAGGTTCGGTGTTTACATTATACATGACCGAACTATTCTAATCTCAGTTGAGACAATTGAGAACACGTAACTGTGAGCTGTTGTTTGCACATGCCAGTCATTATTTAAAATGTATTTTCATTTTTTTCCTGGTAGATAGTCACCCTACATAACAGAAGAGCTCTTCGTTGGTGGAAACAGTCAAACTTTGGTCGTCAACATGTCTCGAGTCATAGTGGGTGCTTGTGGAGGGCTAGTTCTGGCACTCCTCCTGGCTCTCCTGGCCCCCAGCCCAGCTTTAGCACTTGACTGCGGACGCAATAAGAGTCACAACTCGTTTTTGGGCAAACGGTGGTACAACGACCAGTAAGTATTTCAACCATCAACACATCATACCACGATATAAGCTTCCTGGTTTACCACATATTGTTGGTAGCACAAAAACAGCCAGCAATCATGCTGTCTTCATCAGTTAAACCGTTTCTCTTCTGAATTACTACGCACTAACGTGGTTTGAAAACTAAATAAACTAAAATAACCTCTTCGATAGTTACCGATAGGGCTCTAATGTGCATTGATGGTGTAATCCAGAAAAAATAAGAAACATAAGAACATGACACAGCTCAACAATTCAACTTCCAGCATCATGAGTAACTTGATTTGTCAAACTAAGGGGGCTTTGATGCAAACCGTTTTCAGTTTTTGGTATGGAGTGTAGAAATCTGATTCATACTCAAGCAAGTACGTGTTTTTCCATTTCGTATAAACACTAGATAGATCATAATGAAAACGGCAGTTCTGCTGCAGAGAGTTGCGTTTAAGATGGTTCACAAGTTATGAGGCTCAAGACAATTACACGCACTTTTAACATAAAGTCTAATGTTTCTCGATATTGTTCAGACATAGTAACTAGTAAATATTTACAGTAAGCTCCTACGAGTATTTAATTGTATCATTCATTAATGATTGACATGACTTTTAAATATTTGTCCGTCACCTCACCTTCACCAGAGTTTGTTTTCTATGCTATTTACTATCTATGCCAATGTGTTGGCTTCCCCCAGCAGCTTTCCTTAGTACGAAAATCAACCATTCCGAGCTACCAACGTTGCTCATCAGTTGTTTGGTACAAGCTTTCTTCGAGATAAACTCTTTTTTCCGGAACCCCCAGTCATAAGAAACCTCCACAGAAAAATCAAAAATGATTTAAATATCCATTGCTTGCAGGTTGCTGTATTCAACCCATTTAGTTGAAGAAAACAAGTGGTTTAGAACCACAACGGCCGACGTCTACTTCCCAACCAAGGCTTCTGTCAAAGGAAACATCACGTACATCGAGCTGCTTGATCAGCAAAGAGATGGCAAAGGAGGATGTGGCTACATTCGTTATGGCGGCCCTGGTTATAACTACACTTCCATTCATTTCAAATCTTCTGGTTGGAACGAGGGTATAGACTTTGTCGTAAGAATTTTCGGCATCCCATCTAGAAGGCGCTGAGATTGACGAACACTTAGAATCCAAAATGAAATTATATTGAGAAAATACGCTTGATTTATATATGATTATTTGTATCTAATCCAGACTGAATATTTGGTAATTGAGAATCGAATAAACAATGATCGATTCTTGAGGAAACTGTCCAGAGGGAAAACCCTCCGAGGAAAGGTGGTTGAAGAACAGGAGAGAAGGTCAGGGAATCTCCCTAGGTAAAAGTAACTGAATAAGAATTGTGATTTAAATTTCAATCCACTCATATAGGTGAAAATTCATTTCTGAAATCGCATCATCAGTTTTCAATAAATAAGTTCCCAGTTATTACTAATTAATCATATGTTTAACAGATGGAATTAATCAATAAGACTGAGCCCAAATGTTCGCATTCTAAAAACAAATTATCAATAAATCAATCAATACATTTTATTGCAGAAAAATGCATATTGTAAGATCTTAGATTTTATGAGAATAGTCGTCACATGCGCCACAAAAAATAGTTTGTGTCCTCCGTTGAGCACGTTCTATTTTATGCAATGGAGCTGTGGGGTTTGAGATACCTGAACAGATTGGAGGTGGTGAAGAATGGATTCTTGAAAAATCAAAATATATAAATGGTTTCACGTAGGAATTGATTCCATTATACCATAATTAAAGCCAAAAATATTATCGCCGAGCCTCCTAGGTGTAGTGATGATCCTGCTCTTTGTTGTATCTCATGATTTTCTGCAACCACAGTTCTATTCTCATAAGGCTATCATATGTACGAGTGCTGATCGTTCTTTAACTAAATAAATTATATGTTTCATCTATTCTGGTGTTTTTATTCTAACGGTATCCAAAAATTCTCCAGGAGGGAGGGGAGAAGAGATTCTGCCAATTTCGATAGCGCTTCAAATAAATTAACTTAGTAGATACTAAATAAATAATGGATCAGAGCATACCAGACACCAGTGAGTTGGGGTTATTTGACGCTTAACACTAACTTGCAGCTTCCTAGGTTTATCATTCTTTATAATGAACCATTGAAATCGACCAAGAGAAAATGTTTAATCCCTCCTCAAAATTGGTTGTTTTACTTTCCAAGATGAGTAGAATCCGAAAATCGAATAAAAAAGAGCTCTTCTCTGAAACAACTAGAACAAGGTTGATAAAACTAGGGTCAAACACCACACATGGGGTCTAGTTGTTACTGAGTTCTACTCATAAGTTTCTCTCAATCCAAAAGTTGAAATCAAAGGGCTTAAATATTCTAAAATCAGAATGTTGAAAACTTCCTAAAGAACACTGTTGTTTTAATACTCTTAATTAACAGAAACATCAACTTCAATGAACCGAATGAGCCCACTCGGAATACTTTAGATTCATTCGTTAGATCTCCTTAAGGGCAATAACTTTAACGAAAAAACAACGTCACCACGAATACGAATGTGTCTAGACATGTTAAAAATACTCAATTCGATGGAATCAGCTGTCATAATTGCTAGGAAATTTTTTGTTCAAGAGCTCCTTCCAAAATGACCATAACTTGTATCATAATATATTGGCGGACACATGAAGCTTAGGTAGGTTTTATTTTATCTCGTTAAATTTCAGTTGTTGCATTTGTAGATTTCCAGATTTTAAACAGTGCACTGCACCATTCTAGGTTTTTACAAATCAGCTTGTGTTACTTACTAAGGGACTAGAAAAGTTTTAGTGTTCTAACAGTTATATTTTTGGGGGAGGGTGGACCTTCCAGCTTTGGCTGGGTTCGACGACATTAGGTCGTCACAACAGACTGGGATGTCAATGCCTACCCAGTAATTAGCAAGCAGCTAGTGCTAGGGTCCCAGGCAGTTCCTGAAGATGGGTGCAAGTGCACTGGGCATATAGTCCTTGGTTCGGCAGGGTGCCCAGGTCGGGAGCAGCCAAATGTGCCTGAAAAGGATTTGGAGGTAACTACCTCCTCGAACGAAGCCATCCTATCATATACGGTGTATGTAGAAGTCAATCATAAGGTGTGGCCAAGTCAATTATAAGGACACGCATCAGCTGAAAAGTCGTTGCCGCTAATTTGTTTCCTAATCGTTATACGGAGGTAGAGTACAAAGTGACTATTTAATCTAAAATACAGGCATCTAAACTGCAATGACAAGATATGAAAGCCCAGCGTTTATATAATGCACCATAGACTACGTCTAATAAATCCAGATCAGTGATTTACGTAGAAGGGTTATCTAATCCAGAAATAATTCACCTTTGTCCAACAATTTGCAGCATTTTAATCATTGTACATCAACCAGAAACCACTCGCTTAATGGAGCCCCATAATTTACCTTACTTTAATGACCTAAACACTTCTAGATTTTATTTCTATAAAACTAAACAAATATTTGTATACAACTTTAGTAGCAATTTTAAAGACACAAACTCAACCCAGGCGCAAGGGTACATTACAGACTTAAGATGATGGTCTATGCTTTGAATAGATGCAACTTCAACGCGTTCGTATTTAAGTTGTGATTGATGATACGGAGCAATATCCAACTTTTATCATTATCGATGATTATTATTTAAAATTCACTTACCGATTCAGTGGTAATGAATGATGGTTGATGGTGATGGTGGTTGTGATGTTCATCGTTCAGGACTGATCAGCCAGAGGTGCGAACGCCACAGCTGATTTATCAACATTGAAAATCGAGTAGAAATTCGACAGAAATGTGTCTCCGAGGATCCAAAAGTTTACGGAGGAACCAGTTAGACCAAGCAGTACGGCGTCTATCTCAGTTTCCTAGAAAACAAATTACTATGTCAAAATAATACAGAGAAATGAAGTGTATGTTGACAATGGGTTGAGATATGACCAATTACTGCATATAAACGACTTAGGAATAACGTTCACCCACGTGGTGGGGAGTTGTAGACGTTGAAATAGAATTTGGGTGCGAAGCAATCCACACTAAACCATTCACAACGAAATTATGGGAACCCATGTGGTCTAGTTCCACAAAGTTAAATTGATTGAGTTATACACATTAAATTGATTTCGAGTTATTCTCCTGTTACTGATGATAACTCTTTAATTTTGTGGCAACAAACTATGTTTTTTCTTTTTTTCATGCAACTCGAGTCGCGTCCAACCAATATCCCACGAGTTCCACAACTCATTGCAGACCAAAAGTACATCGTAGCACTATTTTAGTAAGCTTAAAACGCCATTTTTCACATTTAAAATGTTTATCGTGTTTTACTATACTAAAATTGAAAAACTACCTTAGTTTGCAGTCAAAATTAACATTCCTTTCTAGCTATCCCCAACAAAAACATTTTCAGCCATAATTCAGACGTGAATATATAGTCTAATTAAGCATTTTTGGATTAGTTTAGACATTGGGAAATTCTAGATATAGGCAGGAAGAGTTCAAATTGTTGGTCCACCCTTCACTAACCATCCTTAGATGTCCCTAATCATGTTTCCCAATGTCTAACAAATCCGAAAGTACTAACCGCATCCGTACGATTCCAATTCATAACGTAAGACCTTCTGAGGGAAATGAGAATGAGATAGGATTCTCATGTCATTGACGAGATTAGACGCAATGTTTTCCGCATGTGAAATACAGTAACGATGCTAGCTCACTATTTAAGTCATAACTATAAATGACACAACATTTTTGGATCCAACCATTATCATCGCAGTAGTCTGATTCAATTCATGCGTTTTGTCAACTCTTACTAATTCAGGTACCAACTTCACTGATGAAGAAAGCCTGATTCCAACAATCCATCATTTAAAAAAACTATGGATAGCGTTTGAGCCTATCATGACCAACTCTGGCGATGCATCCACAGTCTCCCCTCCATAATGATTGGACTCTGCTTTGGTGGAGCTGAGGATAAAGCGGCAGTTGCAGAGCCACATTCTCGGTGACGGGCCCGTGACCAGTCTGGCCTCTGGCGTTTGAGACGTCCAGGTAACTGGTTGGATGGGCCCCATGCAACAGCTGCACCGCTTCGGCAAAGCATTGCCTGCCTGCCCCCCGTAAGTGGTTGGCTTCGTGGTGGCAGTGGTTGACTACCCATGCTGGAAGGCTACGTCTGAAAGCTGGTGGGTAGGCACTCTCATGGTAGATTCGTCTCCCAGGATAGTGCTGGCATGTGAGTTATGTGGCTTGGTTGGTAGGGCAAGCTAGAATGCCCAACTCCACCCTGTAGTGCCTATGCAAACATGTCCTCGCATCATCTGGGTGTGGGGCCCTTGACTGTGTGTGTAACAGTCTCCCACGGTATTTTACCAGGGACTTTTCCTCCTTGCTTGCAACCAAGCCACGGTTGCACGGTGCGCTGGGACACTCCCTTTAAATCAACCTTGGGATTTACGAATCCCAGCGGGGGAAAAATTCAATCCATCATTCAATTATGCATAATATGACAACTTTCTTCCCAAATCGTGCATTCTTTTCCCACGGGTCAGGCTTGAAAGATGGAGAAATAAATAAAGTCTAATTACTACCTGCTAAATTTATTTCTAGAGGGTATTTTTGGCAGAGATATTGTAACTCACTATCGCCACTAAAGCTGGTGGATCTTAAATCAATAACGGAAGAGCAAATGGAGTCACATTCATAAAATCAATTATAATCAAGGTAAATAGCAATACTAAATAGAATCCTTCAAGTTCTACCTAGTGACTTAATTACAGTAATGGTTTGGAAATTCAAGAGCAATTATGAAACATCTAAAGTAATATTTCGTGTTGGCAAGTGAGTAGAGTATATTTTACAAATGTTTATAGTTTACTAGCATTTAACAAAATTGAAAGGAAGACATCCACTATTGAAGTATTGATGCACACAAGTATTATTCTGCCGTGTTGTGATTTAGGTAGGATTTTTAGTAAATCTATTCAATCCAAAGCAATAATATTCTTACCTCAAAAGTGTAATCTTTTGGTTGAAGGGTATAATTCAACCCATGTATCGTAAACACTAGAGGAGGAAGAAGGCTGGCCTGGGAATTATTGACCTGTGGTAAATGAAACAGGATTGCTTCAAGTCAGTCATTGGAATAAGTTCATATTAATTACATAAGACTGTAGGAAGTCCACTGTAAGCAACTGAGAAAGCAAATCACTCTTACCACATAATACGTATCAAATATTTTCGTTGCTCCAAGATAATCAGCAAGTTTGTCAACATCAGCTTGAGGGCCAATAAGAACCGAGGTTCCAGTATCTGCAATGGCTTGCATCTGAGATTGGCGACTTTTGGAATGGAACACTCGAGTATTGCCAGCAAATATCCTTGAAACATAGATCAAACTAATGGTTGTATTTATTTAATTTCAAGATTCACTGGAGTTACAACTTTCGTGCACAATAACAACTGTATTTTAAACGCACAACTGTTTTATGAATCATCAGAGCGTTTCGAACTCGGAACAATACAGAGGTCAGTGTTCTGTTTAGTTTGATATCTGAATACTCACTATGCTCGCACCTCAAAAATCAAAAGTACTGCTTTGACTTAATTAGTGGATTAATATTGGAGAGTTTTTGCTTCAAACCATGTATTTCTTGGCCACATTCATGCTGTCTTCAGTTACCTTCCAATCACGTGACAGCACCATACAGTACCAACTGCATGAAGCAAGAACTTTCTATTAATAAAAAAATATTAAAGAGCGACACTCACGAATCAAGAGTAAACTGCCAATAAATACGAGTACTGCTGAGTGGAATCCAAGTTATCCAGTTAGAAGCTAATTTGCTTTCGTCCCATCCGCCAAAAACAACCTCACTCCCGTTTTTCCCGTTCCTGAACAAAAACAAAGCAATTTTTACATCCTGGAACAAATAAACAAACACATAACACATGCATACATTAACAGCTAAGTAGGTGTGTTTTTCTGAACAAGATGTGGAATCATAGATTAATGATGGAATTGAAATTGAACAAATTTGTTATTTCCAATTATGGTAACATTAGGTTCCAAATTGGGAGTCATCGTAGATGACTGATTAGAATTGAGGCAAAGGAGTAATCCTCTCTCATCTCAACTGAATGAGGTTTTAAATTATTATTAAGAGAAACAGACATTACGAAATAATATACATTTAAATAACACAAACTTAGTGAGGTAGAATGCAAAAACATTCTTTTCAAAGTATTCATGTTTCATGGCGTTGAATATTGGAGCAGCTCGGTAGGGGGAATGATAAGGAAAACCCAGGCCAAGAAGGCCATCGTAGCTGGTAACCACACCTCCCATGTTCCACGAAGTGGATTCAGCGAATGTCTGATGTTTCAATACCAGATCCCCTATCTGGAAGAAGCAGACGTAAATGAGTAACAACCCTTCACACTGACAATAAAGCATCATTTGAAAGTGTACGACTTTTCGAGCTATAACTACGCTAATGAACTGTACACGTATGGGATAATACTACTCCACTCACTCTGAAAGTATCCCGAGAAAGATGACCAAACGCTTCTCCAGTGCCGTAAGATATTTCAAACTTCTTGCCTACCGGTTTGTAAGTGGACGAGGTGTGGTGGTTGTAGCATCGAATTGTTCCATCAGCTATTGACAAATGAAGATAGTTTGGTTAAGCAATCTCGCCAGACTGAAAGTCCAACATTACCAAGGATTTACTTACTAAGGCTTTCCATTACCAACTTCATGGACAATAACACTCTCCACCTACAATACTCCACAACAAATATGGGTAGATGATTATACAACAGAGCTATACCAACAATTAAACAATTAGTGACCCTAGGCTGCACAAACTGGTATATACCCTCTCCCTATTCCTCGAATCAAGCATGTATTTTAATATTAAGTGTACCTTATTTTTAGGTTCCCCACCACCTAGCGTTCGATTGTACAATATATTTCCAACAAAAAATTCCCCCTAGGTATTTTCTTGAAACTCTTTCAAAGGGAGTTGTAGCAATTTAATTTTTTTCCGTGTTTTCGACCTTACGTACCTTTAAACGCCATAACTCCTTCAATCAAAGTTCTTAATAGAATAGCAGAATCACAGAATAGGAAACCGATCAATTGGGTTCTTACACGTTAGCAACACCCATTTTCATAGAGCTGTTGTGAAAAATTCTTTTCCACACGTCCCGAGGCCGTTACTTATGTCAAATTGCTACTAACATGTTCAACATCGTCAATTGATACATAACTGCTAACTGGAAATTAGGACATTATAGCCCCATTATGGTAATCGGAAGTTAACCTCGTAATGCTCGAGGTCCAGGCAATGAAGCTAATCAACGACATTACCTTAAGAACAATTTAACCAATAATGGGTGTTCATGAAAGAAAAATCGCTCTAATGTTGAATTAAGCCAAGAAATAACGCCCCCTTTAGCGTAAATTACTGGTTAACTGTTACTTTTGATTCAGATCTGTTCAGCGAATCAGGTTCAATCATGTTTGAAAACAGGCTTAGTGGAATGAAATTTGAGTTAGTTCAATCTACTACATACGCTCCTATATTCTCATCTACGCAATACCTACAATAGTCTGTGGATTATGCTAAAAGTATCTAGGAAAAAGTTGATTATTTCCTGAGAAGTAAACTGGACCAACTTACAGCACTTGGGAGACCCGCTTTGAGCAGAAGGAACCCACAGTTCTATGGATCCTGTGTCAAACAGAACACTGAAGGTTTGTGGAGGGGTGCCCAACTGGATGTCACCATAATATTGGACCTGTTGGCAGATAATTGGCATTTGTTCATGTTCATCGTGTTCCTGACTACTCGATAATGATAATTGTTCATTTAAGTTTACCTACGATTGTGCAAGAAGAAGAACGCAGGACTTAACATTTCTTCCCACAACAATAGCGACTATCAACATTTAAAAGTAATTTTTGTGGTACTCACTATCTGGCTCAGCGAAAAACCTAATCACAATTAAGTCTCTTCTGAACGCCATATAGGCCAGTCATTTAAAACATCAAACATTGCAAAAAGTACTGTAAACTTCCTTTTTGAATATGTTGTTAGGGTTCACCCAGATAGTACGAATCTAGATTTGCAGGCCTGAAAACCGCAAGCGACGGGAGTTACAGCCGAAAAACCACGAAATTTTCGCACTGTTTTCAGTTTTTCGCAAAAAAGTCACCAAAGGAGCATTTTGATGAGAAAAGACTCCAATCCTTTGTTAAACTAGATAAAATTTGCTGCAGTTTGAGACGTAATTGGACTCTGTAGCTCCATTAGTTCCAGAGATACAGCTCTGCAAATATTGACAAATTTTTCCAAAAAGTGAAAATTTTAACTTTTGGTCTATTTTTGACCGATATATTGGTGTAAATAGTCATTCTACAGTAAACTTGTGAGGGATGAAGTTGTAGGACATTTAATTACCTTCATTTTAAGACCATCGGGGGACCTGTATCTATCATAGATTTTTTTTAACTTACAGAAAACCAAAATAAGTAGAAATGCGGTTCAAGGAAAAGTTGAATAAATGTTGAATTATTTGTGTAAAACTATGTAACTAGGTAGGGACTGAAACATTTCGCATACATTAAACATATTTAACTTGACATTTAAATTGACAGTAGGTCATAAAATGAAATAAATTATAAATAATTAAGACAAAAAGTGGTTCATATGAGTAGGTATGTACAAGTTATAATAAATGAAAACGTGAAAACATTAACACTCACACTAAAAAGTATTCAAGAATTTCGCGTTTTCCATATTCTGGGGTGCTTTGGGGGGGGGGGGGGGGCCTTCAAAGGACAGCTCACTTCCGCAATTAAGAGAGGGGGAGGTGTCTGGGAGGTCTTCAGGGGTTAGAAATTCCTCATCCACGTCCTCCTCATCTAGCTCCTCGATGGGAGGAGTGTTTGTGCACCCTCTGCCTTCACAATGCTTGCATAGAGCGGAGCACTTGAGGCCTGCCTTCCTGCAAGAGTAGGAACCGAAGCAACCCTTCCCTGGTTCATATTAGTAAGTGTATAGGAATAGGTACAGCAAAGACAATATCCACTCACATCTTCAACATTTTGAAGCGTTGCAGACACCTGTGATGCGTCTTGTTTGGGTTGGCGAGATAACGGCCTCAGACGATGCTTCAACTTTCTCTTGACCATTTCTCTGAATTGTGATGTAAAAGAAGACCTTGTGCTTTGGATCAGTGGGATTGTTAGACTGCGGATTCAGAATACAAATATTTAATTTGGGAGAATATAATTGAGTAGGAGTAGAGCTAAAGAGGAATCAACCCAGTAGTATTTTGTACACAATAAAATGACCAGCAATCCTCAGATATCCAGAAATTTCGTATTATGTACAATGTACATAATCACTGTCTCGTGACGGGCACTGACTTCCTGTATCCTTGAGAAAAATTTCAAATTTGAAGCGATCAGCTTTGTAGAAACGAGAAAGCCATTTAAGGTTGGGTTCAAAACTACAAATCTGGTATCAGTTTTTAAATAGCTACTTCTGTCAGCTCACATATGATACGAAGAAAAGATCGGAAGAGCTCAAACCGCGACGATCTGCTATCTTCAATTGAAAAAAACGTTGTAGATCTAAATAGCTGTTTGCTGTCTTCCCTGTTGGTGTACAAGTATTAGGGTGATTTCAAAATGTCGGTACGATTTTGACCTGAGAAGATTCTGTTCTGAAATTGTTGAAACCCTCTTTTTTATGTTTGTACATATTCTTTGTGAAGTGGGCACACATAATCTCTACCAGTTTCGGAGATATTGGTCAAAAATTAAAATTAAAATCTAGGGAGTGGGAAAAATATCAGTGAACAAGGTTTTATCATTTTATGAACAACGTAAATTATGGTTTTAAACTAGTTAATAGTATTATTGCTTCACTAAGTAAATTATAGTGCATACTCTCAGCTTCAAATCGATTTAAAATTGTATAATTACCTTGAAGATTCGCTATGTTGTAGCCAGAAAAGTGTAAGAGTAAATTGAATGATAGACCCTGAGAGGGGTAACATGTTGGTCAACTTGAACGAACTACTGGCTCACTGACAATGACCGGATTTCAATTCTAAATCTAATGAAGCCGCAATACCAAGGTCTCTTGGTGACAATGAACCATCGTAATTGCAATGATTACGACTAATTGAACAGGAATGGATAACGGAAAGTATAAACGTCTGGAAAGTTGAGTATGACACAAAGGTTACTCATATCGGTAAAAAGAATTTAGAGATCAGTGAAAAGTTTCAAATAAATCTTAAATTATTTATAATCTTTAAAAATGTAGAAATTAAGCTCGTTAGAAGAATTTAGGGGACATGTTCCCAAAGACATCAACGCCTTTAAGTGACGAGACCTGTATCGCGTACAAGTTGTGGCAGTAATTATATATGAAGTTCCATATTGATATGGTTTTATGGAAATCGATGAGGTGATGCCCTTCTTCAACTAATTTCCAAATTTTAAAAAGATCGAATGTTAACGAAGCGAAACAATTTTGATTTTACGTTTGCGCATACAGGTGAAAACTAATATTTTCTAATAAGAAAGTGGTAGAGGACCAGCTCAACTCAAACTTTCCCTGAAAATTTATGAAAAATGTAGAACATGGGCTAGTTGAAAGGATTTTATTTTTGCGGATACGTAGAAGCTACAAATGCCATGAACCTGTTAAAATCAGAGGGAAAAACTGTACTCCCCGACACCTCCGAAAATTTAGAAAGCTCGACTGTAACAGACAATGCTGCTTGATGGATTTTGGGTAGCGCAAGCGGAGTTTGAAGTACAGATTTTTTATGAATGGAAACCATAGGGGGCCGCCAGAGGTTTAGTTGATCTTATAACAGTAATGAAGCGTCCTATCACCTGAGGATATCCAGTGAGCCTGTCCACTAGAGATCATACAGTAAGCAGGAGATGAGTCTTAAGCACACAGTCCAGAACTGTACAAATTAAGACAGTAAAATAATCACAGATACCAGAATACATTTCCATCATTCTGGTATCTATGGGTGCAATCAAGAATAACACGGTATAATTGAATCCTTAAAAGATACAACATTCCGTTCATCACGAATTATAGTGAATTGAATGAAACCGCCCAAAGAATCTGAGCAGCAGGATAATTTGCAATAAGAAAAGGTCTGGTTAAACAAGGGATTGGCGACAGAGAACGACACTAATAATAGTGTTTTACATTCATTATAATGAATAACAGTAAGAAGAAATCAAAGTATCATTCTTGAAAATAAAAAAACTGGAAACTGAAATGTGATTTTAAAAAAGGAGTTCTGCGAATTGTCAACCAGATTATTGATTGTAGATTATTCAAATCTAACAAATACATCATGAAAATGTGGAACTGAAGAGAAAGTAGATGCCGAGACAAACTAGCATAACACTACAGAATCTAAAAGCCGGGATTTGGACGTTTTTTTCTTACAAAAAACGCAGTTTTCCGGGTTCTTTTCAATGGAGTTAACGTTCAAAGCTTTTTTGAAAAGCTCGAGGACTTCAGTGTGAAAAATCACTAGTTGGTCGAGTTCAGAAGGATGTAAACAGGAATCTGGAGAGGTTTTTAGATAGTAGTAAATGACCATCTTGAGACGTTGAATGGCATCAGCTATGGTGTTGTCAACCTGGGCGAGCTTCGGATGAACGGGGTACAAGTAATTTCTATTGTCGTTATTCGCTTGCACGATTTTAAAGGTTATGTAACGATGACACATCTTCAAGCGTTCACTCCATATTTCCTTCAAGTACGCTCGCAGACACTGAACTAAATATATCTGGATTTCAACCTTAGTCATCGATGTGTATAAAGAGATGATCCATTTGGAAGCATCATGTTGTGGGTAAGCATGCACGTTGACACACATACGGAATACGTCGGCAATGCACTCCGAAGACAGATTGTGTTGTGCCGCAATGAGCAACAGACCTCTATATGCGAGACCTGAAGCTTCCACGTAACCCCAGTAGTTGACCTTTTTAAATAAATCAAAAGCTCGTCTGTGAAAATGATTAAAATCTTCAGCGACATTGAGAGCAAGTACACCATCGTAATACAACGTTAGATCAATCGGGTATTCAAGATTTTTCTGGATATTTATAATGTTAGTGAACAAACGCGTCAAAGGAAAAGTGTTTGAGTTCCTCAACAGCCTGCTGAACGTTGCTTTTACTAACGGCATTAAATGCTCTAAATCACTGATCAAATTGTTTTCTATTGCATTTCTAAGAGTCCTTTCTAGATATTTCACGCAATGGTTCATATCATTACTTGCAATGAACGTTTCACAGCACAAAACGCCTACTTCAGTTTCATTTGAGACCTTGTGATTAGTGAGTTGAGTGTCGTGCTTTTTTCGAAATCTGTGAAGCTTAAGAGGGTCAAGATGGTAGAATGAAAGCAGTTTCAACAACTTTACATTAACCTGATGCAACTTCCTCTCGTCCCAATGATATATCAACGTCATAATTATATTACCAAATATGTGATCAGACGACATGCACGGGCTGAAAAATTCATCGTCGAACAAAGGCTTGAGAATCCGAAATAGCGAGATGAGTTTTTTGACGGGCAATGGCTTAAACTTATCCACGAATAACAAGGCTGCCTGATCCAGAGGGTAGTACAGGCACATTTGCTTGAATCGACTGATTACTGTATGAACGTCTCCAGTAATTGAAGCGGACTTGAAGTCTTCATAGACAGCTGGGTTGGGGGATTTGTGAAGACAAAAGTAGGCAGAACCTTTCAGATTGCCCAGTAAAGGCTCGGAAGTTTTCATTTCGTCGGCATCTTCTTCACTTTCCGAGTCACTTGGGGCTGAAACAAACAGCAGTTACAATTCAATGTAAAAACATTTTAAATAACTTGTAATTCCAACATTACCAAACTATTTATAGTTTTTGAAGTTATGATTCCTACCTAAAATCGCAGGTACATAAAGAGGCTTGGCTCTTTCTGGGATTTGAATACCTTGCGTTGGTTGTGGGTTGTCTCGAATGAGGTTAGATGCTGAGAATCAAACGAACCCTCGATTCAAGATGATTTCCCTGAATGTTTGCAGTGGTCGTTGCTCCTAGGACTCGCAAACAGTAAGGGTGTGTTTCATTTGCGTACCAATTAATTTTTATATTGTAACACATTAAAAATAGAAAACTCGAAGGGACCCTTTGGGAACTATAGTATGCTGTGTTGTATTCCCGTTCACAGCACGTCAGAGACTACTGTTTCAAGAGTACTGGAACTCATGGGAAGAGAATGACACGTTAGTAAGTGGACATTGCTTCCTTCTCTGTTGATAAAGTAAAAACGGACATTACATTCTCTACTGAGAAAATAAGATCGGCTAAAATAACATGACGTCAATTGCTACTTACAAGGACACATTTTGGCGTCGTTTTCTGGTAATTAGATCCTGGTAAAAGCGTCTTTCAAGCTGAAAAATTTGTTGTTCTTACCTGTTAATTCAGAAGATGTGCTTGATGAGGATGAGCAGCTATCACTTGAGATGTAGAGATCATTTAGCAACGTTCCAGTTTCTGTGACATTTTCAGCATAGCCATCTATATAAACACCAGTCTGTAAGTTATTGTGGGAAGGTGATCATGTATCCAGCTTAGTAATTACGCTTACGATAGACAGAGAAGACACTAGATTCAGCGCAAACTGAACCCAGCAGCACAGCTTACTCACAACCAACCTAACCTAACCCAACCTAATTGATTGTAATATGCCATGACCCGCCGTATTGAACCCTACATCAGCTAATCTTCTCGATGATCTGACAACTTTGTCTGAGATTGAAGAGTCTTGGAATTGATCAGTTAAAAGAAAAGAAAAACTAGGAAATTCATTATTAGTAGACAGAACCTTTGGCGGGGAGTTCAACATGTAGCTGAAAGAATACATTGACGAAGTAAGCACATTAACTGATTATGAGCGATTTCACAGGAAGAGAGTGCATCTCCCAAAAACTGACCAGAAGTGCTGAAAACGTCTCTCAAGTATAAACGTGATCTGAACGCCTTCTCACGGCCTGCACTCCACAATTACGAAAATTGGGACTTTCACCCAATGGACAACACGAGTGGAACCAGCACAAGGAAGGCAATAACACGGGATAGCTACCTGCAGGGTTCACTTGCGCCAGGTTTCAAGTTAATGCCAGTAGGTAATTAGAGATATCTCCAATCATAAATAATAATAATAATGATACAGCATTAATAAATCTACAGCAATAATAATTGCTTACTGAAATCAATAAAGATTGTCTAGGTATGTACCATGCTTTATACAGATCTTTGAACAGGTCATGGAAACCTTGGGTTTTTTGTATGCTAATCAATCTGAGATGAAACTAAGAATACTCAAATATTTCCCGATAGCATAACAAATGTTTGGATTTGTATGTTCAATATAAGGTTTTACAAGGGAATGAGCCAAAAACATGTTTCTGGGATAGAATTTGTTAAAAAGCTAAACTTGTATATATTTAATATGCGGGATAGGCGATGTGAGGAATAAATTGATCTGACAAAATGTGTTTCATCTCGTTATATGGAATAGATCCGTTACATTTATCGTTTTTATTTTCAATGTAAATATTTTGAAGGATAATTTATTAAAACATTTAATGCATAGGAAGTGCCTCACTATGAGGATGGCTTCAATTTGAATGATAGAGTCTGGATGAAGAACAAAGAACTTGATCTAACCATTGTGGGAGAACGATTTTGAACTACTTTAACATGTAAAGTTGGCTCATTGCACCTTCATAAGAATTAAAGACTGGTTGCTAGAATCCAAAGCATTTCTCATCCAATAAAATGCAAAACCGACGGATTTGTTTGAGAAAATTTGAATGGAAATATTCGGTCCGTATTGATGAGTAAGGGTTGGGTAGCACAGGAAAAAACCGTCTGTCCACTAGTATAAAGGTCCGAAGTAGTATTAACAGATTTGCCGATCTGCCACATGGCAAAGGCCTTCCTTTGATCTAACAATACAATCCAGAAGAAAACAATAGTTTTCCACTTGATTTTTGCAACATCTTAAACTGAGAGCTCCTAAAACTTTGACAAATGATGGTATAAGTTGTTCGGAATAGACAAGAACTGGTTGATGTAAATGATGAGAGGGGGAGGGAGAGTTCACCTCCCAGATGATGGAACGACACACAAAATCCTTTCCATCAGTTAAACAAGCTAGAGTTTTGAGTGGAAACTGGTAACAAGTTAACAATTGGTAAACCGTTTTCAAGGGTAATGAATTTGAGGTTGAATGTGCAAAATCCGTAATTATCCAATAAGCCATTTATTAAACTATAAATCTATAAGTTTCTCCGTTTATACTCTATAGAAGGCTTGAATCGGTTTGGTCAAGATTACAACTTGTCGAATCGAAAGGGGGCAAAAATAACTTTTTGTGACAAGTACAACAATATCAGAACCATTTCTGTGAGTTGAGCCGTTCTAATGTCACTCACCGGGAAAAATTGTTGAAATTTAGTTTTAAAAACGTTTTTCCGATGTTTTCGAATCAACCACTAGCTTTCCGGTTGAAGGGAAGGTTAACCTTTGTTTGGTTGGCCACGAATCACGTAACGCAATGAATATCACGAGATGTTCAGATGTGCACTATTTGGTTCGCTGTCTGGAGTCAGGTAGTGGGCCTTTTGGTGTGGGGGAGCTTTCTCATCATTACAGACGAATTCGGTACGCAGAGAGCAAGGAGAGAGATTGGGAGGATGTCAGATCAGGAGGGTGAGCGATAAAGCTAAACAATTCTCCCCTATTTCCTCTAAGGGGTTGAAATTTGGAAAAATGAAGATTTCTGTGTCGATTTGGAAGAGGGGAATCCCCTTGTGTGTCCATTATCGTCGTTTTGTGACACGAACGCACTAGGGCTAATTTCCATCCAGTTCGTCTTGTGATTTAATACACCACCTCTTGAGACCATGGAGGAATGATTAAGAGAAAGCCGCTACACTTGAGAGAGCAATAATGATAATGCATGTGGGCCCATGCAACGCACGGTTAACCGACTATTACGATCTATTTCCATACATAGTACACCTATACAGGGTGGTCTTTATTCGTTGGTAATATCCTGTAATTCTAAATTCTGAAGGTTGAGACGTGTTTTTCATTAGCATTTACTACTCAAGCAAAATTTAAAATGAAATTAAAATAGCTGTAGCATTTGGTACCTTTTTCTTGGCTCAAAAGACCTTGATGAGTAGAAATACCACTTTCGTCACCCTAAATTGAAAATAAATTTAAATAAATAATTAATATAATAATGCCGGTAAACAACATATTTTGAGGTACGTAAAAACAATACTACTAGAATACCACCTAAGTTAAGTGGAGGGTAACTCCTAAGCGTGAGTCGTAACACTTGGGACAGGCAGTAGTGCCTATAGTTCAATACATAATCCTTCTCCAGGCAGATAGACAAAATCATATTCACTGATGCAGCAACTTGACTTCCTCACTTACTGAGTCGGAACACATAGTTACAATTATTCAGTGGCGTAGCAAATATGTTAGTAGATGTATGTACATATTAGGCACAATATTGAACAATGCTGTTCATCTCGAACAATCCTTGGTCAAGCATCACTCGGTGGTTTTACCCATCTCATTTAGTTGAGGATAAATGCGCCACCCAATCTGGAGAGACTCATTATTGAAAATTATAAAGCAAAAACATCACCTCTGAATCAATAGAATTCGCATCCTACGTTCCTACCTGTGTGTTCCATGAACACAATCATATGTGGATATGAACACAAGAGAAGAAGATTGGCTTGGGCTCACGCTCATCGTCATTGGACAGTTGAAGACTGGGGAAATTGTATAGTGACTGATGAGACAAGGGTGCGTCTACACAGCAATGACGGTCGTGTGAGGACATGGAGAAAAAAGGGTGAAAGGTTTTTAGAAGCAAATGTGTCATACATCCATGCTTAGGGAGGTGGCTCGATTTCTGTATGGGGAGCTATTTCTCTAAATCGAGAAATTCCGCTTGTTGTTCTAGGAAACAACACAATGACTGCTGAACGCTACTTGAACGATGTTTTACGTGATGTTGTGCTTTCCTTGTCACAAGAAATCCGAGAATCACTCGTGTACATCGACGACAATGCACGCCCTCACAGAGCAAGGGTCGTAAACGATTTTTTCACTGATCATGAAATCACAAGAATGGATTGGCCTGCACAATCACCAGACCTAAACCCCTTAGAACTTGCACAGTATTATGTTAAGAGACGCGTAAGGTCACACGGTGTGAATCCCGACAGTGTGGAACAGCTGAGTGCAGCGATAATTGAAGAATGGAACGATATTCCTCGTGACTTCATTCGTTCACTCATTGAAAGTATGCCGAGAAGAGTAGAGGCCGTCATTCAAGCTCGAGGTGGGCCAACTCGTTACTAAAGACAAATTTTTGTTCATTCACTCTTCATTTTCTTAGTTATTGTGTTTCATTCTCTTTTGACTGACAGAAGCATTTTTCATTTCGGCTGAATTACGTCCAATTTTGCTCTATACATTTTTTTTCAGCAGCTGCGCTGTTAAATTCACTTCCCCTTGTTCTTTCGAGCCTTTGATAACAAAACCAAACCCGTGACTGAGCGCAGTGACTACCTGGGAGGAGGATACCGTTGGTTTGTAGGTGTACATTTCAAACTTTGAGTTGTTTATAATATAAACTATTATGTGGATAAGTCCTTCTTCTACCTAAGAAAATTAAAAGAAAAAGAAGACACATTGTACTACTTTTGAGGCTCAATCTAAAAATCAATCAATTGAGGCTATTATTTAACCTTTCTTTGGTAGAAACAAGAACATTCTTCATCCAAACCAATTCTTTCTTCATATAAGAAAATACTCAAATGAACTAAGGAGTACTGTTCATTGACTTACCACTCTCAATCGTCTTCGTGTATTACTCCTTATTTCAGCATCCAGTTTTCCACTAATCACGACTACAAGTAGTAAATTCATTGGCTTGAAATAACATTGCAGGACAACTAGACCCGCACAACAGGCGTGCTTTGAGGATTGTATCCTCCAATTGAAGGTTATTGTTAGTAACGTGAAACTATTTATTTGTCCACAAAACGTCCAATTCAAGACGAACTTCAACATCCTTTGTATTCGTTGGGGGAGGGTTCAGTTTAATTAAGTATTTTAGTGTATTTCTTCAATCACTCTATACTGTTGAACCTCACCTGATCATTAAACACAAAATCGATCGAAGAGATGCAAGGTAAACTTGATACTTGCATTGAGAGGTCCAAAGGTCATTTTTGGAGGGAATTAGTCCATACTTGCCATTCTACACTCAGTGGATGGAGCCCTCAAATGACAGCCCAAAAGTTGGTGTCACTCCAAGATATTTTTACAACCCCACTAACTCCACAAAGGATCCAATCCAGTGAATGTATAGACCTCAGAATTCTATTCCTCTTACAAAATACGATTCTATTGTGCTTGCTAAATTCACCAGTATCTGCCACCCGTCATAACAGTTAGATATCATCAACGATATAATGAAGATCAGCAGTAACTACACAGTCATTGGCGAAAATCAACAGATTTCACAAACAACCTTGCCCAACTTCTCTTTTCAATTGTAAATGTCAAACTAATGACGGTTGAGCCTTTGGAATAATGCCATGCAAACGACCGAACTGTGAAAGTAATTAGAGTGTTGGTGACATCGAGAAACAATAGTTAACTATGTTATAACATTATAAGCACAATAAAAGCTTGAATTTTACGAACCTCAGAGTCACTTTCTGATAGAGCCAGGTGCTCGGAGAGGATTCTTTTCTTTTGTGATCTTGTCATCACCGAACCCAGAGGTTTCCATTCTGGTTTAAGGCTTAAAATGAACGATTAAAACATTAACGACTTGCTAGAAGAAGTGTTTACAAACATACATGTTGCACACGATATGTATCTACCTATTACACAAAATAGTTAGTGATTTTGATGACTGAGTTCAGAAATACTGGTTGTGCTCTGAGGCCGATATAATTAAACCTCTTCGACTATGGGTTGTTCTTCTTGAACATAACACCTACCTACAGTTTATAACCTCTGAAAAACTTTTCACCAAGGAAATATTCATCTCTTTCGTCCTTGACCACAATTAGGGCGCTTATAGACAGGAGCTGTGATAAGAGCGAGGAAAGAGAGCAAAGAGAAGAGCGAAGAGAGCAGGTAGTTGGCCATTTCAGAGTGGAGCAACGCCGCAAGAGTCAGTCCAGTTCAAATCCTTCTCGACGATGACTATTTCTTTGCGGAAAACTCGTCATTGAGAATCTGGTATTTACTTCGGGGGCGTAAAGTAGAAGGGATTCACGCAATTAATCAATCGCGACACGTTCACAGGGAATTTCATCATTTGTACGATGAACTCTGAGAAGATTCGAACAAGTTTTAAGTATTTTCGGATGAATATGACGACATTCGACTACTTGCTGGATAAAGTACAGCGCAAATTGCTGAAGAGGTGGTCAAATTGCATTTCAAACCCAATTTTGCCTGTTGAACCTACACATTTTTACAACAGCTTCGTACCAAATAGATGTTTTATTGATAAACGTTGAATTGATAACGTTCAGATCAATTAATTCAACATTAAAGGAGACTACTTGGGTTTATACAGGAATAAAACACGGTAAATACAGTATAATTAATGTCCCATAAAGCTTTTTTCATGAACACTACACCAATTAAATCATCAGGATTCATGTTTCATGTCGAGCGATAAGAGCGACGAAAACAGACTGGTTTGGTTTCTTTGCTCTTAGCTTTGCTCGCAGCTCCGTTCGACCTTCAAGCGCTGCCCATTCTGCGCCCCCTCATCTGCCTCCCTGTGTTTGTTATCTTTGCTCTCTTTCCTCGCTCTTATCGCAGCTCAAGTCTGTAAGCGCCCTTAGTGAACATTCACGCGTTGCTTGCAAGTAACACTCACGCATGTGATGCAGATACGCTGGGCGAGGACTGGCAGCGCCGAATAGGGCTTTTCCTGGTGCCACCCCTGAGTCGTCGACGACGCGGCTTCGGAGAAGCATCGAGGTCTCGCACAAACATCAATGGATGCATAAGAGTGCAGTTAAGCTCACCATTCATGGTTGAATGTTGGTAGTTTATTTATCCCTCACAGAACTCCCAGAAGAACCCCTGAAAGATAAATAAGAACCAGTAATAATAAGAAAATAGATATAATGTTTTCAAAACAAGGTAGTTAGAAACAGTTGAAAGGCAAGCTTATTTCTGGCGAGTCAACTCAATTAGGTACTCCTGAGACAAATGAGCTTCAGCCAGTGTAGGCAAAAATGGAATTTCAACACCAATTACAAATTTCAATTACAATAATTGTCATGTAATTGCAATTAAAATTACAAGAAAGAAGTTGTATTGGCCTGTCAACAATTACAATTTCTGTAATTGGAAAAACTAATCACTGTAGACCAATTATAACTACTTTCTTTTAATTGTAATTGTGGGCACAATTACTTCAATTACTCATGCTAAAAACTCAGTTTGTAGCTGTTTATTTCTAAACTGAGCTTTCGTGAGCATACCGAGAAGAAAAATGTATACCTCCCTCCCCTAACGTTGCCACCCCACGTTTCAAAGATTACGAATCGGGAATCTCCCTCCAGGCCTTATTTAAATTGGCTAGATCGAAAAAAAAAAAAACACCAATTCCCCTGAGACTCTGGACTAAATTTTCTCGTTAAGTGCCAGACGATAGCGCTATTTATTACAGGTAAAATTTAACGCTCTTTTCAACTATTAAGGGAGTCATGACCATTTTAGTGACGTGAAATGCAACAAGTATTCCTAAAAACCCATTCTGTGGAAGCGATGATCTAGAAACACTAAAACCTAATTTTTATTCATTGTGACGTATGCATGAATTGTTAAATTAAATTAAAAGTTCAAAAATTAAAAATTAAATAGTTAAAGTATTAGTCTTAAAAAAAATATCTTGGAAGTGCAATAAGTTGGATTGTCGAAGAATTCCGGCTGGAAGGGGTAAGCAACAGGACAGGCAGAATATAAAAATTAAAGCTGTATGGGAACACCCATACACCCTGTGTGGGAATGACCTTTATAAACCTACACCACTACTACTTTCGGTAATGCCCACGAACAATCTTACGAAAGATGTCAGTGGAAGCGAGGATCAGAAAGACTAAAACCTATTTTTTTCTCATTGAGACGTTTGAATGAACCCATTCAAAACTCTGAATGCTATGGAAGAGTCATTAGTCAAACGGGGTGATTGGGGCTTAATGTGGATGATTTATTGCAGCGTAGTAGTTTCCAGGGATAACCGCTAGTGATTATAAAATAGTTTTGACAATCTCGCCATTCACTATCGCTTTGGATATATCTACTGAAATCTGAGACGAACCAACACGATTTTCGAGACTCAAGTATTCTAGAACTGAGTCAAAACTTTTTGGATTTGTTTAGACTTCGCTTTGAATGTTGGTTTACTTGTCACTGCTGTATAAGCCCCCTTCATGTATTCAGGAATTGAACCTGGGATCTCGTAGTACACGAACGAGAACAGAAAGATCAATAACGTAATCATGTTCATGTACACAAGCTTCGAATCTCGACAGGACCATCGTAAATAAAAATAAATCAGTTTTTTGTGCAGCGTTGATATTTGTACGCCATTACATAAAACAATCAAGTTATAAATCAACTTACCTACTCAGTAACTCCCATCAACCTACCAGATATTTGATGATAAGACTACTTGCATTCGCGGGGCACTTATCAGGTTCACGTGTCAAGCAATAGGAAGTGAATCGCCGAAATGTGAAGCACAACGCACAAAAGTACTGATATCAATGTTAAGCAGTCAAATAAATACGATGTACCTGATTCAGCAACAAAACAAACCCATTCAACTACAATCTTATCATAACTAAAGATAACGTTAACTTCAGAAGGGTACATAGTTCATGATTAGTGGATCTTGCTTCTGTTCTCCACATACTTATTCAGCGCATAGACAGGGCTTGGAAGAATAGATAAACCTGCAAGACAACTTCTTGCAACTACAAACTTGTTCAAATTTCCGCTAGAACGCGCGCTGGGCGGTTACTTCTATTTTACTGATCGATCATCTTACCCATAATCAGCACATTCTAATCTCGTGATTCCTTGTATAGTTCATCTTTTCAAGTGTTTTTACGTTAATTATAGAAAGTACCTAATCATTGAGTTAGCTAGTGGGTGGGTCAAAAACACGGACCAAGGATTGAAGGACCCATATTATTATAACTGGTATACTCTGTGGAAGAATCAAGTATTTTAGGGACCATACTTACGATGTGTGTGTTTTCTCCCATTTCTTGTCTGCGGCCTTCTTTGGCCTATTGACACGTTTCAACAAATATGGAAAATCATTAAATGTATACACTGACATATCGAATAAATTACTAAATACAAACGATTGTTGTCATTTCAAGTTTCTGTACCTTTCACTTCAACATTAATGCAACTGAAAGAAGACTGGATTTCCTAAGTCTGTTTTCAGAGGCAGGAAACTACCTACTTTTCAATTTAAAGGAATACAAATATCACCCAACGATCAAATATTTTAAATTCACTCAGTTAGAACGAGTCTTGGTTGAGGACCTGGGGCATTTGAACAGTCTGCTAACGATCTTCCAGGGTCTGTTATGAACGATCATTAAAAAATGATTAAACCGACCTGCCCCATGATATGAACGACACCCGGGGATATTTGAAGTTAACATAAAATTTCATGAAAGAACTGGACTTCTGTTAACTTTCACAACAAGGATTTCTGTTAACTTTCATTGTACAAAATTATAAATAAAAGGACCGATTCCACCATTGTTATCACGTAACAAAAATCAAATGTTATCAGTCAATCGATTAATAGAAATAAATCAGATTCCAGGTAATTTTTGAATCAAATGTATCGATTAGCTATAAATCAACGCATCGAAATCCGACAATCATACTAAGAATCGCTTATTGGCATTAAAATAACATCCATTCACTGACCTTAAAACGGAGGAAAAATTGATTCAGAAGCTGAAAAGAGCTTAAAATTTAGACGAAGAGATAAAGGGAATAATGGTATCTTACTATAGAAGTGAATATTCCCCAAATGGATCTTATACTTCGTGAGTATCCATGCTAACATTTCTCCATAAATATCAAGAACTGCTTTTTAAAACTTGACTAATTATACACGGTAAATTTTAAATTAGTATTTTGTGATTTATCGATGAGAAGAAAATAAGTATAATTCCAAAACAAAATAACACGGGTACAACCTGGATCATGTAAGCACAGTATTCCGGGTGAAAACTACAGAACTTTATTCCTGCGGCGTGTGTTGCGCGGTAGATTGGGCTGCTGATGTGGCTACTAATTTTGTTAACGTAGTAACCCTATTTTATCATGTTTAGTGTCATTTTATTTGCGTAGTTTATTCTTCTATATTGGTGTTCCGTATAAGGTGCGATATACTATCGGGAATGGAGCCGTCTTCCATCAAGAATGAAGGCATCATACGTAAGTAAATGATTTCTATTCCCATTTTTAATTATTATACCCAGAGATGGGCAAAACATTAGTTAACTTTCAGCTACAACCAACTAACTATAGTTGAAGTTCAACTGAATTTAACAGCAACTAAACTAGTTTGTTGGTCTTACGACTACAACTAATTAAGTTGAAGGAAAACAACGTAGATAAGAACCTAGTTCCGTTTTGTTTCACAGTTGGATGTTAATTAATGGTTTACCATTATCTCTGTCTTCACACAGTTTCATTGAACTATTCGCTCGATCTATGAGGGGTACTTATGTCCAGAGTATGGGGTGCCTATTTATATCCGATGCGCAGATAATGTAGGTAGGTACATTGTGTAACAGACCTGATGCGAAAAATCCAGGTATCGGTTTTATTTCCAACTAAAAATGCCTTTTAGAGTCTTCGTTTCCAAGCTTTTTCACAATTTTTCAACATTCATCTGATATTTCTCACCATACGTCACTAAAATGGCTTCAACTCCCTTAAACTACTCTCTAAAATCAATTTTGATTACACTGTACGAGCGTTAAAATTCCTTTCTCCTTAGGGTAAAATAAGGAAATGACAAATTAAAAGAGAGGTGAAATTTTGAGAATTTATTTTTTTTAAACTTACTTTTTCCATATTTTCTTTCGCTCATTGTAAGTTTATAATGTATACATGTTTACATGTTTTGTAACTCCCACTCCCGAGCAAAAACACCCTGAATCTCAACTTTCCAAAGGTGTAAGCAAAAAAATTTGTCTCACGTGGATTTTTTTTAAACGAAAATCACGTTTGAATGAGGAAAAACGTGAGTTTATACTTAGGAATCGATTTTTTTCACCCAAAACTCACTTGTTACGAAGAAAAAGTAATCTGAACATTTTCTCCAGTGATGCATGCGTCCCAAAAAGAACGTTTTGATTAATTACTATCTAAATGAACCTAATATTTTAAATATAGTAATTATGTGGGTAGATAATCGACCAAGATGTACCTGATAGGCCCTATATAGGTACAGGTACATGTGTTCGGCGGGAAAACCTTAAACAATGTTAGATAATTATTTAAAGAAACGATTTTTGTATGAAGTGAACCAATCCAGTTGTTTGGAAAATTGTAGTACGTCAATTTGTATGTTTTTTTTCTATGCTTAGGGCGATTGTTCGGGTATCCAACCAAAAAAGAACTTTATCATCTCAGCTTTCCAAAGTTTTATGCAAACAATTTTTTTGACGTCGAATTTTTTAATGAAAATCACCTATGAGTGGGGGGACACGTGGGTTTATGCTAAGATATCGATGTTTTTCGCCCTAAATTCACTTGTTACAACAACAAAAAAGTTTGGCGTTGATTTTTACGGTTTTTTTTCCAATGAATGAAATTGTGACCTCGCACTCAACAAATAGACCAGATGAACTGTTACCAAGAAAGCCGTGCCACAAAACTCCCCAAGCGCAAGTTTGCACACCGAGGGTGATCATGCCGGTGGTTTACCATTTACTTACCATTCAAACATACAGCCGATATACAGATCTACATTCACCACATAATTGTGCCAATAGTCATATCCTGGCCCTATGCCTTCACTCATCGGTCGGAGGCTAGTGTAAAATATATTTTATAAGATTGATGTTAAAACAGTACTTCTACAGTCTACAGGTGTTTAATGACAAATACGAGTACAATTCTCTCAACAGTTAGTCTTTAGTTATTTAAAATTTGTTTTACCATTTTCCGTCGTTGCATTCGGCGAGCCTAGCCTGAGAACATTGTTAGCTCCACTTAAGGCTTTCACTGCTTGTTTCTTCAATAGATTGTTTGCGTTTGTTTTTAGAATTGGTACGAGATTTTGTAGCTCTCCCCTGAAACGAAGTCATCTTACATTTTGAAATGTGCAGGCTCTTGGGATTGAATTGATGGGATCAAAACAGCACATTGCTTACTTTTCTTCTATAAATCAAATGTCGGGCATAAAATATATAAATATATAAATAAATTAAAATGTATTAATTTATTTTTACTTTTTTCTCCTGGTTCCTACATTTTAGCCTCTTTCATGTACAGAAGTATCTTATTCAAGCCTTTAATTATATAAGTCCCTCTTACCCAGGGAAAATTACTACGCTCACCAAGATTCCTAAACTATCAATGTTAGATTCTTTGTGGTAGTTAGCCTGAAAATAATTCCCTGAAGGGGACTACAAGAGTTCTCAAAGATCTTATTTCTGCAGGAAGTTCGGAAGTCGTAAGAAAACTCACTGTACTGGTTAAGGCACATGTAATGGTTTCTTTAAGTGCACCTCTACAATTCAAACAAAACAATGGAACAAGATAAAAAGGAACAATACCTATGCTATGACACAGTTCGCTTAGATCTCTAAGATTCAACAACAAAGGAACTAGAATTCTTAGGAAAAGGAATGGAATTCTTAATGTTACTCTTAAGTGTACTAAGTGTAGGCAATTGAATGAGTATCACACAAAAGAATCCCTTTGGAAGGGGTGAACCAATTTGGGCGCGATCTCGCCGTGAAGCGGCCAACAAATACTCAAGTTCTAGGACAGTGGTTCCCAACCTTTTGTGGCCCGTCGCCCCTTTCTGGAGGTTGACTAATACCTATCCCCCCCCCCCCCCCCTTTAATTTATCCTTGTACACAGTGTTATCCTTGTGCACAGTACTAAACTGTGCCTGTAGGCTGAGTTTTCTACTTCCCAATTCCTTGAAATCAGGTAATCTAAGGGTTGGGCTGAATTTTCCACTTGCTGCAGGGGTCGGATTTGTGTTTGGGCTGAATTTTCGACTGTTAAAAGGGATTCGGGCTCAATCTTCCATCGCTCGTCTATAATATAGACACATATTATGTCCAAATGAATAATAAATCCACGAGGCAAGGACTTTACTTGAAAAACCATACATTTGAGAACTTGGAAATCAAGAAGGAGTTAAGTAGGTACTTGAAAAATAAAAAAATATTGCTAACATTCCTCAACTTGCCATTCATAAGAATCGGGTTTACCTCTCAAAAATCTTTGTAAATCGATTGTAAAAATCGAAAATCGGTGTTCAGATATCGATTTTTTGGGAAAATCGAAAATTGATTGCCAACCTAATGCTGGGGGAGTTTTTCCTGTGAAGTGGGAGTCACTAAACCGGTTTTCATATATTCTCAAAATTAGTTTATTTTTCGCATTAAGATGATTTTTTTTATTGGGTGATTACAAGGGTTTATTATTGAAAATGCACTTAAAGTCTAAGAGGCGTTTTCTATTGGAAATAATTTATAGAATCAATCCCTCGATTTTTGAACATTAGGTTTGGTTACACCCTACATTGTACCCTGTATTATACCCTGTTTTATTGGTTACCCTGTACATTGTAAATACGCGCTGGGGGCATTGACACTTTCTACAAAAATCCCGCATCATCGGCGCATCGGATTTCGCCGCCCTAGTTCCGGAGTGCGGTCCTGACCTACGGCAAGGGCCACGGCGCACGTGTGGAGAGATCTCCCCAGGGGGTAGCGCGTGAGGGCTCCGCGCCGGGGCAGTTGCTTGGTAGACGCCGCGTCGATAGGCTCAGTGGTCGCCTCGAAGTTAAGATAAACCCCGTCGCGATTCTCCCTCGATCGCTCATTTTCTCTCGCGTCAACGAAAAAAAAAAGAACAACCATATCAAACCACTTTCTACAACTCGCTCTAACTCCTTTCGACTCCAGGTAAACATTTCACTTAATTTTCAGTTTCATACGTCATTATACCTAATTAAAGAGCTGTGTCACTATCCTCTCATTTTCCTCCTCATTTCCGACCTGGTTCAAAGAGAGATGAGCTTATTCATATTCATAAATACGAGTACGAATCAACTTCATAAATCGGAAAGTATGAATAACAACACGAAAATGAATATGAATTAGAATACAAATAAAGAAATACGAATAAACATCTCATTTTTTTAATGAGGTTCACCAAAATTCATACTTTTCTATGAATTTTCCCATGATGGACATTTTTTTGTGAATTTCACAATTCACATCTTTTATTTTCTTTGTTGGTGTAAATTTTTCTAGAATTTGATTGTTTTTGTAAATCTCATGAAAATGGACCATTTTAACAATACATCCGCTTTAAGATCGCATTGTAGAAAAATGATCATTTTGTACAACTCGCTCTGACTCTTTTCGACTACGTTTGGTACAAATGCCACTTAATATTCTATTTCATACGTCATTATACCTAATTAAACATTATCCTCTTCATTTTTTCCTCATTTCCCGCATGAGGTACGTAAAAGAGGAGCTGGTCCGCACAAAAATGCGCATATTCATAGTCATAAATAAGAATGCAAATTAAATTCATGGATCGGAATGTATGCACAAGGATATGAATAAGAATGCGAATAAGGAACTGATCACATTTTTATGTGAATTTAACCAGAATTTACTTTAGTTTGGGTAAAGTTTACTTAAATTTGCCGATTTTTCAATAAATTTGAGTGTAATTCAATTCGTTCAACCGGAATTATTGTAAAATTTCAATTTTGCTGGGACTTTCTCATAAAATTTACTTCAGTTTAGGTAAATGTTACACCTAATTAAACGACCGCATCACTATCCTCTTGATTCCCTCCTCATTTAAATAATAATACAAGGAAATTCATAAATCGGCAAGTATGAATGAAATACGAATACGGATGAATACGAATAAGGATACAATCAAAGAATAATCACCGTTTTTTGTCAATATATCAAAATTCATATTTTTTGTAATATCCCCAAAATTTATATTTTTTTTGTTACATCAAATTTTAATTTTTTTTTAAAATTTGATTGTTTTTGTAAATCTCATGAAAATGACGAACAATACATTCGCTTCAATATCTTACTCTAGGAAAATGTTCAATCTCCACAACTCGCTGTCTCCTTCCGACTGTATCAGATAAAAATGTCACTTAATATTCAGTTGCCTACGTCATTGTATTTAATTAAACATTATCCTCTCCATTTTTTCCTCACTCTCGACGTAGTAGAGGAGGTGGTCCAAATAGAAATGGGCATATTCGTATTCGTCAATTACAATACAAATTAAATACATAATGCGGAGAGTATTCGTAATCATTGTGAATTCGATATATCGATGTTTCAAATGATCATCGATGTTTTCTTCGACGTTTTCCAAAACATCGACTTTTTTTTTTTTGCCTGCCTGCTGAGCTTTCGATATAATTTGAACTTTGATGACGTTTTTGTAGCAACGTCAGTTCCTTCTGACTCTCAAATTAGGCTTCGTTTTAAGCTCCTTGAGAAGTCGCTCTCAGGTTCTTGATTTCTGCACGAGGCATAAATTAAGTAATATGAACGAGTAATACCAATACTTTCAATTTAAAATTGTCCATTTTGTCTGATTTTCATTTACAATTACTTTTTTTTCGGTAATTATTAAATTCGTATTGGTTTATTATTTCGAGTAATGACAATTCGTTACCGTGTCTGCAGATTCAGGTTTCATCCTTTGATGACGTTTTCAGGGTACGTGTAGATTGGGCTCTAGAAGGTAAGGTACCCTATGAGTTGCATTGCTAACATGGAACGTGACCATGCTTCATTGTCTCAGATTTTACTGGTTCGGTCGATATACAATTTTCAGGGGGTCGGGGAAGTGGACTTACGGTCCCCTGATGGTCGCTCAACGCGATACTCAACCTTAACTCTTACAGTTTTATCCGATTTTGATGTAATTTTCTGAAAATGTGCGGGTTTCCCAAGAGTTTCATTGCTCTAAAACGAATACTTCAGTCTGCTCATGCGCAAAGGTAAACTCCACTACCATTATTTCCTCAAATTCCGGTGGTCGGATCGCTCATAAATCGTTAAGGTAGTCGGGTAAGAACTGTTTGATAATGTTATATACATTTCATTGTAAATATCATCATTCTATCCGATATAGAGATAATGCAGCAGACCTGCAATGTACGTTAATGAAGTTTTTGAAGGCATTATTTCCAGCAGAAATGTTTTGCAGCGTTGCTGTACCGTGAATCACTATAAGAACCTTATACGGTATAGGGTATAAGTTATACCCTACATCATTCGAGATTATTTAAAACATGTTAATGATCTATACGCTTATGTTACTAGGATGAGGAAGCCACGTGCCTCACTCAACTTGGCTTTTGGGTTTATTATTTTCAATAATCAACCTTAATGATAGATCAAGGAGAAAAGTTTGTTCTCTCACGTTTCAAGATGTGTCGAATCCTAAAATGGAATAAAACAAATCCGTTTAAATGCAATCTGGAACTGTACTCCGAAACAACTTAACTTAAGTTGATGAAACTTGGGTCAAATATCACATTTGAGGTCTAGTTGGGGCTGAATTTTCGGCAACGCACTAAGTCAATCCTAGAGGGTGACATCAAGGGCTGAAATATTCAAAAATGCAGAACATCGAAAATTTTCGATAAGGGATTAATGTTTTGATGTTTGT